>JAOTRR010000028.1:16227844-16247668 GCA_028570945.1 Gogo arcuatus | reverse complement strand
ACCCTTCAGGCCCAAGGCTGCTTCTCTAGCCTTCAGGCCATGGCTGCCCCCATGCTAGTTAGCATTAGTTATTTAGCTAGCTATATTAATCAGCATACACACAGCTGCTGCTAGTGTGAGACCAGTTCTCAGGTAAGAAAATGTCACATAAGCAGGGTCCTAAAATTTATGACACTTATTTTTGATGTGAATCCTGTGCATGTTCACACTAGAAAGCAACAAGTCACGCTTGTAGTTTGTCTCTTGTGGGAATGTAGCGACCATTACTGTTGCGCTGTCCAGCATTTTCTTTTCTTTTTTTTTTAGTTCGGATGCGAAATAATCGTAGCTAACTAGTTAAACAGAAATTAACTAATGTGCTAATCACTTACATGTTACATGCTAGGCTTTGTAGGAGTTTTGTTGGTAGATTAGCAAAGCAAGCTAACTGTACTAGCTATGTACATTCACCAGAGGTACCAATGATCTCCAATACTTTCTTCCAAGCTTTTTTTTTCTTCGTGTCTCTATTTTTTTGGACGACGTATTTGACAGATGGTTATAAGTTTTCCATTTTTGGACATCAAACAGTAAATTGAAACTAACTGCAAGTTGAAACTAAAGTTGTAAATGGGGAACTAAGGAAATGTCAGTCCACACGCACCATACGATTGGTTTAAGGAATCGTTTTAATTTTCTGCTTTATGCTGTCATACCTAATTTGTATAGAATTGAGCAAATCTCAATTCAAGTGTCGCTTGGTCACTTAGTGCTGTTGTTGAAATCGTGGCTTCATATCACGTACATATGTAGAAAATGAACGACTGTCTGTTGCTTACTAGTGTGAACGTAGGTTATAGGTTATCCCAAAAGTTCTGCCTTACAAAGTGAGACTTTTGAAGGATGCGACCACTAAGGCAGCTGCCTCCACAAAGGAAACTGTAACGAGCGCCATTCTTCTGGGATCCAGTGCAAGTGTTGAGTGTCGTCAGTGGTGGGCTGGAGGACAGATTTCCTCTGGGGTGTCTGTGTACCAGAGAGAGGATTAGGAAGCGGTTTTACCCTGTAACAGCACATCCAGCATCTAACTCCGTTTCCCTAGCGTGCAGATCTTTTGTCTGTCTCTGATTACATGCCAGACGGGAATGCTTGGGGTAATCATGGCACTCCAGCCACAGGCAACTAGAGCTCTTCCTGCCTTAGGTGCACATGCATTTGTTATTGTTTTTAAAGCTGTCCATGGACCTGGGTGTGAGCTGAGGCACACAGCTGTAAGGCTGAGCATTACAATATATAAATATACAGCATAGTCCTTGTTTCTGGTTGGAATGTCTAAAAGGTTATGCTAATTCATTTTCCTAGCAGCCAAACGTGGTTTTCTAGTCCTCCTCTGATGTTTCACTGGTGTTATTTCCTGACTTTAAGCTTTACTTGCTTGTTTGGAGGAAAATAGATTGGTTGTACTGTGATCTTATGCCCTTGTGTCCTGACCCCTACTACAGAGTCTTGGTTAAAGGTTAATAAACAGACTGTGATTACACGCACTTGTTGCAATTTCTCATATCCATTCAGCAAAGCGGTAAAACAAACAGGAAGAAGTACTAAGTAATGGAGGTCATCCGAGATATGTCTGATTTCCACTGCAGCTTTTAATAAGACAGTTTCTGGAACTATACATTTGGCGTCAATCACATGGAAAACATCATATTAGACGAGATACATTAAATCCAAGAGACATGGAAATACTGTGATCTCAATAGGTCAGCTAAGGAAGAAGCACTTTCTAGATTTTACCTTGATTTGTTTGAGAAATTGTTTTACCTAAGGTGAAAGTAACAGACAAAATTCAGGAACTTTTTTCAAGGAATGACAGAGTGACAGTTTTGCAACTACAGAAAGATGGAAAGAGTTTTAATAATAAAAGCCCCCAACTTTGCTTCCAAGTTTGTTTAGAGTTCGTAGACCTAGAAAAAGACCCCAAAACATCTGGTTCCTTACAGATTTTGACATTTTCTTCCACACATCTTACGTTTTGATCCTGTCTCCGCCCCTGTCATGTCATTGGTTTGTTCCCCAACTGTGTGCACCTCTTCTGTGTTCAAACCTTAATAAGTTTGTTTATTTATACCCTACAGATTCTGTGTTTCACTGCAAAGTCTTGTTGAATTGTTTTTGTACATTAACACATCAAGCTATAGTTTCCTGTGTTATGGTTCTCTGTTGTTTTGTCCTGTGCCTGTTTAATTGACCTATTGATTTGGATATGCATGCGGTAACCCTGTCAGCCTGTACCTTGACGTGTGCTATGTTTCATGACTCTGATTCCTGGACTACATATAATAAAGAATGCATCGATTTTTACAGACTTGCATCCTTCCTCCAACTACCGTACATTACATGCTTCTAGATTTGATTTTTTTTTTTTTAAAAGCATTTAAAAAATCCTATGTGTCAAAGACTTCCCTGTGGTGGAAAACTTAATTTTAAAAATGTAAATGAAAAATGAAAACATCTCCATGGAGAAAACTCCACCAAGTAAGCAATTATACATTTTTCTTTGCTAAATAACACAGGATTTTTGGAAGGTTTTAATCTTATTAAATCTGCTTATTATTATTTATTTTACATGACATGGAGAGTCCGCTACAGAGTTTCACATGCGCTGGCACTATTGCCAGAGCTGCTGTTATAGAAAACAAAACAAATCACCTTCTGACCAATCAGAATAAAGAACTCAATAGCACTGTGGCATAAAAAAAATAATGTCTGTATAATCATGGCTTATAATTCTCATCGTTGAAATTCCAAGAAGTAGATATATTTAAAAACAAAACAAATAAAAAAAGCAGTCTGCTGAGTACAGTATATTTACAGATCAAATTCTACTTTGGTTTTTGTGATACACTACAATGAACAGTTTTACAACGTGTGCAATAAAAGAAAGGCTCAGACCTGGAGCAATGTGTATGCAATACTCAGTGACGCTTTGCTGATTAATTGCTTTTCAATGGGCGGAGCAGTAAATCAAACGTAATTAATGCACATTGTATTCTCCATTGTTCTCTGAAAGCACGTCTCTGAAGTGCTATTAAAACATGGCCGCTTTTATCTACTGAGCTGAGCATCTGCACAAGCATGATACGTGTCATTCAGGCTTTGGCTAATTGACATTCGCGAGCTTTCCCTCGTCTCCTCTGTGGTGTCATCAGTCCATCCGAAGCAGCAGACGGCTCGGCCCTGCTGGAGCGCTGTCTATCCTGCGCGGCTGACCTTGCGGAGACACAGCAACACACAGTCATTTCACTTATGTCTTGCATCCTGAATATTTTGAAGAACGTGCCATGGGGGAGTAGTTTGATGAAAGTACAAGGGCATTAGTGGTAGAAAAGTGAAAATGATCAAAAGTGGAACCATAAGGCTTCACATTTAGTGTCCTTTAAATATTAGTTGTCCGTGACTGAATGTGAAATATTGTGACAAGAGCACTTGATAGCTATAGTTCACTGGGGAACTTCAAAAAACTGGTTAACAGGGTTGAATCGCACATACACATGGTATTCAGTCCTACACTTGAATTGTCTTGATTATGTTGATTTCCTGTTGTCTCTGTGAGGTCTTTTTAAATATCGATTCTCTAATTACCTCCACCAACTTTGTTGGAGGAGGTTATGTTTTCGCCTCTGTTTGTTTGTTTGTTTGCTTTTCCCAATGTAACTCAAAAAGTAGTGAACGCATTTTGATGAAATCTTGAGGAAAGGTGGGCCATGGGCCAAGGAACAATTGATTATATTCTGATGCAAATCTGGATATGTATGTGGATCCCGGATTTTTTTTGTCTGTTCCCAGCGTAACTCTGTCACGTCCACACGCACAGGCACTCGGAGCGCGCAGTGCACACCGCAGACTGCAACTCGCACGCAGCGCCATTAGAGCTAATTGCCATGCATCTGTTCCGGATTAGAGCACAATCAGTGCACGCTTTAAGGACTCTCTACACACATAGACTTGGCGAAGTATACGTGCTGTACCTTGTGTCTCACATTACCAAGCCTTTGTCTTTGTATTGCCTTTCTGGTTTTGACCTTGTTTCGTATATCTGGATTTTGCCTTTCGTCTTTACCTCTGATATCCTGTCTGTGCCTCGTATGACCCTTGCCTGTTTTTTTTTTACTCTGCCTTTGTCTTACATTTTGGATCTGTTTGCTCACGTGCTTTTAATAAAATCTTCCTGCACTTACATCAGTCTACCGCCTTTACATGACATACTCAAAAAGTAGTGAATGGATTTGGATGAAATTTGGTGTACAGCTTTAGTATTATCCTAGGTTCAAGTGATTTGATTTTGATGCTGATAATACTGTATGTGGCTTGGCGGAGGTATGCACTCTACCGAGTGCCCTTCTAGTTTTATTTTGCTTTTTGTACCTATTATAACTGCTTCAGTTATAATCTGCACACTGAAGAAAAGTGTAAGTCAGTATTTAGGGTTATTTTTTTAAACCCCTTTAAGGTTGTGAAAATTTTCTGATATCATCTCGAAATAAACCAGATTAAACTGTATACCCTATTTAATTGTGCTGTATAATTTATTCAAAAGTGCCAGTTGTGAAAGTTTGTAGTTTAACAAAGAAACTAATTTGCTTCAAACCTATTCAGATATTGCTAAATATTAGACAGGCAAATTTCAGGGGTAATTTGTGATGAATAATCTGCAACTGAGTGGCAAAACATATAGAGCTTCAGCTAATCAGAATTCTTTCTGGTTATTATTATAGTGCTAGCACTATAGTGCTACAGCAGAGCACTATATTGTTATCCCTAGGCTTCTTATAATTATTCTTCTTCCATGAACAATAACTCAAGAAACACTTTACATAGTAACTTTGTTCAAACTTTGTTGTGTAGGTCTTGTAAATAGCATGATGGCTAAAACTTGATATTTTCATCTTGATATTCCATCCGCATCCCTTTTTTTTATCCCTCTATCCATCCATTTTTTCCCCATAGACTTTGAATGGGAAATGTTTCTAAACTCCTCTCATATAGTCAACTTTTGGAATAGTACCTCCACACTTACTAGACATGTTCTGGGCAATAGTACAAAGCACTCCACATTTTTTCATATCACCATCACTCCTGCTTTGTTTTTTTCATCCCTCGTGTTTCATCCTATTGACTTCGATTCATTTTTAAAGGCCTAACTGCTCCTAGAGGTAGAGCCACTGAAGCTAGAACCACCTAAGTTGGTCATTAAGCTGTCATACCTTACATAAATATGGCACAACTTTTTCTCTGCTCTTCTTTCTTTCTTTCTTTCTTTCTTTCTTTCTTTCTTTTTCATTACTCCATCCTACCAATCAACCAATCAATATATCGATATTCAAATTTTAATTTTTTGTTTTGCAAGCACTAGTATTTCCTTCAGGAAAGGCAAATTTAGTTTTATTCTATTTTTAATTGATTCTCACATCATTGTAACAAGTTAGTTTTGGATGGCAAGTTTTTTTTTTAAATTTACATATCATTTGTTTATTTACATAAGAAATACCACTGTTTCTTTTCCAATACCAGTATTGAAACCTTGAATATCAGCTGATATCAATACCCATCTGATATATTTCTTTTTTAAACTATTAAGCTTTAAAATTATATTTTAAAGTGAAGCACTTAAAGGATACAGGAAAAGATACATAACTAAATACACCACTTACACAAAACTGCAAGGTTTTTTATTCTTTTATTTACACAAAAAAATCATTTACACTGCAAATACTGTTTAATAAATAGGGTGGCACCTTGATGCAGTGGTCAGCACTGTTGCCTCACAGCAAGAAGGTTCTGGGTGCAAACCTGCCGGTTGACTGGGGGCTTTCTGTATAGAGTTTGCATGTTCTCCTTGTGCCTATGCGGGTTTCCTCCGAGTGCTCTGGTTTCCTCTCACAGTCCAAAGTCATGCCGATTAGGTCACCTGGCTAGTCTAAATTGTTCATCAGTGTGAGTGTGAATGGCTGACTTGTCTCTCTGTGTTAGCCCTGAGATAGATTGGCGACTTGTTCAGGGTGTACCCTCTCGCCCAAGGTCAGCCGTGATTGGCTACAACTCACTCTGGATAAGCCATGGAAATGAATGAATGAATATAATATTTTTTTTTCTCCAATATACAATTTGACACTGGGTATCAGATCAGTGCCATCTCTAATTTATTGATTGATATAATTTTTTTTATGGATTTTCTTCTTCATGCTATAGGTCTATTCATATTTCTACTTTAATCTGAATTTAAATGAAACCTGTTATATGTAAAGTGTCTTCATCTCCTTCTTATTGTTCTTTATCTTCTTTTTCTCTTAATTATTGCCTACTATACCTATGTCATGTGTGTGTGTGTTCTCCCTGTGCACACTGTCAGGAGGAATACCGCAGTACCTGCACACTTTCCCTATAAAGCACTTTAATATTCTGTTCTCGCTCTTGTCTTCACTCCGCCCCTCCCACCCTCCCATCCTCTGATTGGCCAGCTCGCCTCCCCTGAGCCCCGCCCCCGTTTGGAACTGGCCGGCCACTTTTCCTCCTCGAGCTGCCAATCAGAGCTCGTGCGGGCTCTGCTCTCGACTCTGCCTCGCGCTAACTATGCGCGTAGTGTCGCGCTGATCTGATCCGCTCGCTCGCGCGCGCCGCATTCCAAGAGAGAATCCGGAGGGGGAGATGCACCAGTGAGAGTGAGAGCGCGCGCTGTGTAATAAGCCTCTTCTTTTTTTTTTCCCACTTCATCACTTCTGCTGCTCCTGTCAGGCGCGTGCGAGGATGCTCTTTGCGTGAGGGACAGGCTATTTGGGTGCCTGTCGGTCGCTTTTCTTTTGAGGGGTCACTTTGGAGCAAGGAGGAGAAGGAAGAGGCACGAGGAGGAGGAAGAAGAGAAAATACCCCTTTCGCATCTAAGACATTTTTGGAACATCTGTAGTAAACAAGAGCAGAGGAGGCGCGCGTGCGGTGCGCTCTATGCGTTTTCTCTCTCTCTCTCTCTCTCTCTCTCTCTCTCTCTTTCAAAGAAAAAACAAACATCAGGGCAACCTGCTGAATTGCATCACGGTGCTCGAGGAGCGATACAGCGATTGAAACTCGTAAACATGAGGCGCGCGATCTCAATCTTCACCGCTTTGTTGCTGGCGCTGCTGCCTGAAGGTAAGTCGCCAAGGATCGCGTGCTGGAAATACCGAATGTCGTGTGTCTCTCTCTAAACCCTCCCCCTCTTCCGAGCGCGTCGCTCCTCGCGCCCTGCTTCTGCTCGTGCGCTCCTCCAGTCGCATACTAATGCGCCGCGTCTGTATGCCGAGATTTTTTTACATTCTTGAACACGTTTAACTTTTTTTTTTTCTCCCCTCATTTGATTAGGATTGTCAAACATGCTGCATGAATCCTAGTGCGCAAAAGGATTTCGCCTTGTCAAAAGAGGCAAAACTTAACAGTTAATAAGGTACATAGATCTTGTGATCTGTCCCAGTGAGGGCGGTTTGTTTATTAGACCACAAACCACGCCCCCTTTATTTTTTAACCGCGCCCCCATCTGAGAACAAGGCCACTAGAGCGCCTTTAACGTCATCCAGTAACTTTGTTTTCCTTCGTAATTCATTTTATGTTTATGTTATGTTGTTTTTGTAACAGGAAGATATATGATAAAATATTTATTTGACAACCTTAAATGCTTAAATGCCATAGAATGTTTTATCAATAAACGGTTCGAAGTAGGGCAGTGCAGTGGTTAGCACTGTTGTTGTTTCACAGCAAGAAGGTTCTGGGTTCGAACCTGGTGCTCAGCTGGAGCCTTTCTGTGTGGAGTTTGCATGTTCTCCTCGTTCCTGTGTGGGTTTCCTCTGGGTCATCTGGTTTCCTCCCACAGTCCAAAGTCATGCAGATTAGGTCAACAAGCTACTCTAACTTGCCCATGAGTGTGAATGGCTGCCTGTGTCTGTGTTTAGCCCTGCGATAGAATGATGAGCTGCTGAGCTCACCCTCAATAGATAAGCGGTATAGATATGGATGATCAGCTGTGGCATTATAATCCATCTCCTTGAGCATTGAGGATTTTGATTGTGTCTTCAATACTCATCTATACATCTTTTTAACATGAACCTGGGAAATTACCGGGAACGTAATTTCCTTCATGTTTTGCCATTACAATGTAGTCTGCCTAAATGTAGCAGTCTGCCCAGTTGCTCAAGCTTGTGTTATGTGAGTCATTACACTGATTCATTTATTCCTTGTTCTTCGTGTGAAATGTGAAGCCAACCACTGCATCTTTTTCAAACTGCTACTCATGTTGCATCACATTGCAGATGAAGCACTATCTACCCTCTTCTGCATACATCAGTTCAGAATTGAACACGATTGGCTAGTGTTGCTGTGACTGACAGGGGAGACAGAGTATACCACCCTTCCCACACCTACATATTGTACCATTCCGGTGTCTGTTGAAATGTACTAGTCTGTCTGATTGCTTGAGGTTGTGTTATATGAGTCATTCTTATTCAGTAGACAAACCCCACTCCCACCCTCCCCATTCTCTTGGTCATTTTGCCAATTCCTACCCACCCGCCAGCTCTGGCAGTCTTCCACATCAATATCCAAACTGAGTAGTCCCAACACTGGCTCTCTTGCACTAAATCTAAGTGTTGGACCCATAACCTTCTTGCCACTAGCACATAGTCCACCACTGAATTTAATCATAAGAAGGATGACCAGCTGTGGCACTGTAGTCTGTCTAGAGCAGCAGTTCTCAAAGAGGAGCCAGGGGGATACCCAGGGGTTGTTACAGTGGTGAACATCATAATGCACCAGTTATATTCAGTATTGAGTTATGCTTATTAGCTTGTTTTACTGTTTGCTTGCTTGCTTGCTGCTGGCAGAAATTTCAGGAATAAATAGAGCTCTATGGCTGTATAAATAGCCATAATATTATTGTACATGTTTAAAATGTTAAATAATGAGCCTTATATTTAAGTACTTGTCTGTCTTCTGGTTTTTTTCTTCTTCCCTGCAACAAGTTAGCATGCCAGATCATTTAGGCTGCTGTCATGGAGTCCTTTGTGCACTTGGCTGTCCTACAAGGCTTCAGTGGAATTATGGCACTGAAACTTTTCTGAATTGCTTCACTCTGTGCAGACCTGTTCGCATTCCACATTAGACAGTAATTTATTTCAGTTGTTTCAGACACTTTTTTTTTTTTGTCAGTGATCACTACTCAAGGTTTAACTATGCAATTCATGAATATCTCATTAAGGATATTAATAAGCAAGCAACGTAAACGTCTGCTGTGTCTCATCATTTTAATCACTCTTGCATTTATTATTATTATTATTATTATTATTATTATTATTATTATTATCCCATCATTTTATCATTTGCTCTCTAATTCTCCTCTTTTTTTGTTAAATCCTGTTTTGCTTTGTTTTTGTTGAATCTCATTTTGTCTCTCTGTATTACCAGGTTTCCTTTTATTACCATGTCTTTTTATGTTAATGTTAATGTTGTAAATCAAGAAATAAAGTTACCATCAAGTCGACTGTATTTAATTGGATGTCAGTGTGTTAAGAACTGGGTTTGGGTCAAGAAAACAACACTTAATTACAAGCTCTCTTGTTAGGGCAGGCTTAATGTGAACATTGTAAACATGGGATTTTGGTTTATTGGAAACGTAAGGTTACACTGGGACAAATCTTCGAGCACTGAGACTTGTATACGTCCAGGGTCTACACTTTGCTCACGAGTCAAGGTACAATTCATGCCAGTGCCATGACATCTTGAGCATAAAACTCAGCATGAGGACGTCATTATTAGCTGCACATGGCAGCAACCAATGCTTCAGCAAATGTTGGCTAGGCAAATTCTCAAATAATGTGGAGTTTTTCTCCTGTTCCAAAACCAAGTTACTGGAGGCCATGTTTTAAGTATGATGTCAATATCCACAAGATACCAAAGTTGTGGCCACAATGAAATAATTTGTGGTCCCGATATACTATTTCATTACCTTGATAGTTATCTCATGGCCTTGATATATTATCTTGTTGCGTCAATATATGAACCTGTGGCCTCAATGTATTATCTCATCACCTTGATATATTATCTTATTGCCTCAAAATATTATCTTGTGGCCTCAGTATGCTAATTAATAGATTAATATATTATCTTGTGGCATTAATATATTATCTCGCAGCCTCAATGAATTAACTCACTGTATTATCTTGTGACCTCATTGTATTATCTCAACATCTCAATATATTATCTTGTGGCCTGAATATAATATGTTGTGGCCTCAAAATATTATCTCGTGGCATCAATATATTCTCATTGCCTCAATATATTGTTTTGTGGCCTGAATATAATATCTCGTGCCCTCAATATAATTATCTCATTGCCTCAAAGTATTATCTTATGGCATCAGTATGTTATCTTGTGGCATCAATATACTATCTCATGGCCTCAATATATTATGTCATGGCCTCAGTATATCATCTCATGGCTTCAGTATATTATTCATTGCCTCAGTATATTATCATGTTATCATATACTATCTTCTCACTTCAGCATCTTATCTCGTGGCCTCAAAATATTAACTCAATATATTTATCTTGTGGCCTCAATGTATTATCTCATTACCTCAACATATTATATTGTGGCCTAAATATATTACTCCTTTGCCTCAATAGATTATCTTGGGGCTCTCACATCTAAATATTATCTCATCACCTCAAATGATTATCTTCAATATGTTATCTTGTGGCCACAACATATTATCTCATCACCTCCATATTATTTCATATCTCATGGCTTCAACATATTATCTCACAGATTCGACATATCTTGTGGCCTCAGTTAATACATTGTCTCTTGGCCTCTACATTGCATCAGATTGCCATTTGCCCAAGGTTTTGTCATGAGTCATTACATTTCTTCATTTCTTGATTCACACTCAGCGGACAAATGCTTTATTCCACGGTGACATCCAGGTGAATCCAGAATCCAATCCAAATGATATAGTTAAGAGTTCCAATAGTGGTTGTCAGGCAGTCCTTAGACTTGAACTCACAACCTTCTTGTCATTAGCACACAAGCCACCACTACTTCTAATCTTCATTTCTCTCTTCTCATATTTAAACCCAGAAATATTTACACATCCAGACCAGTTCCTGCTGTTCACTTACACTACATATGAGGAATGCAAATGCTGAAAAGGTGCAAAAGGAGGTCACAGTGGGTAAACAGTTCAATGTACTGTATATCCATTTATCATTAAAAAAGAGTTTCTCATTATTTTTGTTCGATGTTTTGAGGATGTTGCAGTGGAAGAATGGGCGAAAATTGTCATCCAAATGCAGTTCTCTTACAATGATCCCTCACCACCCACAGAAAAACAGACTCTGGGGCTGAGTTAGAGTACACCGTGAAACAGAGTGAGTGAAGAGAGAGTTAGAGAGAGACAGGAAGCACTTTGAGCAGATTGAGCCTCCTGTCTTATATGGAATGCATATGTTGGTGAGATGTTATTTATTTATTTATTACAATGAATGCTAATTATACCAGAAAACAACAGTTCCCCTGTCTAAATGACAGCATCTTTGGTTGTTCGGAGGCACCTTCTCATCTGTTTACTTCCACACATATTCATTAAAAGAATACTCTCCCTTTGTTTCAGCGTAATTTCACCAAATCTGTAATTTACTGACACAGAAATCTAAGGGCAGCTGTCAAATTCTGTCATTAAACATTTAAAATGTGCTCACACAAGTTTAAAATTGAAATCATTTCACCTAAACAGTAGGCATTTATACTGTTATACCTTTTATACCAAAGCAATTTGGCAATGATTACATTTTTTATTAATTAAAGAACAACCTGTCATACTTTTTATCCAATTATAGGTACACTTAATGTTGTGGAGTGTCTACAAAACAAGTTCCTGTTATTAGTCACATTGTGGCAGCTATAAACAGTTGGTCCTTAACCAGCCTTGCTTTTTTCTCTCTCTGGGAGCTTTTCATGTTACCTTGAAGACTTTCCTGTGTCGGAAAAACGTAAAGGAAAGGAACAGCTTTACCTGTGACTACATCTGCAATGCACTGACACTGGAGACTCCTTCCTTCCTTCCTTCACATTTTAATTTTATTTGGAGTGTCTGGCATACAAGTGTTGTTCAAACGAGTGCCTTGATATAAACTTTATAGCCGGGACTACTGTCAGAGCTGCTGCTGACCAGTCAGAATCGAGAATAACACAGTTCTGCCCTTAGGCTTCTGCTATAAGTGAGTTTTCAGTAAACGAGTCTTGTCAGTACAAGGAAGTATGATGAAATTATAAGAAGTAATGGCACACACGCTACAGATCCACGGGATGGAGATTAAATTGAAAAAAAATCCTGGAGTATTCCTATAATCAGGTCAAAAAGTCAGCTTGCATTAGCATTGCATAGTCTAGCAACCACACGAGGGATTCATACAAGGCAGGGGAATTTGCTCTTTCACATGTATTACGACGGCACCAGAGACCACCTCGAGATAAAGTCATTACTCAAACCTGTGGATTCCCTGTGCCATTTCCGAGCCGATGTTATTGATGGTTTCATCTAAGCCGCTCGCCTGGCTGATGCCTGATGTAGTACCTGCACTCCAGGTACAAAAATAGAAAGGAAAAAAAATTCAATGGGGTTTTAAGGTAAAAAGCATTCAGAGGTGAGCACTATGGCTTAGCAATATGCCAATATGACACTGATAGCTTCAGTGGCCTTTGTTGACATGCTGGCAAAACTTGAGCAAAATTATATATCGTTTATATATACAAAATTGTATATAATTATATATCAGGTCTCATGAGGATGTCTTCAAGTGTATACACAGTACAGAGAAGTCTGAGTGAAAAGTAGAATCTTTGAAATATTTACATGAATTTCAGAGGTTCTGGCGTGGACTCCACAAAACTTTATGATCCATTTTACATCCAATCCATCAGAGTGTCATCTGAACACATCCTTCAATAGAAAGGTTTAGGCATGAGGAAAATCTGACCTTTTGTACAAAGCAATTAACATGGTCAATATCCCAAATTTGCTTACATTTCAATAGGGACCTAGAAATAGTGCAGAATGTTGAATAATAAATATTCAGGATGCTTTCTTTCTGTTTTAAATATTTCAAAATTCTAAAACCTTTTGTTTATTTCCAATTTTGTGTGTTGTACAGCGACCTTGGGTATGAGAAAGGCACTATATAAATTAAACTAGATTTATTATTATTATTATTATTATTATTATTATTGTGCACATTCATAATATTCAATAATACATTATTCCTTCTATAGTTACAAATATTATGTAGCATTTATGGAAGGAGTCTCCAGTGTCAGTGGTTTGAAATGACTGTAGGTTTTCCACCATGACGTTTCCACCTGTTTAAGTCTTCAAGACAGACGACTTTGAGAGTTCTAGTTTCGCGGGTAACATGACAAGCTGCATTTTGTCTTATTGAGATAGCAACTGTATATATCGACTACAACGCAAGTAATGAAAGGAACAGGAAATGTAACTATAAACGATTAAAGAGTGCAACATATTCACTAATAAATTAAAAACTGCTGGCAAATTGCTGTGGCATAAGAGGAATAAAACACTTCGGGACATGATATTGGTCAGCATGGCCTGTTGGGTGTTATTCCTTCCATACACCTTGCTAGCTAGAACTCTTGGAGTTTCCATAAAAGACGCAGTTACACAATGCACTAATGGATTCTGTACAACGGAACCACAAAAAAGAACCTTTCTTTTCTTGTCAGTGAAAGGATCAGGAACTGAGGACTACATAATGTCATTTATATGTTGTTTGAGATGTGAACCGTTGAAGATATTGATTTGAGAGCTCTTACCACTTTAATGGTTCCACGGCTCTAAGATTGCCTTACATATTTTGGTCAGTGTTACTATTTTCACCTGGCTGTTCTGTCAATAGATAACACTAAGGTGCCATTAAGGAGCCCACTGATAGTGCGCTCTTATTGTATTTGTATCATATACCGCTGAATCCAGCACCCAAGAACCACCAACTCTTAAATATAGAAAGTTGAGAAGGGCTTCAGTAGAACTAGTTGCTAATTTGAATATTTGGGGCGCTTCCATCCCGTTAGACCAAAAACAACACGCCATGTACTGTTATGAAAAGAGAAAGAAACACAAAGCAAAGCACAACTCTATGGAGCATTACACTAAATGATTGTAATAATAAAACGTTTTGCATGCAACCTTTTGAGACATTACAGGAAGACACTCAGTGCTCTTGTGCTCTTGGAATGGCGGGGCGCCAATACTTCCGAAACCATTTCCGCAAAGGGTGCTAATACTTCCGGACCCAGATTTCTTCTTTTCTCTGTTTGTATGACTGCATGTCGAAAACACTCTGAGACCATCTTTTAGAATGCTGGTGTGATTGTCACTTGGTGACATACGGAAAATACAAGTGGGGTCGGTGCATGTAGAACATGTTAGCCAGCCTGGCATCTCAAGTGGAAACTGGATTGGCAAATTTGGCTGGCAGATAAAGAGCAATGGAAGGATGGAGGGATGGCGTATAGTGCCAACCCTAACAGATGCCACCTCATTTAAACCCACAACCCCTCCCTTTTCCTGTCAAATCCACACTGTCTGAACTGCGTCGTGTTCCAGACCTGGCTCCTGTGTGCTCTTTATCTTCCATCCGTTGTACACAGAATGTGCTGTCACATCTCAGCTTTGCCGTTTTGGACTGCGAGTAAGCTTGAAAATCCAAGGCAGGAGGCAGAGGATGGTGCTTGGCACCCTCTCCGAAGCAGAGTGCAGTGCCCGGGCAGGATGCCTGGAGATCTGCACGCTCTCTTTGCACCTGTTGGACTGAGGACCAACAGATTGCGTTGTTTTCAGACCTGGGTTATAATATGAGGTGCTGTTTTGGCATGCGAACAATGCATAATGAATGCACATCTTTATTTTAAACAGTCAGGAATCTTGAGGGTGCATTCATATACATACAGTGTTTAGTTCATTTGATTGGAACCCTGGTGTGTTCTCCCCCTTGCTGTGGTTCTTTAGACAGGTAAGAACGCAGCAATTATACTCAGGTGCAGACCAAAACAACTTCTTTCCGTCTGCTTCTAAGTGAGCTCGACTGTGATTCAACAGCAGCAATAAAGTGATTAGACTCTGAATCGAATCGACTGCAGGAAATTGAATCAAACACGACGTGTGTTTTGAATTGAGCCAAAGGGCAGAGCTGCAGAAATGCGATTATGGATATTTTGCCAGATTAACAAAAAGAGAAAATAAACATTGGATTAATCACAAGTTATTTATATAATTATATAGTAATTCTTAGCACTGGCTCTGTGTTCATCATGTTTGGGTAATTGTTATGATTTCTTGATATATTTTCACTCATTTTCACAAAGGGTGCCAATATTTCAAAGACCAGATCATATGTGTAATCTGTTAATACTGTATGATGGCATGAAGAACCCAAAAGACTCTGAGAACCCCTTTTAGAAACCAGCTATGACATGCAATAAGTGATAATGAATCTGAATCAAAGTAATACGCAATTGATGCTTTTGGTTCACTTGCTGTTTGGTTGGGTTTCACACTGCACATCAACCAAACAAACAAACACACCAAAAGTAATAATAATAAAGAAAAAACATGCTCAAAAATCTGGAGAACGAAAAAGGTAAACATATCCATGCCAAGAGCATGGAGAAATCACAGAGATCAGACAAATCATGTGACAGGGAATCTACCTGCAACCTCAATTCTACTGCTTTTAGCTGTGACCTTGAGGTCACCTTAAGGTCACTGACATTTCGCCTCAGAGATATCCCTTAGCAGAAACGCATCTCGCTCTCACATCTCATTATATCCTGACGACTCATAATTAGATCCAGGACAATAAGTGAAGATCATAGTGCAATGATTATTCATTACTATAATTACAGTCATTGTAAGTCTTCGGTGATTAGAAAAAATGGGAATGAATTTGGGTCGCTGGTGGTGTGGGACGAGTTTGTCCGCCGTGTTTAATTACTGTAATACTTCCCACTTCCTCCTCTGTTCTCCCTTTTGTTCGGGACATGAATATGCGCATGAGCTAAAGGGCCTGCTGCGAATAAAAGTGAAAAGACAGCCATGTTTTATTTAGTAGAGCGTAGAGCAGTCGTTTAGGTGGTCGCAGAGTGCGGTAGAAATGAGCGATGGGGGGAAATGAGAGGAAGGTACATGCTCGGAAATGTACTTACACACACGCACACACACCTCTCATCTCATGCTCACCATGAAGAATATTCTTATGCATGTATAGAAATCTAGAACATTCCCACAATTGTGGATGAACTTGTTTTGGCGCTGGCAGCAAGATGAATTTAAAACATTCTGCCGGCGAAAGAGGGTTCGTGCAAGTCAATAAAAGAGCTGAGGGCACCCGGTACCGGGAGAGAACATCTATATATTTACCAGACGCCGCAGCCGTGCTGCAAATAGCCTTCATCGATCTCGTATCAATAGTTAATCTCATATAGGGAGAACGTAATAACTCGTAGACCTAGGGAAAAATTCTTGCTCTATGAGGTTGTACCGAGACACCGGATTGAGCTGTTGAAGGAGAATAGTTTTGCTCTGGGGGTTGTGTATTTATGTGTGTGTATGTGTTAGCATGTGTGTACTAGCATACAGATGGAGAGCTGCAGATTGAAGTGTGCTCGTTGCACGAACAAGGGATCATTGGTCTTTTTTTGCTTTGCGTCTTTGTTACAGAGGACAAGGTGCTCGGCTGCAAATCAATGCCAAAGGCTTAGGTGCTAACACCAGCTGTATCCTACGAGTGGCCTTGTGTGTGTGTGTGTGTGTGTGTCTGTCTATTCTTGTGTATTGATGCCTGTTCCCTGCTGTTTGACGCAGTACTGGCTGAAGAAAGGCATGTACTGCAGTCATTTTTAAAGCTGAGTTATTACACGGGTGCAGATCCCACAGGTAGCCTATGCTTCAAAATAGGAGAGTTCATAACAGCATGAATAATGAGCTCATTAACAGATGAAAATGTCATGAGCATAATTTCAGGGTAGATTTTTTTTTAAAGATATACATGTAATCGAATGTAATGTAGCATCTGAGGATGTTACCAAGAACTGGTTTTGTTTCATTAAAGGTTGTGTCTCAAACAGTATACTAGCGCAATAAATGGCGTGATAAAGTAGTATGCTCCCTGTGGCAACAGGAAATCTTTGGCAATCTTGGCTATACTGGATTTATCGATCTAAAAACATTATTTGGGTTTATTTGGTTTCAGATATTTGTGTGCTCCTTAACCAATCAATTAGAATTGCTATTCACCAGTAGAAAGCAGAGCTCCTGAAGGGCAAACGCATCTTATATGTCGTCGAATGGGTGATTTTTGCATTTGTTCTTTAGCTAGCTGTAGTTAGTGTGGCTATATTCTACTAGTCAGGTGCTATCAGGGACACCGTGATGAAGATTGCTGTAAAAAGCTGCTCTGTAGAAGTTGGGTAAACTTCTAGCAATCGGCTATGTTTATACAAGAGCTCAAATTTGTCAGCTGTTATAAGCTCTCCTAATGAATGGATACGATATGTCTAAGCACTTGATAATCTTAGTTTACTCTACGTTTAGGAAGGGGAGGAGCCACCAAAAGGAACTAAAAGCTTTATATTTTTAAAAATGGCTAATGCTAATGCATTGTAAGCAAAAATGCTGCTTTAGTGCAGACACAAATCAGCAGGATAAAGTATAGGGCGGACATTTTGGGTGGTGCCTTGTTCACTGGACTATTAGGCACAGTGGTCACACCTCCTTCACTCCAACTATTTGGAACAGAGGCCACGCCTCCTCCTGACACGCACAGTGTAAGTTTTTAAATAATATTATACTAGTTATCAAAAAATAGTTGGCCATGTTATATCAGACTCTACTGACACAAAGAAGTTCAAACTGTGAACTGGTGAAGCTTTACAATTCGAACAAGATCTTGCAAGGGCATCAAAAGAAGACACTATGAGCCCCATTTATCAATGTTTTAGTAAATTTATATAAACGTTTTTGTAGGTGAAACCAAACTAAAAATTTTCCAAAGGTTTCTGTAATGCTGATTTACTTTGTGCTCACATATGGTGATAAATGCCAATCGACCATAAACTACCAAGTTCAGCTGCTCAATTTACATTTAGCAACACCCACAAAACTCCATAAAAGACAAAATGTGCAGAGCGGAAACCATCAAAATAATGACTAAAGGATGAAAGAGCACCTCCTAAATGTAGAATCATTAAGTTGTCCAATAATGCAGCTCAGCCAGTGCAGTGAATCAGCTACCACAGACACACAATAACTCTTTCTCCTTTCATGGGGTGCCATTACGTTTGTCTTGAATGAATGCCTAGTCTTATTTGTCTTAATTTACAGATTTGCTTTGGATTACCTTCTTTCAAGTTTCACTAAATTTTCATTAAATAAGAAGAGATCCACGTTAGTGAGCCGGATGCAAATGTTTTTTCCGAATTAACTGAATTTTCATGAATACCACATTTCATGTGTAAATGCTCCTTGGAATGGTTTATGAATAAATTTGTTCGTATACAGTTTGATAAATGAGTCCCATAATTTTGAGAGTTTTTAATACAAGTATAACCCTATAGCACACATTTTACCGCATTGCTTTTACTTTATCTGCACAGCAGTACATTTATAGTTCTATTTACATTCATTGCGTTTGGCAGACACTCTAACACTCTTGGAGCAACTTACAGAAGTACTTTGTTGGAAAATGTCCTTGTGTTAGTTCTGTACCGACCAGACAATCATTAATGTAATGCTGCACCTGCATCTCTTGCCATCATTTATATTTCATGCGATGCTTCTAATCACTTCCTGTTTTGCGCCTATTGTCTTGAGTTGTTTATTGTTGAGTTGCACTTACACAAAGATGTACTGTCCAAATTGCACTAACGCTAATGAACCTGGTTAGAGTGAGGGTTAATGCAGCATTCATGCTACCATAGTAACCATTTTCCACTGTTTATGTCAGCATTCTACGAAGGGGTGAAGGAAACAAAATTTATTGATAAAAATGGATTTGATTTAAAAAAAAAAAAGACTAAGCAAGCCTAGTTTTGTCGGACCGCCATTAACCATTTGTCACACAAGTGTCAACAGCATTTCAGCAACAGTAAGGCAGTTATTTACGTAGGGTCTAAAAGATATTTCCTTCTTATTAGAAATCCTTGAGATATAATTTAGTGTTTTGAGCAATGCCCTGTGTTTCAAAAATTCATAAACTTCAAACTCAGGAGATACATATGAAACATTCAGTGCTTGCCTGCTAACGTTATCTACACTGAAATGTGACTAGCCAGCTAGCTAAGCACGGTACATTTTCACACCCCTTCATTACCGCCACCAAGGAGGTTATGTTTTTGGTACGGTTTGTTTGTTTAACTATAAGCAGGATTGCGCAAAACTGATTTCTATGAAACTTGGTGGAAGGGTGTAGAATGGGCCAAGGAAAAACCCAGTAAATTTTGGAGCAAATTCGAGTCACGGGGCGGATCCATGAATTTATTTTCCCTTTCGGTAACATTGCGAGATACAGTATTTCCCATAAAATCCAGTAGATGGCAGTAGTGTTGTAATCAAGACCACCGAAAGACCAAGTCATGACCAAGACCAAAGTCTATCAAGACCAAGACAAGACCAAGACTTTAAGGGGTTGAGATCAAGTCAAGACCAAGGCAGGGCAAGACCGAGTCAAGACCAGGACCAGACCAGTGTGTGTG
>JAOTRR010000028.1:16184528-16198329 GCA_028570945.1 Gogo arcuatus | reverse complement strand
GCTTAGGATTAGCCATCATCCTTTACTGTGCTCCCAATCAATCTGTACAGAAGACATCACTTTTTCCAAATGCTGCTAGTACGCTTCAAATAAGTGCAGTTTGTTCTTTGGCACAGGAAACACAACAAACTTTAATTCGATTCCACTTTAAAAATCTCGTCCAAACTCTGCGAGGGTTAGGGGTTAGAATATTGATTCTGGCATTCTCTCAACACAGCACATAATTCTGTCCATATGCGCCCTTTTGATTGCATTACCATGGAGGGAAACGGGGCAGCCCAAGATGATTTAGCACAACAAAATCCACTATGAAATAGAGGATGCTTGCCCAGACTCTCCAAAAATGGAAAAAAGTCTTGATTTTCATGACAACAGAGAGAAAAAAACAAAAACTTAAAAAACAAACAAAAAAGGGGTCTGCTACTTTGTATGGAGCCCCTAAGGGTCATCATGGGGATTTTTTTTTTTTTAATTAAAAAAAAAAAATTTTGGAGCTACTTTTGTGTTCCCTCGCAATCCTTTTGTGTTACCTTGTAATAAGGGTTACGGTTAGGGTTAACACATAAGTATTGAGAAGGAACACAAAAGTAGCAACAAAAAAAAAATCCCCACCATGACCCTTAGGGGGCTCCGTAGTTTTGTTATATACAAGACCACAATAGACACAACAGATTTAGTCCATGTTGATTTGCTATTGGGTTTAATTAATTTCGTCATTTGCTATGAAACAGTAACAACAAAGGCCTATTAACTAGCTAACATACAGTAACTAGATAATATAGTTGCTATTATAGGTAGCTAATCCAGCCACTGAGGTGCACAAGCCAGTGTATTCTTAGTGCCGCTGCCAAGCCCGGATAAATGGGGAGGGTTGCATCAGGAAGGGTATCCGGCATAAAACCAATTCCAAATCAACTACACTATAGGTAGCTAATCGTGTATGGCATTGCCAAGGTGCCTGTATGGATGGCTGCTACTCTCTACATCTATATAGCTAGCATTACTTTAACATGATGTCCCTGTGACCCATTTAGCATCTTCCTTTATTGAACTTTATACTTAAATTACCACATATGGCTACAAATTGGTTGGTGGCCTGGGAAAACCCATTGGGTGTCACGATGGCTGAATTCTGGAAAACAGCAAAAAATGACAAGAAATTAGGTTTTGACCAAAACTGAGTTTCGTAAAATACATTTTACAGAAAAGACTTGGAAATATTTTGATTTAGGTTACTTTCTAACCTCACCTAAAATGACAATTCTTTCAAATGTGGCAGTAATGTTGTTTTTCTTTAACTAGATTAGGTTATAAATGTAGATGTAGTCAGGGTATCTTTAGGCACCAATGGAATTGAAGTCATAATCTTTAAATGTGGGGTTTTTTTTCGTTTTCACATTTGGGGGGGTGCAGACTTTAAAATACTAGAATATTACTTGTGGTTGATATGAGAAAAGGAGAAACACATTTCAGTTTAGGAAAATGTTCGGGTAGTTTTCAAAACTAAACATCAAAATTTGATCATGTGAAGGTTTGTCCCAGGCCACCACACAAATATGTGTATGCGTACATTGATTACCTCGATCAGGACTTCCTTAGTTCCACCCACCAAGCGTCACTTGGTGACAAATTACCTTTTGATGGAAAAAAAACTGCAAAGAAAATGCCAACAAATATGAAAAAAAAAAAAAAACTCTAGAAAAAAAGACACCCAAAAGCCTACAATCCTGATACTGTGACATTCTCATGTCATCACGTCTGGCCAGAAAATGTTACATCACTTCATTAGTCAAGCCTAATTAAACCTATTTCAGCAGCGAAGCTGCATCAAACCCATACTCGTAACTAAAAGCCTTTCGAAGGCTTCCCAGGCTTTAATTCAGACTATCTCTGAGACGGAGAGCATCCAGAGAGCCTGGTGCACTCCAGAGCTCTGTTTTTAATTAATAGAGATACATAAGAGACACCAGCCGTGGTCTAATCCCGCTTAGGATGGTGTTAGCGCTCCCTGCAGAGGGATGCGTCGGCTGCGTCCGTCCACCAAGTTCCCCGCGTCTCCTGTTTCAGCAACTCGCTCGGGTTATTATTAGGAGGTGGTGAGTAAAAGATAAAGGGTGGGGGTGCAAGAGAGGTGAGAGTGCGGAAAGAAAAGTGGGAACGAGATGAGAAAACATATCCAGGACAAATGTTCCATATGGAGAGAATGGAAAATGGTCAAATGAGGCTTGATGAAAAGGGAGGAATGGAATAAATGGTGATGAGTGCATAAATGCAAAATGACAGGCAGTGAAGAAAGCAGAGTTGGAGATGGAGATGGAGGAAGATGAGGAGGAGTGGGAGCCATATTTGACTCATACATTATTATTGACGTGGAATGACTGAGTGGAGAACCAGAACATGTGAGCGAGTTAATAAGTGGATGAGAGTGAGACAGCAAGACAGATAGGAGACAACATGATGTAAGAGAATGGTAGAATGGGTATAAAGGAGAAGAAAAGTGATTGTAGATGACAGGCAGTATGTTGACAGCAAGGTTTTTAAACACACATTCAGGTTTTGTTGTGCTTGTAGGGACCAACTGGTTTCATTAGCGCAGGAACGTGACAGATTGACTTCCTCAAGTCACATTATACAGTACCTCGCTCCACACAAACAGAGCTGTCATGCCAACTGTAACGCTGTGAAACTCTCAGCTGTCAGAACTTATTCTGTAATATTTCCATAACCATCCGTGTGTTATGTTTTTTTTTTATTGATTCCTGTCCTGTTTACACCATGTTTTGACTGTCAATCCGTAGCAGGAACAGCATACACTAAAATACAATACTACAACGGCGTGGACGCTCTAGGCAAGATACAGTTTTGCTGCCTCATCTGATGTATTTACACAAGAATGTTGCTTCATCGTATCCCTCACACAGGATGAAGTGATGGTCAAAAACAAACATGCTGATGTAACATTAGTACATCACATCCTTGATGGAATAAACAAGGCAGGACATGAAAGAAGACCGATAGCAAAATAAAACCAATTTCACCTCCAAAGTTCAAAGTCTAGAGCTCAATCTCTAGAGCTTGCTCAATCTCTAGAGCAAATAATGACATATGATGCTGCTTCCATACTTACGCACTGTTCCAGCTTTAAGGTTAAGGGTTCCCCTCATACACCTTTTTCACCAACAGGGAACAGGTTCCGTTCTGGTTCGCGCACCAAATTTTGAATTGTTCTGAGCATTTCGATCAAAAATAAATTGGTTCGTTACCTGAAAAGTTGGTTCCCAAATGGAACCAAACGATAGCTTTGACGACATCAGTGAGCGTGTCATTAGTTTGGAGAGTTTATACATCTTCTTGTCATTAGTAATTGGTCCATGCTTGTTTTTTTGGATTAAAACAAATATCTGCAATAACAGAACAAAACTTTGCAGGTTATCAATGCGATCAGCCATCTTGCTACTACTGTTTACTTCTGTTGTGCATTGTGCAATGTTGATGATGCATCCTTGATTACAATGGTTCTGCTTAAAACTGGTGGAAATGTGGGCTGGTTAGCTAGCTGGCATCAAGGTTCAAAGAATCCTGAATGGAACCGATTCAAGGACTCATTCCGGTATCAGAGGGACAACCAAAAACCCTTAAGGGTTCCAAATTTGACCAAAAACAAAAGCTCGAAACTTGATACTGATAGTAATTGAGCCAACTCTTTGTGTACTTCTTTTGCCAAGTGAATAATTAGTAAAGAATAAAACACTTGAGGGGTATGCTGTTATAGGAAATTAATGAACCACAGCATGGTGTGATGCGGCCTAACATGAAGCAGAGCAACTCTTACTACTCTGAAGTTGATTATTTTCCTATAACAACATGTCCCAAAGTCTTATACTCAAAGGAATTTCCCCATGCTAACTATTTGTATACTTTTTATCCATTTATAGATACATTAAATGTTGTGGAACATCCATGAAACAAGTAAGTCATCATGTTACCAAGAAACTCAAAGATCTCCATCCTGAAGACTTTCCTGTGTTGGAAAATGTAGTTATAGCTGAGACTGGAGACTCCTTCCGTGAATGAGGTGACAGACAAAGGCACCAAAAAAAAAAGGAAAAAACCAGCAAAACAGCATGCATACCATGATACCAATTCAGTGCTTCAAGCTGATAGCAGTCTATTACCATTAGTACTCAGTACTTCGTCTTTATGCCTCTGATTTCCTCTATGTATTTTAATATACTCTTTCATGAGGAGCAAAGATTCTTTTCCAATGTCTCTTTTTTTGTCCCCATGAGGATGGCTTGTGAACAGGACTTTGCTTCTATTAAAAACAGAATATAAAAACATCCACACTGACCCTGAGGAGATTAATAAAGAATTGCTAATTTTGCTTTCCCTCACTTTAAGAGAAGATGGTGTTCTCTGTCTGCAGAGGAAGTGTGTGGGATGGGGGTGGATTTTGGGTTGTGCCCATCTCCCAATTCCCCTGAGGCTTCTGTTTCTGTGACGTGCTTGGTTTATTATTAGCAAGCAGTGAGTAAGAGATAAAGAGAGGGAGAGCAAGAGGATGACAGCAAATCTGTGCCTGTGTCTGTTTCCCTTTCATAAGTCTACAGAGAGAGAAAAATCGCAATTTATTGCATATTAAAGTCATCTTGAATTTTATACAAATGTACTTTTTATGATTAAATCTTTTCAGGGGAATTAATTTTTCAGTGTGCACATTCATTGTCACATTCTTTAAAAAAAAAAGTTGAGAAGCAGAAATCTCTTTGGAAAATCTGTGTTAGTACTGAACATATAAGAGGTGAGTGTTATTGTGTCATGAAATATGACAGCCTATCAGATTCTGATAAGCAAATGAGGTTTCAGTATGCAAATGCAACCCATGGAAGACCAGGGGAAAGGGGTGTGGGGTCTTTAGCTTCACATTCAGTTTCATTGAATCTGGAGTTATGAACCTTTTCTGAAAGGAAAACCCATTGTTATAGGGTTCTATGTAGAACTTTTAAGGTGTTTGTCCAGAAGTAACTAAACAAAAAGCATTTTAGTGGACAAGATTAAAATGTTTTTAAGTGTCAAGTTTTTTTTGTGATTTAAAGTATGTCATTTTAATAATTTAAAACAAAACTGGCCCGATATATCTCTACACTTTTAGTTTCATAAAGCAACTGTTGTTTTTCATGAAACAAAATGAATTAAAAATGAATTGAAAACATTCTCCACCCTAACCTCACCCCTTTCCCCAACTACCCTAATAATGCTATGCTAATTGCTATGGTACACTGCGCTAGTCCAAAAGCAGATTTTTATTCAACAAAATTAGGGAATTGTTGACATATGCAGCTGAGAGGTTTGGTTATAACTTACTACAACAATGTCCATGACTTGCATTCATAGACATTGCTCACTGGACTAGATTTTGCAATAGGTAACATTAGCCCAGAGCTAGCCAGCTAGCTAACTGCTAGCAAACTAGCCTGCATTTGTTACAGGTAGGCATAAGTGGGATTTTACGATTTGAATCATGATTTTCATCATGATGTTAGTCAGATTTGCCAAAATATACCATAACAATCACAATTCTGTTTACCTAGCATTAGCTAGCTAACCAGATAGAACGGAAAGTTTCCAGGTTTGCATATCAGACATTATAGCTTAAATTTATTAGGATTCATTTCTCAAATTGGATATGAACAAATTTATTCATAAATTGTTTGCAAGAGCATTTATACAAGTAATGCGATATTGATGAAAGCCTAGTTAGTTAGAAAAAATACATTCATATCTTATGAAAGATCCTGAGTTTGTGTAAATTTACATATAAAAATCTGCTCGCTAATGTGAATTTCAATTGATCAATTTTTAGCGCAAATTTTTATAAGAATTATGTTTAAATCACGTATTTATTTAAATTACACACACAAAGTTAAGGAACATTTTGTGAAACACAAAATTGTCATTTCATATTAATAACTTGAAAGAAAACAATCGAAAACAAATCCATAAATTAAGACAAATATGATTGGCATTTAATTAGGACAAAAGTAATGGCAACCAAAAGAGGAGAAAGAGTTAATGTGTGTCTATGGTAGCTGATGTGCCGCATTGGCCGAGCTGCATTACTGGAAGATTTGGCGTATACCACACTTAGACTGTCATTTTCAGCTTTGTGCATTTTGTGAGTGTCATTAAATGTAAATCAGGTGTCCTTTTTTATTTAAAGGTGATTGGCGTTTATTCAACATAGACACGTGAGTACTAAGAAAATCTGTTACTGAAACTTTTCTAAATGTGGTGGGAATTATTTTATTTTGGCCTACAGAAACATTTCCATAACATTATTAAAAGACTGATAAATGAGGCCCATTGAGTGTCTTTCATTAATTCACAAACTGATGTCAAACTTTTTAATGAAGTACTGAAAAAGTTGAAAAAAATGTGAATTTAGTGATGTGAAGAAAAACTTTCACAAATACCAGAACTTGGAATTGAAATAAGGCATAGAAAAGGGGCTAATGATTTAAACAGCAGCCTTTGTAGAAGTGTAAAAGTATTTTAATGCTCACTCATTCATTACAGACATGGCAATCAAACCATCGAACATCCTCTAAATTCAGTCTCCTGTGAAAGCAGGGTGAGCGTGTTTGATCTGACACCGTGAAATCTGATTGATTCCAAATTACCAAGGTCTCTACTGATCGGCCTTTAGCTGAGCTCCTGGATAAATCAAACCAAAACTGCTAGCTTTGTCAGCTGACTCACAGCAGAGATTCACTCTTTGCATCCTTGCCTCCTGTTGAACACTGGTCAAGAATTTTCAGCTGGGATTTATGAGGAGTAGATGGACAGGAAGATTGAAAAAAAAGCATTTGGTCACTTGTGCACAATTTCTCTCAGATGGCTTTGAAAAAAAAAACTCATTCAAAATCTCACCTGTTATTTTCAGGACAAAATAGCATGCCTGAAAAATAACCAATTCATATTATAACAGAGATTTGAGGGAACAGTTTAGGCTTAAACCACCCACACTGGTTGTGCAACCATCAGTAATCTTCACCTCGAGCATCCAGCATACCTGACTGATCCCAGCCAATGTATAGTGTGTTCACAGGGGCATTTCACTGCATTGCGATACATTTCACTTGGCAACAAAGGTCGAATACGTGCTATTATTTTCTCTGAAATTGAGGATTGTGAAAGTGCCATGAGGTTTGTGAAAGCCCGCTTTTAAAAAGTAACATGTTTACATTTTAGGTTACTGAAGGTGCAGCCACTCAGTACTGTGATTATTCACTAATGAATAAAAGTCACTATTTAAGACAACTATGAATTTATAAATGGCAGAGATAACAATAAACTACTAATAAAATAACATTTTGAATAAAAGAGTAGCAATCACCTGACACAGAAGGAAGGAGGCGTTGCTTCTTAGGTAAAGTCAAGTCAGTTATGGCCACGGCTCATCTATCTGTCCATCCCAGGGAAAGAAGCATAGCCTCTGTATCTATTAGTCCCAGGGAAAGAGGCGTGGCCTATACCTGTCCATCCCAGGAAAGGGGTGTGGCCCTTGAATCTATTATGTCGCAGGGAAAGAGGCATGGCCTATACCTGTCCATCCCAGGAAAGGGGGTGTGGCCTTTACATGTCCATCCCAGGGAAAGGGGTGTGGCCTATACCTGTCCATCCCAGGGAAAGAGGCATGCCCTCTGTATCTAAGTCCAAGGGAAAGTGGCATGGCTTATACCTGTCCATCCCAGGGAAAGAGGTGTGGCCTATACTTTTCCATTCCAGGGAAAGAGGTGTGGCCTCTGTATCTATTAGTCCCAGGGAAAGAGGTGTGGCCCATACCTGTCCATCCCAGGGAAAGAGGCATGGCCTCTGTTTCTATTAGTCCCAGGGAAAGAGGCATGGCTTATACCTGTCCATCCCAGGGAAAGAGGCATAGCCTCTGAATCTATTAAGTCGCAGGGCAAGAGGCGTGGCCTATACCTGTCCATCCCAGGGAGAGAGGTGTGGCCTCTGTGCCTGTCAGGCCTAGTGAAAAAGGTGTGGTCTCCATACTTGTGAGTTCTAGGTACAAATGGTACAGCTTCTGTACCTGCCGGTCCAAGTGAAAGATGCGTGACATCCATACCTGTCATTCCTAGTAAAAATGGCAGAGCCTGTATACCTGTCAGTCCCAAGGAAAAAGGCGTGGCCTCTGTACCTGTCAGTCCTAGTTAAAGAGGTGTGGTCTGGATTTAATGTATCTTTCATACACTAGTTTGTGCCGCAGTAACTCAGAGTAGATTCAAGTGCACATGACATGCTGCACTTTCCAGGTCTGACTGAAAGCTACTTTATTTCACTGAGCTGCTTTTTTGCTCTTTAATTCAATACTCAGAATTTCTGAAAAGGACGTTTGCCCTTGAGATATGCAAGCATGCTGTTTAAGACTAATCTGTCCATACAAGAAAAAAAAGATATCCTGAATGACCTCGAATCTTATTTCAAGTCTTCAAGCGCAGTGGATTGGTGAGTAGAGGCTTTTAAGACCAAATGTGATGTACTGCCAGTTACACATTGTCCCCAAAGGACGAGTTAAATGCCTTGAAAATGTGCTGCACCGTCGTTACAAAGTCATTTAGGTGGTAGCTTCCATTCCCGAACATCTGTGTCACCTGGACATTTTCTTCAACCCATAAAGAAAAACGTCTTTAAAACATAAAAACCAGAGATAGGAAATAAAAACGTATAATTGCTTTGATATTGTACTTAAGTAAAGTACATGTACTTAAAAGCCAGACTTAAGTCTTATTTTGCTTTTTACTTCCTATATTTCAAAAGAAAAATCATTACATTTTACTCTCTACATTTTCAAACATCACATTTCTCTGTAGTCACATATTTGTAAAGGCACAAGTTTTTAGCATCAAGGAGTTGATCTAAATTCCTAACGGATCTTAAACTAGACCTAAAATCCATCGCTGAAATCTATCACTTATCTACTGTTACGTACACTTTGTATTTATCGAGGTGGTTTGTATTGTAACAGATACCTATTAGCATCCAGGTAGTTTGTATCATCTATCATGCTAGCTAACATTTGAGAGATTAGGAATAAATGCTGTGTTCATGACCAAGTGGCAACTGGGAAATTTCCAAATTCCTAGTAGAAAAGATCAGTTTGAACAGCTCTCCAACTCGGAATTCCTACTCGGAAAGTCAGAGCTTTTCGAGTGCTCTGACTTCTCCGAGTTGCTTTTCCTGTGACAGTGCTAAAAATTGGGTAATACTTCATGTTAATTTGCTTTCTGCAACATCTTTTGATCACACTCTTTAATGTAATTTTCTGTGCTATCAACAGTGAATTATTACATCCACGTTACAAATAAATTAAGCACTATGCAAACAAGTCTTAAATTCCAGTTTTTGTAGACATTACAGTGAGTATTCGTTTTATTTCCGACTTCAGACAGCTGAGTTCGCAGGAACGCTCTAACACGGGAAGTAGCAGGTTCCGAGTTGGAAAATTCCAAGTTCCCAGTTGTCATGAACACAGCAAAAGCTGTTGTTAGTTCGTCTTAGCTAATGATTTCCCATCAAGAACTAAAATCAGTGTGTGATTTGAGGCAGACATCTATTTTTTTTTTTTTCTTGTACTTTAAGGATGTGCGTTTACAATTTTCTGCTTGAACTCCGGCAGAAATATTTGAATCTGTACCTCAACTTTCACTTGAGGAAAGAATTAGAGTACCTTTGGACTCTAATTCTGGAAAGAAATACTAGATAGATATATATTTTTTTAATCTAGAGAGAGCACTAGAGAGACTAATTAAGTCTCATTTATTCAACTCGAAGTCGATAAACAGAAAGAAATACAGTATGTGTAACTGATGATATGCTGAAGCTTTCTATAAGGAGATGTGGATAAAGAGTAGGATGTGATGTGATACATGCCGTCATGCCACCGTGTCGCTGATTATTTTCCTGTAACAACACACCTCATCGTGTTTTATTTCGTAAAATGATTTCTGTGGAAGACTTTTTACCATATGCATGAGCTGAACTAAGATATCCTTAGGCAGTGTAGAGAAGGTGCAAAAATGAGCAGTTATGCTTATCAGTCCGAATTTTGTTCCTGCCTAGTACCAATTAACTCACTTGGCACTTTTAAATAAAAAACTTTTTTTTTTGGCTCACAACAAAAAGAATCTGGTGTTTTAATGCAGTCCTGGAGGTAATTGCCTTATAAAAATGTCTTATCATTGTGAAATTAATTCCATTTTCAGAGTCTGCTTTATCTGGTCAGTGAGAGGACGTGAGGGGCGCCAGAAGTTGCCGGACATCGCTAAGGATCACGCTTCGGTGTATCTTGTCTTCCCAGAAGACCTCATTAGCATTAACTAGGCTTGTTGAATCCCGCAGAGAAATCCTAGCTAAAATTCTCCTGGAGGAACGTAAAGGGTACCATACTTCCTTATATTGGTGCACTCGAGAGGGTTAGTGAAAACACATTCAAAGACAGGTGCATGCTCACATTTCCTGCACTCAGCCTCTTGAGTGTGCCAAAATATTTATAGTACCAAGCTGAAGCCGCACATTTAGGAATATTTCAATTAGGGGTGGACAACATGGTGAAAATATCACATCGTGATACTTTTCTCAATACATTTAGCATAGCATGATTCTGTACATACTATAAGGTCGATTCTGATTGGCCAGAAGGTGCCGATTAATTTTCTCTAAAAACGCACCTGTTCTAATATGGTATAATTTGTATAGGAACACTGTACACAGGGACATGTATGGAGGACGCGCCACATGAAAAGATTTTAAAATGTGTCTAAATGCTGATATGGTGTGGTTTTCTGTGTGATGTTTATTTAGCATTTTTGGAAGGAGTCTTCAGTGTCAGTCCTTTATAAATGTCAGAGGTAAAGCCGTAACGTTGGTTTTCCACCACAGCACAGTCTTCAGGACAAAGACAAAAAAGTGCTTTGCTGTTTTTTTCCCCCTAGCAAGATGCATATTTTTGTATTAATTTGTACTTTAAGAACGAGAAAAAAGTGAGGCTGATGAAGAAACTAATGTTTATCGTGGTTATAATGTAAAAGCGTGGATTTTTACATTAAACGTAATTAGAAATGGTTAAAAAGTGTGTGTGTGGTGTGGTGTGACTTGTTATTAATAATCAATAATTTAAAATGGTTAGTTTTGCTACATTTCTGTAGTATTGGAGAAATAATACACTTCGGGGTGTGCTGTTATTGGAAAATAATCCATGTTGGGGTCCTATAACAGCACAGCCCTTGTTGAATAATCACATGTTCCGCAATTTAAAGGTCAATGTAAACAGTTAAAATATACATGTTCTTTAGTTTAAAAAATAATAATAAATAAATAATTGTTTGCAAATTGCTGTTTTAAATAAGAGGAATAAAACACTTCTAGAGGTACTGTGATAGTTAAACCGCTCACCCTGGAGTGTTTTGGTCCTTGTACAGCATGTCACTTTTGCAAAATGTCCAGGCATTCAACTATCGACTGTTTCTAACTAGATGGTCTTTCTACTTTTATAAGAAATTTAAGTGTTGAAATACTGGTGATATATGATAGTTTCATGAAATATCGTACATATTGCTTAATCATTTGGAATTTTTTGGTATAGAGACCTAGCTTCAGCAGAGAAATACATGTTTTTTTTATTATTTTGTCTGAATTATAAGTATAACTAAGTATTATTAAGTACTAGTATTTATTCTCTGTTCAAATTTCCAAATTAGAAGCACTATAAATTCAGGATTTCTCTTTTTTATAGTTTTTATGGATTGGATTTTACTTTTATACAGTATTCAGCAGTAAAGCTGCAATTGTCGACAATAGTCTGTGAGCAAAAGTGGCATAAAACATCACATATCTATTTGAAACAGGTGCATTTTTGTTTTCTGTTAAATTTAGGTTTCAAAAAATGGCCAAAATCAGACATCAGATCTTTGATGGTTAATAATAGCAATTTATACTATTCTCCATATGGTAGGTAGAATCTGGAGTAGGTAGTGATCTGGAGAACATGTCAGTAAACCATTTTGTTTTCCCATCACCTTCTGTTCTGTTAAAAAAAATCCATCTGAAAGGGAGCAACAAGATTAAATGACGTAATTAAATAAGCTCCAGCCAAATACACCGACTGTGTCCAAAACATACATCAGTTGCCATGATACCTTGCTCTCAAGACTGTCTCATAAGTCACAGCGAGGAGGCAGAGCTTCAGTATCAATATGAAAACACAGTCTGACACAAGGACACAATGCTGTCAAGATACCAACATATGCTGATGAGTACAGCACTAACCCCAAAAGATCCATTAGGCTTGATGGAATAAAGTGCGGTTGTGGATAATAAAAAGGATTTTCTGTGACTGCACCAGCTATTACTCATCATAAATAAATTCTTAAGTCAAAAACTATTACGGTTTACAAACTTCCTTTTGCTTGTGAGTTCTTTCTTTCTTTTGATCATGAGCTAAGGATTATAGGATATGTAGGACCAAAAAATGTATAGCAGTCAGAAGGCAGCATTGTACACAGCTATTCAATTGGGAAATGACTCACTGAATCCAAATACAGCCTCAGTAGAGAGCATTTCTGAACACACCCACACAGTCATGTCGCGATTGAAACACACGCACACTTTATCCTAAGCAATCTGTTTCTCTCGGCCTTTGAAGACATCTTCTCTTTATTGCTACACAAACTTTTCCACTTCAGCCACAACTTGGATGCGATATTTAGGGTGTCATAATGAACAGGTGGATATAATCCTCACTTCTGTGACGCAAAGCTCAAAGCTCAAAGCTGATGTCCTTGTGACACAACTCTTCTTCTCCAGCGACTCTGGGCTGGACTCTGGCCACGAGCCCTGCTTGCTGCCCATCATTCATCTTCCGCCACCTGCTTGAGCGTTGCGCTTCACATCACCTGCTTGCCTCATGCCCACACAAATCTCTCCTGGGGAACTCGCACTCCCTTCACCTGTGCCTCCTCCTTTTCCTGCTTTCTTTTCCATTGCCTCCAACAACTTGCCAGTGCCGTGCTGCGTTCTGTAAATATCCATGCACAATGGGGATTCACTCATCCTGCTGTGCAGTGATGCAGATGATGCTGCACAGGCAAGTAGGACACCAACACACTGATGCACAGTATAAAAAAAATACATTTTTTTGGAAAAACTGGAGTTTCTTCTGGTGTTTTATTACAGTTTAAATCACAGACCAAACAAAATGATTCATCTAGCATGATATCTAACCATATTATGATAACCATACTGCAATATCTTATTGTTTCTATAGTAACAACGTATTCACAGCAACACTCCCCAAATACTAATGATAAACAGATTTGAAAAAAGTGTGTTGTTACTTAACAAAGAAAAAACATGACATGTTTAACATTTTTGGAAGGACTCTCCAGTGTCACTGTTTGACACTCTTACCCTTTTTCCACCAAGGCAGTTTCAGGGCTGGTTGGGAGCCAGTGCCTAATCTTGAACCAGTTCTTCACGTTTCGACAGCCAAAGAACCGGCTCTCAGCCAGGAATACTGGGACTAGAGCAGCACCAACTCTTTGCTAGTCTAGAACCAAGAACCACTTATGTCATGGGCTAGGGGTGAGATTATCGTGACCAACAATTCCAGCTAATATATATATATATATAGGCACTGCCTAAAAGCAGAGCTCCTGATGAGTGTATGAGCAAAATATTTGCAAAGGCACAAAATCAACCTGAATAGAATAATAACATTATAGCATATGAACCATCGAAT
>JAOTRR010000028.1:16160777-16175914 GCA_028570945.1 Gogo arcuatus | reverse complement strand
CCCCCCCCCCCCCCCCCCCATCTCTCCTCGTTCCAAGCCTTAACCCTCCTCACACATCGAGCCTGGAGGATTTACATTAGGGTCCATACACAAGCTTGATATCTACGTTTTTATGGAATATGGATTTTTTTTTTCAACTCCCAATCATGCATTCAGATCAGGCCAAGCTTCTGACAAGTAGAAATCAGTATTCACTGCACAACCTGCACTTTTTCCAGTATTCTTCCATTATTGATGTGAATGAATCATTAAAGGGTCAATTTTTCTGGACTTGAGAGGAGACATTAAGAGCATATTGGAAAACATTGACTATTGCATGTTGTGTGGTGAGCTGCTTGCTATTCCTTTCATCTGTCTGAAGTATTCTAGGGCCATAGGGTCATAGGGTCAGAGGTATCACTAGTATTCGGACCTCAGGCATAAATACAGACTTAAGTTTTACTCAGAAGATTGGAGTTTGCCAAGAATAGAGGCGTGTTTCAGTTACTCATGATTCTGACCTTGAAATTACGCCCATTTTTCTTGTGCAATATCAACTTCAACAAGTCCATCACCATTGTCTGAAAGTTTGATCTAACCACAAAATGCCATGATGAAATGTATGTTTTGGGATGGAAATGCACTCAAAACAACTATGCAATGCTATTTGAGGCCAATATTAAATACACAAACATAACACTATTCATTAATTAAGAGTGTCGTCCCTTTAAATTCCACAAAAAAGCATCAGAGGAGACGCCATTTTAATGACATCTCATTTCATGGATATATTTATGATAAGAATTTTAAAGTAAACTGTAACCATAGCAGATGAATGCTTAGCTTATCCTTTAAACGGTGGCCATGTTTCTTTAACTTATCCCAAAACATTATTTTGCCATTATTTTATTAACTCAGCAACTTAAAATAGTAACATGATCAAATATCAGACATCCAGAGCACACATTACAATTTCATGATGCTGATTTAGGATCTCATGGCTTCATTAAGTTGTGCACACAATTAACTAATGAACAAATAATATTGTTGGATGTGCTGGATCAAGTGCTATTTTATTAAGCTGCTGAATTATGAAGGTGGAAGTCATATTGCTCAATTAAACCAAATCTGCTGTGATTAATGTGCTAATTACAACTAGGATTATTCATGTTGCAATATTTTAGCATTACGCTAGACTCCTATTAGATGTTTATTTCAATGCTTGCTCTTGTATCCTCCATATATCATCATATTAGTGTTTTTAAATTTTAGTTTTTAAATTGTCTCTTGCTTTTATGTTGCATCGTATTACATTTGACAGCAAAGAAAAAAATAATGCTTTTTTTCCTTCTTCAGTCCACATTTTCTAGACCTGATTTTTTGTTTTTTTTGTTTTTTTTGCATAAAGGCAAGTGCTTGTGTTTAAAGGCAGTGGTTTAGACACTATTGTAAAAACCCATCTTGGACGTTTCTACTCAAGAATAATCAGGCAGCCTCAGAGGCATGAACTACACTCAGTTAATTTGCATAATGTGAACATGGAGCCCAGAAAATTGACTGCCAGTGCATGCAGTAACTTGAGTCTGAATACACATAACTTTCTACATGTAAACATTGACATAACATTTCTGCTTAGGCTGTCAAATTTAAATAAGGCATCTAGTGCATAACAGTGTTTCTCTATCCTGGTCCTACTTGAACCCACCCAACTGAACCTCACAATGGGCGTGTTAATAAGCTGATTTGATCAGATTAGGTCAATTTGGAGCAGAACACCAAAATGTGCCTAGCAAAAATTGCATAAATGCCAAGGATTGAGAAGCCCTGAAGGGATTCAGTGAGCCTTTTGATCAGTAAGGATGTTTGAACCCAAGCACCGTCACCGATAGGACGAGACAGACTGACGTTTGAGGACATGAGCATTTATGATCAGATTTCATTAAAAAGGCATGAATGTGACAGGCAGCAACCGACAGAGCAGCTTTTTCAACTGCAGTGAGCCAAATCAAATCGGTACACACCTGTCTGAAGGCTACGCATCCGTTAATGCGAATTAATGACCTTATGTGGAGCCTGTGTGTATTCTGTTGCATAGCAGCAAGACATTGAGCTTTAAAGACGACCAGGAACTGATTGTTTATACAAACGAGCGGGCCATGTAGCCAATTACATCTCCAAATGAGCACTTAATTAGTTAATTGTTTTATTAGGCCAATTGCTCCCATGGTGCTTGGTGCAGTTTGGCTGTCATTTATCGAAGGTGAGAGTTTGTTGAAGCACAGAATGCGAGCACGGACAAAAATAGAAAAGCAACAGTACTCAGTCAGGACTGCCTGTGCCCTCGCCAACACTTTCCAAGGGTGACTCTCAATTATCAAAATTGCAGTGATTAATCAGATGCAAAGAGGCATAATGACGACAGGCAACTGTTGGTACTGTTGTATCCAGGTCTGCAAATCAGCGACACATTGAGTAGCGCTCTGTGAAGCCTGTTTTACCCACTTACTGCCACATTTTCCCGCCTTTCATTCCTCATTTTGCTCTGACGCTCCACATTGGGCACCGACAGGGCTGCGTGGCTCGGAAATGATGTGGAGAGATTTATAGAGATAGACAGCTCTTTAGAAAGTGAAGCTTGAAAAGGTAAATTGAGGAGGTGTGGGAGTTCCAGGTCCTTAAAAGGATGAGGCCGATTACTTAAAGATTTTTTTTTTTTTTTTATCAGGTTAATGGAATAAATTACTGAGCTGAGTTGATGCATTCCTGCAGTCTCAGGTGCTGGCATGAAATATGGCAAGATCTAACAAAAACAATGTACTGTATCCAGACATCATATGCAGGAATGGACATAGAGAAATAGACTATTAGCGGAAAAATGGGTTTGTTGGATCATTTGAGCTTCCAAAAAAAAAAAAAAAAAGGGTTCCTTTCTGATAACATTTTATATGCATAATGATTGAAGTGGTGGCCAAATGAGAAGCCTTACGAGAATCTTACAGGGTTATATCCTGTATGTTAGGAATAAAAATCTTGGGGATGTCCTGTTACAGGAAAACAATCAATGACAAGAAGTTAGTGTTACTCCAAAGTGGATTATTTTCCTGAAGTGTTTTATTCCTTTTGCATCACAGAGGAACACAAGGGCAATGATTACAATATTTAGTCATTAAAGAATAACGTGTTTTACTTTTTTATCCGTTTATAGGTACAGTTAATGTTGTGAAATGTCCACAAAACCAAATAAAGTTGGTTCCTGTTATCACTTACATTAGCGCAGCGATAAACAGTTGTTTCCTCACCAGCCTGTTTTTTTATTGTCTTGAAATTAATGACAAAAGAAAGTATGCTTGTCATATTAATATCCTCCAAAAATGCAAAATAAACCCTTTTCAGAAAGCCTCACACTGTCAACAGTTTTACTCATTGTTCTAAGTGTTATGAATTAACAGCTTTTAGCTAATTCAATGAGTGAATTTCTATTTAAAATCAAGGCTGGGTTTCCTCTACTGGGAGTTAGATAAGGAAAGCATATTAGGGTGCAGTAAAAACAGTATTGGAAGTACTTGCTCTTGACAAAGTCTTATAATGTGTGAGCGTGAATGCAGCATGAAGTGTTATGCGATGATGTGGTGGAAGTGGCGGAGGCGTTGATAAGGGCTTGTCATTGGCACACATCGTCTCTCCCTCTCAAGGCCAAAATGTTTGCACTTGACCAAAAGCAGCCCACCCACACACTAGGGCAGTTTTTCAAAACTCGCAGCCTGTTATGCAAGAACAATTCAGATGACTTGGTCTTGGTGGAATTTTCTCGTTCTGATGATAACACTTTAATAAAAAGTGTCATGTCCGTCCTGATTCTGTTCCCATTGACCCATACACTCTGCAGCCACGTCTGTCCTTTCTCACCCTTGACTTTCATTATTCAGTCTTATTCTTGTCCTTGTTAATTCACTTTGTCCTGTTGCTTGTTCACTTTTTGGTTTGTGTATTTGTAGCCCCAGTATGGGTTTTTGTGTTTGTTTTGCATTATGAAGTCATGCACTGGGTCTGAAATCTCTCCTATATAAATTGCACTGTATAGTGTGGATCACAGTTGCACAGCAGATAATATTGCCAGCTCACAGCATTCTCCAGCGTTCCTGGTACAATCCTTAGCTTGGATTACTGTTTACCTCTAGGTGTGAATGAGTGTATGGTGCCCTGCAATCCCATCCAAGGTGTACTCCCAGCTAGTGCCCAGCGTTCCCAGGATCCACAGTGACCCTGACCAGGATAAAGAGCTTTCTGAAGATGACTGAACATTGCAAATTACTGAAAACTTGAACCCCCTCCCAAAAACATTACTAGGAGTGACTTTCAGTATGGTGGCATGTTTGTGCAGTGGATAGCACTGTCACCTCACAGCAAGAAGGTTCTAGGTTTGAATATCGCAGCTGGCTGGGTCTTTTCTGTGTGGAGTTTGCATGGAGTGGGTTTCCTCTGGGTGCTCCGGTTTCTTCCCACAGTCCAAAGACATGCAGGTTAGGTCAACTGGTTACTCTCACATTCTCCATAAGTGTGAATGGTTGTTCGTCTCTGTGTTAGCCCTGCAATAGATTGACAACCTGCCCAGGGTGTACCGTGACTCTCACCCAAAGTCATTAGGGATTTCCTCCAGCTTCCCCCACAACCCGGATGGATGGATGGACTTTTGGTATCAAATACACCACTAACCTGCTAAATACGTGTAGCTATCAGATTTACTCATCCTTTAACATTTTTATACACAAAGTTAGCAGTTCTTGGAACAATTCTTTCAGAAGGATGAAAGAAATGGCTATTCATTAGTACGGTAATTCATACGGAAGAGTTCTGCGTCGGTTGTACACTGGCTTTATGGTGCACTCTTGGTAATAACATGGCTGTTAGGCTGTTCACCTAAAAAAGAGGTGTGTATTAGCTAAGCACAATGTTCCCGGTTTGATGTAATGACAATTTGTCTTGTATGTTTTGAGCTGTAAAAACTATGGAATGCCAATATTAAATATATAAATATGACACAATAAATTAATGAATAGTATTGTCCATTTAAAGTCCTTTTTTTCAGGAGGACATTAGAGTAGAGAGGCAATTTGAATAATTTGAATGAGGCATCCAGAAATGTAGCACATACATAACTCAACTCTGAATACAAGTAAATTTCCCCATGTATACTGATATAACGTTTGGACTTAGGCGTCTTTAGTCTCAACTCGGGGAATTTAATTGATCCACTGAGAACTTGAGAAGTGCAAAAAAAAAAAGTGCACCGCAGTAGTGGTAAATATGAATAAATTGACTGACCTCAGCACTGGCCTGAATATATGGATTACACCATACTATTTTTTTTCAGCCTGTTTTGCTGTCTTCCTGGTGTAACCCTATTTATCTTGTTTCTATTACATGCTTGCATCCTGTATTTCACTCCTGCACTCACATATAACAAATAAGCCTGCTTTGAATTTTTTTTTTTCAAATTGCATTATACAGTTGCAAATTATCTGTGAAACTATTGTTTTCTTTCAGCAATGTGCACTGCTTCATCTAATTAACTGTGGCTCTGCTGGTATATAACAGACTCCGTTAAGCTCACGCTACCTAAATGAGTCCTTTAGGAATGAACAAGATCAACAGATTAGTTGGTTCAGTATTTGGTGGGCAAATAATAAATGAACAGTGATCTATAGTGGAGTGGTCAGACATGGTAAGCCTGCAATCATTACTTAAAGAACAACCTGTCCTCTGAGACTCTATGCTCTGTGTTGAATTTATGTTTTTTTCCCATTCCGAGCTACAGCAGCTGAGGTTTATAAATGACAGTATAGATATAACAAATAGGTTTTCTCTGTCTGAGCAGTGTGATCACAAACTATACACCCCTGACCCATTTGATCAAATTCAGCTGCTGTACAAAGTGCACAATTTGTATCGCGGTCTGCATTTAAAGTAATTTAGTCTAAAAGATTACATAGAGACAAAATGAGGACATGGGCTGACTAGATACAGATTATTTGTCTATTGGACCAAACATACTGTAGTTTTCTGGAAGGTGATAGACAGGACACTGCAAGATGTACAAATCAGTGAGTTTGATTAGGCTGTCGTCAGAGTAGACCAGATTACATTCACATTCCAGCATTTGAAGCGGGAGAAACTTGTATGGATACGGTGGTGTAAGCCAAGAATTCATTTCAGAGGGTGGTGAGGAAATATGCTAAATAAAATCACTGCATGATCTGTACCACATGTAATTGAGAGGTGCAACGTGCTCATGCATTTTGAGTGAATGCCAGACAGTAGCAGAAGTGGTGGTGGTGGTGGTACTCAGAATTTGTCACTTTAATTATTTAAGGCATGATCTCACTGTCCACCAATCTTGCCGTTAATAATGTTAATAGGAAATGTAGGAAATAAAATACGCTCATGACAGTTCCACTGACAAAAGCATGCTAGACCTAGGGGAAAATCTGGAAAGATCTAATGGTTTTCTTCTCTTGGAACCTCGTTACTTCATTGGCTGTCACCTAAATATCTCTATGCTCAGAGTGTAGCTAGCTGGCTAGTGGCATGAAACAGAAATGGGATTCTACTTGGTTAATCATGGTTCTCACCTTAGCAGCTGGTAGCCAGTAAAATATGATTAAACAAACTAAGAGACATGTTGGATGTCTGGGGCAGTTAAATATGGAGGAATTGAAATTATGACTTTATTGACCTTTTATGAACATCATTATAGAACAATTACTGTGCAGAACAGTGTTATTTGATGCATACATGATGTTCACCACTCACAAATAAGCATTTGGATTGGTCTTAAAATGTATCAGGAGGGACAAATGCAAAATACTCCACCCCTGGATGGATGGATGGATGGATGGACGGACGGATGAATGGACGGAATTTCGTCATATATTTTCAGAAAGATGAATTATTACTTACTTATAAACATTTTCCTTTTAGTTTTTGGCAACAAAATGAACGCTGGCAGTTTCATGATATACTGATGTAGTGATGTAGAAAGGGGTATCTGGAAAGATGGATGGATGGAGGAGCTTGTGGATTGATAGCATGACAGAGAAAGGGATGATGAGTTGGGGAAGATGGATAGATGATCGGGGTGGAAAGATGACTGAGAATGTTCATGGATAGAGTAATGGCAAAAGGAATAATCAGGTGGATGAGGGGTGGACAGAAAAATTGATTGATTGGGTGTATGGGTAGAGGGGTTCATGGTTTTACATAATAATGGATCAATGAGTGATAAGGGAAAATGGACAGATGGACTGATGCAAAGGTTTACTGATGGACAGAATGGCAGAACGATGTCGTATGGAGGAACTGGTGGGTGGATGGATGTCTAGATGGGAGGAGGGGTTAATGCATCGAGTGATCAGGAGTATGTATAGATAAATAATGGGTGGAGGGGTACATGGTTGGATAGAATGATGGAGAAATTGGTGAACAGGGAAAATGGATGGATGGCTCCAGAGTTTTATTGGTGGATAGAATGACACAAAGCTGTGATATGGGTTTATGCACGCGTCGATTGATGGAGAAAGGAGTAATCGGGGTAAACTGGATGGATGGAGGGATGATGGATAAATAATGGGTGCATGGGTACATGGTTGATAGAATGAAGCTGGTGAACAGGGAAAATAGATGGATGGGTGCAAAGGTATATTGATGGATAGAATGTTGGAAAGATGTGGTCTGAGGGAATTGGTGGGTGGATGGATGACTGGATGCGAGGAGGAGGTTATGCATGCATAAAGTGATGGTGAAAGGGATAATCGGGGAAACTGGACAGATGTAGATGGATGAATGAAAGGAAGATTGACCAAGGTTGATGGTTGGATAGTGATAGAGAAAGGGGTTATCAAGGGTAATTGGATAGATGAATGGATGGATGGATGACTGTATGAATGGGTAGAGGATCTTTATGCGGTGCACCATCCAGTTTAATCGATCGTACAGTATTAATCATTTTCATCGACTATTTGTTTTGCTGAACATGTCACATTTTAGTTTAAATTGATCTCTGCTGCTGAGTTGTGAAGCTACACGCAATTACAATACCCAGATCTTAGCTGTATTTCACACTGACACTTCATTTTTCCTCTGGAGTGGCTGGCTGTCTTCTTTGGGTGTAGAGAGCCTGAATTAACACTGGCTGTCAGTGAAGTGCTGGGGCACATGCGATAGGGACTAGAACCAGTTAATGTCTTTATTAGAATGAAGCTTTGCTACGCCTTAAAGAAGATCTAATGTGCTGAGTGCATCTAATTAGCTAGTCAAGTGTAAACGAGATGCACTCGGCTATTTTTTTCAAGAGCACGTACATTTTTCAATATCCCGTTTCATTATTGTCACTGCAATCCTTATAAAAAGGCATGTGCTATATTTAAAAGCCATGTGCTTCGAGGGTGACTCACCTGCAAAATGCCATGATTTACCGCTTAGCACATTTTTCTTTTTTTTTTCTTTTTTTTCTCTTTTTTTTTTTAAGAGCTAGAGACTCTTAAGCTGAACATTTTTTTTCAAACTCAATACCATAATCATCTGTTCAAATGAAGCCACATGCACTTTCCATCATCCCAATGGCTGCTGGAGAACTCTCCGAGATGTAGAGCAAGCTGGACAGACTAGCGCTGGTAATACAAATCCTTCACTTGTTAATATCTAAGAGGACATAAGTCAGATTAAAAAGGTTGCTGCTCTGTATGAGACTATATTCCTTAGAGTGCTTGTCGTGATGTTATATTTTCTGGCTCACTAATCAAAGAGACAAGAGAAATAGACTTCACGGTCAGTGGGATGAATGATCATCAGCCAAAGAATACTAATCCCTGGATTGGCTATGTTCTGCTCATTTGAGACCAGAACAATAAAGAAGCTCAGTTAAAACTGCCATGCTTGTTAAACTCCAGCCAGTTAATCAGAATCTTGCAATTGGCATATGCAGACGCTAACCCCGTCTCCTCTGTCGGGCCTGCTAATGAACTTCAGTCTACTAATTAATTTGCAGAACGTGATCAGCACTGCTGTTAGCTTGCAAAGACGTATCGTCTGTACCTTGAACTCCGTTGGCCATCTCTCTGGGTCAGTAAACACTTTCTTGTCTCGTCAGTCCCATTTTGTACAGTACCCATAGTCTCTGCACAACAGTAAGACTAATGAGCCACTTGTCCTCTGCAAGGGGACTCTGTCACTGTGTCTTGGTGTAATAATTCACCATGAAAAAAATGTAAATATGGCTGCTCTGCTTAGAAGTCCATTTTGGTTTTCAGATATTTTGGTGGTGATGATGATGTTTTAAGGGGGAATACTTCAATCTTTGTCGCTTCCCATTGTCCCAACAGGAAGGAAGCACAAAGAACAATCAGATGCTGAACCTAGGAATGAAACCACTGATTAAAACAAGATTCGACGTTTCATTTAATGGCACACATTTTGGCTCGAACTCAGAGGAGCTTTCCAGCCAGTGACGCAAGCCAAACTGGATAGCCTCATGACTCAGTGGCTCAGGAAAAGCTAATGAGATCCTTCTGTTCTCCAGGGCTGAGATCCTTCAGGTACCTCTTAATTAGTGACTCATGAAAACAAGAAGGGGAGCGAGTTAAAAATGAATGCAGCCTTTATGATTATCAAAATAAAGCGCCGAGCCACACCTGGACTGGATCACAAGTGCGTTTGGCCACCTGGGCATTCAAACCCCAGGTGGACTCTCAGCCGGTGGTCTCCCAGCTGGTAATTTAGACCAGGGCACTACAGGAATGTGTAAACTTCTAAATCTCAGACTCTCATACATTGTTTATCGGGGGTTAGTATGGCCTAATCAAGTTTCCATGTTGAAGGCTCTTCAATTAGCAGGTGCTGAGCGTGAGACGAAAATAGAGCACGCTCTACAGGGAACAGGAGAATGGGAATAAAAATCTCACATATGGTGAGAAACCACTGCTGGGCTGCCGCAGAGAGGCAAGCTATTACAGGGGTTCTTGGGGTTCAGAACCAAGCCTGGCGAAAAACAGTTTTTGATTTAATCACAGTCAGTGTCAAAAGATTTGTGACAGTTGATGAGAGAGAGATATAGTGAACTGTGTAGCTGTTAACCTGAATGCTAATGGCGCATTAATGCCATCTCTCTGACTGACTGACTGCGCGATTCTGAAGCAACACATATGACACGCTGATTCACTATACCAACACCAATGTTGATTAAATGTGAGGAGGAGAAAACCTCAGGAGCATTTCCTTCTCTGCCTTAGCAGAGCCTGACGGGCTTACAGGGATACTTAACCAGGGAAAGGAGCAGAAATCATTGTCAATGGAGGAGGTCGAAGCATAGCACAGGAAGGGGTGTTTGTCTTTCTCAGATCAATAGCCCTTCTGCTGAAAGACACTGAGAGACAATTTATGAGCCTTAAAGCGTTTGCCTACATGGTTTCAAATGGTAAAAAAAGTGATACTAGATCTGTCGCTTATTATGCATGAGCCAAGAGTAAATTAAAGAATTATAGAACTGAGAATGGAATTTAAGTAAAGAATAAAACACAGAGGGTTGTGCTGTTATAGGAAAATAATCAACAACAGGTTGGTGTGATGCTATACTGTATTATGTTATATTCGTTTTATTTATTACTTTGAACTATGAACTATTTATATTCATAGTTATATTTACTAAGTTTTATTTGTCTTATACCACAACAATTTATCAATCACTAATTATAGTTATGTTTGATGCAGAATCTTTGCGAGACATGTTAGTTTCTGTTATGACTTATATACGTTAACGGCCATAAACAGTCGTTCCCTCACCAGCCTCTCTTTTTCTCTCCAAGGTAAGAAAAAAAACAAAAACAAAACAAAACGATGCAATTTGTTACCGAGAAACCCCAAAGCACAAAGCTCTCTGTCCTGAAGACTTTCCTGTGGCAGAAAACCTAAAGTTACAGCCTTACCTCTGACTGCTACAAATCACTGGCACTGGAGACTCCTTGAATAAATAAATAAACAAACAGCTTTCTCGTTAAGGAAAACTTCCCTATATCAACAATTATACATCTTTTGCTTTTGAATAACACTTTTTTCGTTTATTATAACTATTACTATTAGAGTTAGATTATGTGGAGCCACTGCCAAACCAGTCTCTGTGAATAAGCCGTTAGTATAGAAATGCTGATGTATTAGAACGAGCGCATTGATACTGTATAAACCTGTGGGAAATGTGAAATATTGCTGGATATGTGCAGTTTTGATCATGGTCATTCAAGGACAAATGAGCCTAAGTAAGCAGGAAGGAGGTTTTGTGTTTGTTGTGAAGCAGGTAGCCGATGTAAGCGCATTCCTAAACCTGGTATTATGTCTGCTATTTTTAATATCGTCCCTTCCAACTTAAACTGGCCACAACCAAACCTCAGACAAGAACATAATGCAGTCTTGCCCTGAAAAAAACAATAACATTGTTCTTTCTTTTAGAGTCCAGGAATTTCACCCCTAATAGTAAAAAACTTGGCAGGAGTTTTAAAGGACACACGTAATACCTTGGTTCTCGCTATGAATCTTTATTTCTCACTATCTCTTTTAGTTTCTCCATCTTTCTAATGCTTTTCCTTCCACCCCACTGTTTCTCTCTGCGTCTTTTTGCCAGCTGTGATCAGGGGCAGAGAGTGATGAGGGCTCTCTCGTGCCTCTCCAGATGGTTCACTGAGCAACAGCTGCCACCAGGGGGGAAGAGAGGGAAGTCTAGGGGGGGGTCTGTGAAGAATGATTACAGCTCTCTGAAGCGACCAGGTGAAAATTGTGAGGGGAAAAAAGAACGGAAGAAGAAAATAATCAATAAGGAAGCATGGTTGGTCTCTGTATCTCACTCCTGGGCCTCGCAGAATCCGATGTAATGGTGCGGGTGCTGACCTTGTTAGGCGAGTGCCAGAGGTGGCGTGTACAGAGGGTGCAGGTGAGAGTAGCTATTAGCGGGGCAGTGCACACAAATTAATTATAGCCATGCGCAATGCCATCAATGATAAATGCACCATAGTAAGCATATGCAAGCCTCGCATGGGTGTGTTACTGTGAATAAGAAGATTTGATACGCAACTGAATTATAAATGAAGAGCACAAAGCTCTAGACTGATGACCTTATTTTGTAATTGGTGCTGTAGAGAGTTGTCTTTGAGTAAGAAGTAGTGCAGCTTCACTCTTTCCCTAGGTGCCATCTGGGTAAACCTACCCTTGTCGCCTCATGTTAACCTGGTGATTTCGCCCACGCTCACACTGAATTAGCTCCTCTATATGTTAATGTGAAGGCAGAAAGGTCCACTCACAAAGGCATTTTTCTAGACCCTTTGGAAGCAGATGAAGCGAGAGTGCGAAGAGACTGGCAGGAACAGAATCAACTCGAACTGTGTCAGCGATGAACTCAGAATCTAAAAAAACCCTCCCTCGCCTCCTCCTACAACTTGACCTCCTTTTTCACCAGATTCCCTGAGCAAAAGTAGCTGCTCTGAACAAGGCCTGCTTTCTTCCTCTATCTGTGGGAAAAAATGATGTTGGAAGGCTTGAGATAGGCGAAGAGAGGCAGAGCTGAGCTGGAGAGGCTGACGTGAGGAGAGCCATGCAAGGAGGCTGCATGCCTTCGTGCATGACAATGAGCAGAGCATTCAATTAGTGGCAGTTTACGGCCCCTGATGGTGATTACCTTAGACAAGCCGGTGGACCTCGGCCCCTTGCTGATTAAAATGAGCTTAGGCAGGAAAGGAACAGGCTCATCCTTTTAGAAGTCTTTCAGTGTGCAATGGTCTCCTAGACTTGACCGCTTTTTTGTCACTATTTGTAGTTGGGCTAACTGTCACAAATACAGTAATAATATCTCAAACACTGATTAGGTTAGGTATTAATCATAATATGTAAACATTTCATTTAAATTCTACATTGCTCAATTGAAATGCCAATTAAAAACACACGTTCAGTGTTTAGTGCTGTATCACATTTTATGGCATATTGCACTATTCCATATTTGCTCTTTGAGATCCTTAAAATTATTATCAGAAACAGTAACTGTAATCGTGTTTGCTGTGTTTGGAGACAATATTAAAAGCAAAATCTACTACGTTATCGTGATTTATAGAGATACAGAGCTAACTGTAGCCAACAAATACCTGATAATCTTATGGCTAGCTTGCCAAAGAAAGAAAAAAATATATAGCGAGACCTATCTACACTATTCTTGTATTGTTTTTTAAATTCCAAATCATTCTAGTAATGTATAAATGGCTAACAGTTGCTAGTATCAGCACCCAAAGTTCTCTTTTTGCAAAGAATGCCAGTGGTAAGATTAGCAAATGTTAGCTTGCTAGCTACTAAGTGTTACTTCAGACATGTGGCATGACTTGTCAAAAACGTTTCACAAAAGTAAAATGTATATCCTTGTGAAATTGACAAACCTAAAATCAATCAAAAATAAGCAATAAATCTGTGTGTTGGATTAGCAACACTAACATATTAATGAATGCCAACTTTCAATGAATAAATAGTTTTTTTGTTTTTTGTTAGCTTGTTATACAGCATTTTGGCCAAAAAGGCATACCAAAAAATGCTAGAGCTTGAATGTAGACACAGTGCATGTGTTAAATGTGAACACATGGGTTGTTTTTAACGTGTTGTTTTTAACACATCATATTTTTGAGACTGTAGTCGCAGTGCTTCTTGTGAAAACGAAAGACTTCCAGTAGATTTCAGGGCTTTTTTACAGACCTCTTTGCTAGCATTAGATTTCAGAAATGCTGGCACTTTCCTGATACTGATTCACCTCCTGAGTTTAAATTGCCTTCAATAGTAGTGTACAGGCTTCCATCTAATATCAGGCAATTGGTGGTCAATTCTAATTCACCCTCTATATAATGCCCCAGATAGGAGCTATAGGTGTAGCTGGTGTTCCCAGTCTGACTTCACTAACTCGTGGAAAACTTTTAAGCAAGAGTGAAGTTTTTAAGATTAAACTTATTATCATGCACAAAGTCTGGAAATGTCCTTGTGGTTTCCAAGAAGAGAAGAGAGAAAATGGTCCTGAATGTATTTTGGATCCACAAATGTGATATTGTTAATAGAAGTTTGAGCCAAATACTTAATATCAAAGTGAAAATTCACTGGTATATCTGTAGCAAGGTTGCCAGGTGCAATGTTTACAGGAAAGCTTTCTTACTTTTGACTTGCTTCATCACGTCCATGCTTTGAGGGTTAGACATTTAACAGATTAATCATATCATGAACAAATACAGTATGTACTGTAAATTATAATAGGAATTTAAACAGTAAATGTATAGCCTATTATGTACACTCAGCATCCACTTTACGCAATTATCTGATCAGCCAATCAAATGACAGCAGCGTTCTGATCCAATATCCAATGACAGGCAGAAATAGCTTGTTAAGAGATTAGAGGAGAATGGCCAGACTGGCTCGAGCTGTCAGGAAGGCTACAGTAACGCAAACAACCACTTTTTACAAATGTGGTAAACAGAAAAGCATCTCAGAACAAACAGCACATCAAACCTTGAGGCAGATGGAATACAACAGTACAAGACCACATCAAGATCCAATGCTGTCAACCAAGAACAGGAATGTGAGGCTACAGTGGGTACAGCTCACCAAAACTAGATGGTAGATCAGCAATACTCAAACCAGCCCATCTGGCACCAACAACCATACCACAGTCACTGAGTCACAGTGTATGAATAGGGGCAATGGTTGCAATTAAAATGTAGTGAATTGACAGGTGAAATGCTGCCTTTTAAGCCAAATCTTTCTGGTGCCTCTTGTATGTAAATGCACCTATTACTCAATTAAAGGACTAATTAGCTGATAAAGATCCTTGTCCGTGCCTCTGAGTCACATTTACAAATGGGGTTTAATACTAAACCCTCATTATCTCCATTTTAGTTCGAGGGAGCTGCATGCACAATTGTAATTATTATTAGTAGTAGTAGTACTCATAGGCTCATTGCTATACAGTACCAGTTAAAAGTTTGGACACACCTTCTAATTCAATGTTTTTTTTCTTTATTTTTATCAATTAAGTCACTTCATGTCTTAAAGTAATGATGGATGTCGTTTCTCTTTGCTTAGTTGAGCGGTTCTTGACATAA
>JAOTRR010000028.1:16130406-16147953 GCA_028570945.1 Gogo arcuatus | reverse complement strand
ACAATGTGTTTTAGAATCTGTTGAATCTTATATTATGTTGAGTATCCTCCATACACACAATATGAGTTAATGTTACTATAGAAACAACATGTACTGGAACAAGTGCATTAATATAAACCTGTGATTTGTTATCTTTGATCAACTGACTGTAATGTCATGAAGATGGACAGAAAAAGCCATGGAAAACAAATGAATTTTTAATTATTACCGCTATGTCTTTTTTAAAAATATGAATTATATTACAGCTGTCTGTTTTTTTGCTGGAGGACATTTGTGGTTAAGGATTATAAATATATCGCAAAACACCTTGAGGTTTTATATATATATATATTTATAAAATTAGATGAATTTTATACAATACTGAAAGCCAGTTTGTCTTCTCTAAGAACCTTTTGTTTTTGGTAAGACGTTTTCCTAATCCTGCTCATATATGGTGTAGGAGGTTGGTAATTCTGTGCGGTTTTTGGCATGGGCAATCATCCACAAAAGCTCTCTTTGACATACTGTGTAATAATGGCTTAGCGAAGGTGAAGCTGGATTTAGTGTTCTTGCTTGCCCAAAATACCACTTGAGGCTAAATGTGACAGTATGGTTAAGGTACACAGATCCACTATCTTACCTCGTTTTCTGAGTTTAGAAAGCTGCACTTGTTCTATTATACAGGTGATGTTTATTAGTGTTGTACAAAATTGAAGTGACAGCACACTGGGACATGTTGCCTTTGCTGCCAGATTGTTGTCATATTAATAACAATAGAAACATTTTTGCTAAGGGGCAAGTGATGCAACTAGTGCTCTTCCGAGGTAATTAAGGTTGCATCATTTTTTGACCTCAATACAAGGTTGGAAGTCGAAATATGCATAATTAGGAAAAACTTCATCCAAAAAAAAAAAGCTGGACATTAGCTGGTAGAGGCTAGTATTAACCAAATGACATCATGTTAATTAGTCCTGAATGTTCCTCTCTTTGCTAGCGGCATTATAATTCTCTGACCCGCCACCCTGAAACGTGTTAAATATGTTTAAAGTGAAATAGTGCACTTAGCGATTCTGGTGCTAATTTGTTGGTTGGTTGGTGCTGTATTTTCTTCTTTTTTTATTCCTGTGAAAGGTTAGAAGTTATGTGCCATGCTGATGTTACATTGCTGTGCAGTTAAAATAGGGAAAAATAATCAGCAATCACAGATATTAGGGTCATATAATGGTCAGGATTTTCTGTTAGCTCCTCAAAAGAAAAGAGCAAGAGCTTCTTTATCACTCACAATTTTTCCAGCAAAGTTATATTAATCCAATGCAGTGGAGACAGCAAACATTAGACTCAAAGTTCCAGAATGCATTGCAGCAACACAACGCAGAGTTATTAACAGAGACTCGCCTCAGCTAGTTAGCGTTCTATGAGATTACAAACGTGATAGCATTGAGGGAAGTGTTAGCATGAAAGTTGAAATTTTGGAAGCTGATTTGTTTGAGCAGAGTGCATAGATGAGGAGGCTAGACAGACTAAGTACCAAAGCACCACTCCATTGCTCTCTTTAGGTAGAGAGGAATCAAGGACTAAATCCCAATGCACCACTATCAGCAGGTAGCTGAACAGCATTGTGGTTAAAGTAGGAAACCTTTAACGACAGTGAAAATATACTAAAACTAAATGTTGGATGCCAGTGAAGATGATCATTATAAAGATTAATATTATGAACAAGTTGTTCAGGCTAGATTTTTTGTTTGTTTGTTTAACTCTGATGCATGGTCTTTAACTATGTAGCCTAAATTGAGACTAAATCCAGTGTCCCAATTAATACAACCCCAATCTGCTCTTTGCAGATTTAGGAACTCTGGTTTCATATTGGCATAGACATGTTGTTCTGATGTTGTTCATCGTGATCTCCAAAGCAAACAGACCGCTTCATCCCCTGTAACTCTGGCCCATCATGTGTTATTCATAAGTGTCTAGATTCCTCGTCTCTTCACGTCGTTCACAGAAATGGGTACATTCAGGCCAGAGTGAGACTACCCCATGGCCTGTGCCCGCTTTGACATTTTCACTTTACGCACCACCACTGTGGCCTATTCTTCTGGGGAAGGAAGTAATAACGGAAATGGCTAAAATGCTCAAGCATTGGTCAAGCCGCACTCTGTGCACGCCACTGAACTGGCAAGAATGTGGAGAATAGGACGTTCTAAGAGTCCAACTTACAAAGAGCCTACAGTGCAGTGTGTGTGCATGTAAAACAAGAAAGCATGGCAGTACATAAAGTGCTGCATGAGCATGAAGGGAGAGTTTGTTCTGCTTGATATGCTACAATACAATGTTGCAAGGGCATTACTTAGTCTGGGAGGAAGGCCAAACCAAAATGAAGAGCTGTATCACCACGACTGCTCAGAATGGATGAGCGTTTAAGTGACCAGGCAGCAGGGATGTGCTGTTGTCATGATTACACGGCCACACTGCAGTCTGCAGTCACTGCTGACAATTCTTTCCGGAAATATTACCAACTTTCATAGCTAATATCTGAGATCAAAGTCTGCCGTCATTAGGCACTTGTTTAAGAGTGCTCATGAATAAATTCACTTAATATCACACCCGTGATGGGTTTATATTCATCCAAGATTTGTGGAGCACACGGGTCCTTGAGATGCCGAGAATGTAATCGAAAAGCCATCTCAGCTGAAATGTCCGCTATCAGGTTAAGCAGCCATTAGGCTATCCACAGAGCGCCATTAAGGGTATCCACAGTCCATATTTAACTGCTCAATACATGGTCGCTGATGTGGGATCAGTATCTTTTCACCTTTTTCATTCTAATATAGGCCTGGATCCCAGTTTTGCACAAAGATGCACTGATAAATGCAGGTCGTATCTCCTTCAGATCTGGAGTACTTGTCTCACGTTCAGACCCCCGAGGTCACTCTATTGTGTCTGTAACTATTTAAGCAGTGCCGAGTTCGTCTGGAATCAATTGAGCGATTACATTTTAATGAGAAGCAGTTGATGTGCATTCAGCCAGATTTAGAGGTTCTATCCATCATTGCCATTCCTCCTTCTCGGATCCTTTTAAGCCCATTCTATCCATCCCGTTTTGCTAAATGCTATGGGGAAGGGAGAAAAACGGTCCCTTATTAAAATTTAATTGCAAGTAATTTTGCTTTTTTTCAATCAAAGAGCTCTCAGTCATTTACAAATGCACCTTCGTTCTCATTTTTGCCAGAGAATATTCCAAAGCAGCTGTTACGGCCGTCCACTGTTACGGTTTTCTTGCACAATTAGCTGTGCTATTAAGAGTCTGAACCATAGCATGAAGAGAGATCCATTTGGAAAACTTTAAGACATGCAGTGCAGTAAGGTCAGTAAAGGACAAGCCAGACGGCAGTGGGTTTAAAAACCTGACCTCTTCTACCACAGACTTGACATATCAACAGAAAATGTAATTTCAAGCAGCCAAGTTAAGGTTTATTGTGATATTAAAACCATTTAGGCAGGAAATGTCACCAATGACTGGTTACCCAGAACAGATATACTGTATCTGGAGATGTCTTTGAAGGTTCTGAGCCATTCAGGTCCCTGAAATGTCTTGTAGTGGTAGGTCAATACATCCTTCCACTCAACTGAGAACCTTCACCAGTTCTGAGATTTACAAAAGTCTTAAAGATTGCACATGACTCACTATTACCTAACTATTCTGGAAAGCTATTGATGCCTATTCTTCAGTGTTGGAAGCATCTTAGCTGTAGGCTTCATTTTGATTGCTGATGAATCAGATGTGGGTGGCATGGTGGCACAATGGGTAGCATTGCCACCTCACCTCACAGCTCCAGGGTCTCCGGATCAATCCCAAGCTTAGGTTAATGTCGCTGTGGAGTTTCACAGTTTCTTACTGTGTCCAGGTGGGGTTCCTCCAGGTTCCTGTTTTTTTCCAACCTCCCAAATAGATTACTGACTCTAAATTTCAGCCTAGGTGTGTGTGTGTGTGTCCATGATGCCCTGGTGGTCCTTGTAGGTGGGTGTATTCCCACCTCGCACCCTGTGCTCCCGGAATAGGAGCCGGATTTACCTCGACCCTAACCAGGATAAAGAGCCTACCAAAGATAAATGAAGATTTAATTAGCTCTTGAAATCTTAACCAAAGAATGAACTTGCTTGACATTTATCTACCTAGAACCACAGTAAAATAAAACCCCCTCTTTTGGCCATATAGTGTATCTTCCACTCACACAATAGGCTGGACTCCTCCCTGGGACAGACCACCAAGCAATTAAGTATTATCCTCTTTATTCAAATTTTTGTTATTTCCTGAACCAGGCCACAAAGCTGTTCCATTTTATTAAAAAAGGTCTATTTTCCCTGATGGACAAAATCTGAATACTGGGCCACTTTAACTCCAGTGCTGAAAATATGTTTTCAGTATTGAATGAAATTCACCAAAATAGCAATATTGTGTCTTACACACACACACACACACGTACACACTGAACTTAAATTGGAAGTTTTCCTGAACCAGGTCGCCAAGCTGCAAGTTCCAATCTTTATGCTGTTCCTGTTATTCTCTATAGTTGTGTAGTACAAATGGTCAGTCATTGCATGTTGTATGGCATTGAAACAGTACTTATGCACACTTTCCTTGCCTCACTTGGGGCTGCATTCAGAGTCGGTGACTTAAATTGGTCCAAAAGTTACATAAATATTTATACAGGGAAAGTTACACGTATTCATACTCTGGTTACGTACTTACGCCAATTTTCCAGCTGCTCGATTCATGTTATGTAAATTACCTGAATGTAGCTCCTGTCTAATAGGTTGGCAGATTTCTCTTGAGTAGAAGAGACATGATTTTTCATAGAAATTATCGACTGATGAAAGAAATAGCGTTTTTCTTTCCTCCATTAAAACGTAACAAAAACACAAGAGACCATTTAAAAAGGAAAAGTAAAAAATCATGTTAATGCTATGAAGACTAATATGATGATATATGAATGAGTATGAATAGGAGTCTAGTTCATATCCAATATATTGCTGCATAGTTATAATTATCACATTAATTGCCTCACATTTAATTTTACAAGATGGCTTCCACCCTCATTATTCAATACCTTATAAAATAGCACTTGATCCAACACATCCTATTATTCTGCATTTTTTTTTATATCATGCTCCAACAGTTAATTGTTTAATTGCTTAAGTCTCTACTTACATTTAATGTCTGATTCAAATGTAACTTGGTCACTATATTTGCACTTTGTGCTGTGGACAGAGTCCTTGCATTTATATGCACCCTGATCCCAGAGCCTCGATATTTCATCCCACATCTCATCTGGTCATAAAGGGCCAAGTGACCACTAACAGGATAATTTCATTATCAGATTGTCAGAGTTCATTGCCTCCTTTGCTCTAATGGAGTCTGGCCGCTCGTTTCCACCTTAACGCCACGGTGGCAAATCTCTCCTCCCATGAGAGAGCAAGAGTGCTGCATTCGCAACTCCCTCCTTCGAACATCGTCGTCCCACTCGCCTGCAGTCCGTCCCTCGCTCCATCCTTCCATCCTTCCTTCCCTGCTGATACTTCTGTTCATTAATGGACCGTGACATGCATATGCACACCTCCGCCTTACATCTGTGTACAGGTTTTGTTGTCTGTGGACGTGTTTATGGAGGAGGGAACAGAAGAAGGGGGGGGAGTAAATGTGTTTATGCTGCCTTGACTATGTATGGGTGATTGCTTCATAGTGAATTTATGAGACTGCAGTATGCACATGTGAGCATATTTATGTGCCCGTAAAAGCATGTTGGTGCATGTGGGTCATGTGGGTAGCTGTGTGTAGTATTCATTTGCAGTGCACATATGAATAATGGACACTGCAGTGCTTTGGTGCAATGGATGAAATGCTGAATCGCTCTTGTGATGGCCATAGTCTTATCCTGTACAGGGATATCCAGTTTCAGAGCAGGACAGTGAGCATTCACAGCACCATAAATCAAGAGCAGCACCATGGCAGAATTATTGTTTGGAGAAGTGGATGGAGATATTGATGCCCTATTGCACATTGTCATGCTCCTGAACAGGTGTACTCAGAAGCTTTAAATTAGAGACAACATGATGAAAAATGTCCTGGATTTGTAAGTCCAAACTGGTCTTTCGGCAACTTAAGATATAGTCCATGTTTTGGATGTCCCAACTCTTAATACACCCAAAGCAGGAAATGAATAACACTGAGAAACGAACTAGTTTGGGGAAACTCTGGTCTACATTGCTGAATTTGAAATTGGCCTTGATTTTCCTGGGATAAATAGGCAGTACAGGATGATACAGTACAGTGGTGCAGTGGGTAGTTTTGCCATTTCACAGCTCCATAGTCCCCTAAACCTGTGTTATTGTCAATGAAGAGTTTCTTTGTCGGTTCTTCCAGTAGGTTTCTTCCACCTTCTGTGGTTACCTGCCAAAAACATGTGGATTGGCTACACTAAATTGCCCCTTGGTGTCAATAAGTGTGTGAATGTGTGTACATGCTGTCCTGTGATTGACATCCCATCCAAGTTGGATTTCCACCTCACACCTAGTGCTCCTGTGAGGTGATAAGGTTCCTGATCCACCAGAAGTGAAAATGAATGAATGGGGAAGAAAAGGCAGTAGGGTTGTCATGATACCGGAATTTTGACTTTACCAGGTGTAGTATCAAGATTCTCAATGCCAAAATGATTTTTTACTGTTTTGCCAACAGTAAATCAATGGATTGTTATTGCTAAATTACAATGTATTCATTTTTATGAAGCTCTTTCTTCTTTCTTTCAAAGTTAAATATAATTAAGAAATAACAAATTCATATGGTTTCTTGTAATCACATGATAGAGCTGTGTACCTGGGACTCGGAAGGCAAGATGCTGATGTCTGAGCATTAACATAAATTCAGTTCAATTCAGATTTATTTGTTGATGATAGACATTGTCACAAAGCAGCTTTGACAGAAATCCAAATTTAGACTGATATCCTTAATGAGCAAACCACAGATGACAGTGACAAGGAGAAACTCCCTTAGAGGACATGAGATATAAAAGAAAAAAAGAAAAAAAAACCTCTCTTCTGGGGTGACACTAAATAGTAAGATTATAAATGATTACTCTTCCAACTGTACACTAAAACAAACTGTACTAAGATGTGTTGAACAGATGGTCAGTATGAGCGTATTGTGAATAAGAGTCCTGGGATGAGCATCAGGACAGTCTTTACAATTACAAGAGCATTTCTTAGGTCCAAATCTACAGTATCCAGGGGAATAGAAGTTCATTCAGTCATTCATTCATTCATTTTCTATACCGCTTATCTACTGGGGGTCGTGAGTGAGCTGAAGCCAATCCCAGCTGACATTGGGCAAGAGGCTGGGTACAACCTGGACAGGTCACCAGTCTCTCGCAGGGCTAACACAGAGACAAACAAACAGCCATTCACACTCACGTTCACACCTATGGGCAGTTTAGAGTAGCCAGTTGACCTAATCCTCATGTCTTTGGACTGTGGGAGGAAACCGGAGCACCCGGAGGAAACCCACTCAGGCACGGGAAGAAAATGCAAACTCCAGACAGACAGGCCCCAGTCGACTGGCAGGTTTGAACCCAGAACCTTCTTGCTGTGAGGTGACAGTGCTAACCCATGAACCAGTAGTTATAGGAGGAGGAGGAGGAAGAAGAAGAAGAAGATGAAACTGAGCAAAAATAGTGCTCCTTAATGTGCAAATCAAGGTTCGGGGAATGGAAGGAGATACACTGACTACACTGTTAACCAGCATTAATTCATAATTTGAGATTATGATGTTTTGCATCCTTAACACCGCTGTCTGTTTTGAACACCAGTATTTTATCATGCTCTTAAAAATTAATTGATTAATTTGTGATGGCAATTGCAAAGATGCAAATGCAGTGTCTCGAGCACCATAACTCACTACATAGGAAAAGCAGTTAGTCACATCGCTGAAGTAAGAAGTGTTAAACTCTCAATAAAACATTTTGATAATTATAGAAGCTTTTCAGTGTAAAGTAGTGTGTGTAGAGGTCGGGATGTTTGGCGGCCAGATTCTTTGCCAAGTGCCAGCTCATGCTGCTGCTTTTGCAGTGGGAGAATTTATAACACCTTTTGCACATTGATTTTGTTGTTTGCTTGTCATCATCAACAAGGTATGCACAAAATGCCCAAGTTTGACACCTTGAGGCATCTTTGTTACAACCCGAGGGCTCAAAATAACGTTTTTCTTGACTCACATTTGCCACTTGAGCCAGTCTGCTTATCTCGCCCAAAGTCAAATTAGGACACATCATTTGATTCACCTACAGGCAGAATATATCAAAAAATTATACAACCTTATAGAAGTGAATTGTTCACAGCATTGTACTATTGAAATGGTATTGAACTTTTGATATCTTGTGCAAATTTAATGGGTACACTTAATAAGATAAGTAGAAGAGTAAAGGAGTGCCATTTATCTTTAAATGGATGGTGACGCTATTAAGAGATAAAAAGCTTCCATTACTCTATCTAAACATGTGTACATTGTTGTCCTCACAACAGTATCCCTTGTACATCAGGTGTAAGTAGATTGTTGCATCTTAACCTGAACAATTTCCCCTTCCATGTCAGGAATTCTGAAGTGCTGCACAAAAGGTCTCCAAAACTAAAACACAAGTTGTCAGGACTTACAAATATGAGACGTAACATCACCAGGATGTCTGAAAACCTGTACAGAAAGGAGCTAATCATTTTCTGACAGCACAGGAAATGTAAGAAGGTTAGAAGGTTAGAAAAAACAAGAAAGTGAAAAGGGGGGAAAAAACCTTCAAGGTTTCCAACTAAAAAGGCAATTTCCTACAGACAGAACTGAATTGAAAGCTCTGACTACCCAAGCCATACAATTCATTAAAATATTCCCTCTAAAATACATTTCCACCAAATTTCCACAATATATAAGATTGACTTTGGTCAGAAGGTGTTGAATAATTTTCTGTTATAGCACGGTTTGGACTATAGTTCTGGCTGCAAAGTTTATGTCTGAATACTTTATATTGTTTTTTTTATAATATGGCTTCTGTATCTGTCAGTCCAAGTAAAGAAGATGTGGCTTCCATGCCTTTAAGTTCTTTGAAGAGATTGGCATTTGTATCTGTCAGACCTATTCTTCAGCAGTCTTACAATATCTTTCACCAGAATGGTGTGAATGCTGTTGTATTGCATTGTATTGCATCAAAGAAGCTTTACATTTTATCACATCATATCTCCTTCAAATGTGTTGTTGATGCTGTATATGATATATTGTGAGCCGCATCATATAGAGATACGCACCCTTACATTCCATTTTCCTTTAATGATATACGTCAGAAAATTGTTTTTTATATTAATGGCAGTAGGGATGGAAACGGAGCATATTAATTAGGTTGATTTCGAGTGCTAGGTAGCAAATGGTGTGTGAAGAGGATTTTCATATAGGTCCCTGGTTCACACAGATTTCTCAAACAGCCAAAATATAAATCTTGAATTATAAGTATCAGATTGTGTACAACTTTGCATTCGGTTGTGAAAAATGATGAAATAAAAGCTGTTCTTGCTGTTGGACACAGACTTTCGGGCCTACTCTAGGAGCGAGAGTCTGGGAGAAAGAAAGGAGAGAAGCTGAGAACAGCTTGCAGGGCTTGATCAATTATTAATGCTGTGCAGATTAGCAGGGGCGCCAACAAATACTGCAATGATCACCCTCCATTCCTTCAGAGGCGGAGAGAGCGAGGGAGGGGAAGAGAGAGTAAGCGAGATAGATAGAGATTCTGTTTACTCTGGGCCAGCTGGGAGTCCTGCCGCCCTGCTGCTAAAAGGCCATGGCCGTCATCCTAACCATATATCCCACACTGCACTGCCCACGGGCATGGAGCTCAGCAGGGGGCGCCACTGCTGCGTCTTTCAGCTGTCTTAATGACCTGCAAACATTCCCTACTTCTCAGAGATATGAACTGAACACTTCTGACTACATCTACATTTAAATCAAATTTTATTTTGCTAATTGAAAGCCTGTGGAACTGGAGCTAACTGGAGAAGGCTTCCAAAAGACGTATAAAATCGGAACTGTGTTTGAAACATGAAACGAAAGACTGTAAAAAATACTGCAACAATTAAAAAGAAACTTCCTCAATATTCACTGGTCTTCTGGGAGCCACGTTTTAGGCCTAGGAGGAACGAACAGAGGTTTGCAATTAACTACAGCAAGATAAAGGAATGAGCAAGAAGAAGAGGTGAAGAGGGAGGGGGTAGAGAGAGAGCAGGGATGAACGAATGTGAAGAGAGAGACAGAGGAGTGAAAATGTGTCTTGAGACTTAGAGTGCAAAATGGCCCGAGAGCAAAAGTACAGAGCGTCAGAGAGTCACAGAGCTTATAGCTTGCAGAATGAGAAGAGCGAGGGAAAATGGGAGGATGGTCCATTTGATTTCGGTGAACCGGGACAGGAGAGAGAAGAAGAGAAAGAAAAAGCAATCGTGTTACCTCTTCTCCCCAGCCTGTGACGCCATCTGTGTCTGCAAAAGTGTCTGAAATTCATTAACGTTCTGAGCAGGAGCAGAATGGAGATGACGCCGTCCTCCGCTCCAAAGGGGACAGATAGGGAAAACAGGGGAGAGAGAGATGAAACTACAGTTGGGTCTTTGAGCCTGGCAGGTGACTAAAGATCTGGTTTTCCGTGACACATCTGTACAAAATTGTCCGTCAGTCACTTCCAGACGGTTTTTATCTCCGGCCCACGGGGCCTCTCTTATTCCTCCCTGCCTCCTTCTCGTCCCCGCCTCTCTCCGATTGCTGCTCCGTGGGGATCCGAACTGCGAGACAGTCTTGTCAAACGTGTGTGCTCAGATAAGCTGGGGAATTAGAGGCGGCCTCGGTGTCAGTGATGAGATCACACACAGAAATGGGAACAGACACGGTGCCTCCAGCCAGTCCTGGTCAGTAGCTATTAGAATGAACTCTTATGCTCGGATTGGATCAAAGTGACCAGGTTTAAATTTTAAATAAAAAGTGGAATAATAATAAAACGATTTTCAAACCTGGGGGGGGGGGGGTGTACATGAATTCAATTAAGTTCAATTCAACCATATTGGTATTATACACATATGAAATCTCTCTTTTATTCTCTTTGGTTGTTGTCCATCTTTTTTATTTCAGATTTTTTTAAATTAATATTTACTCATTTTTTTGTACACATACTGTATTTTATCAAAACAAGTGATGTTCATGGCTGTGCCATTCTCTCAATCGTTTATTTCCACTCCCACCTGCCATCATCCTCAAACACAGGAAGTGCTTCTGTGTGCCTGTTTCCGTCAGTGTTATTTATAGTAGTAATCACTGAGATGAAGAATGAAATATTGGGGCATTTCCAAGTACCTGTAATACAGAACAATACACTTGTATTGTTCTAAAATCAAAAGCAATAGGACTTCCGTTTCTTAATAGCGAATGGAACATGAGGGTTAAATGAGTTTAGAGAGGAGGATAGAGGTTGTTATGGACTTGACCTCAACCAAAATCAACCACTTTCAAGAGACAAACATGTCCGATAACTGATTAGATGAGCTGCTGGCAGGCAGCCCTAAAGCTTCTGATGTCAGGGACGTTAATCTGTTTCTGCGCCCATCAGAAATCGGGGAAATGAGTTTTGATCGATGAGGACCAAACATGCACTGACAGTGTTGTGACACAGCCCCTGATCTGACTCTGAAGCAGGAACATGACTAAATCATTACAGCTTTCCTTTGATGGATTTTTTTTGTCTAGAGGCGTGACGGGCATTCAAGAGACGGGGCTCGTTGTTTTATTTATGTTCGGAGGCTGGGTGTGCAAGCTTCACACCTCAGAGGCTGCAGAATTCTTTCAAGAAATGCACATGATCAAGAATCAGCTAGCATAGCATTGTTTTGTGTATTTCAGATTTTAGCTGATTTGATTGCATCATGCAAGTTTTTGGAACAGTAAAAAAGAAAAGAAAAGCTTTTGTAAACCTGAGCACTGATATAGTTGTTAGAATACCGCCGAGACTCACTCATGTCTGAGCTCTTTATGTAATCAAGCAGATGAGGTGTTCACCAGGTGTCGTCTGCTTTTGATTACAGCCTGAGTGAATACCACTGGAATGCCAATAAATGGCAATGTCTCAATGAATACTCAGCATGAATATGAACAAATCTGACACAAAAGATATTGTAATTTATATTAGCTACTGGCAAAAAAAAATGAACACAATGGATCATACACCTTTTTGCTGCCTTGATTTATAGATCGTCTGGCCGCTATCCACTCCATCATTCACATTATATTGCATATGGGCAACTTTTAAATTAAAAATGCTGACAGGCGGCAGTTTTCAGTGTGTCATTTCAAATACACGGCGCTGGAGCACTGAGCTAAAGCGACATCCTCCAATATATATACACTAATAAATTTCATGAATGAAGTAATAAATGTGGAGAGACTTTTCACACAAACGGCGCTCATCAGCTGAGTGTCTGCAAAACCAGAAAGTAAAACGAGTTCTGCTACAGAAAGAAAGTGAAACCAATGAAACAGTTATATCACAGCTCTGACGAATTCTTGATTCTGATAGGTTGGAGGGTGTTGATTAATTTTCTATAACAGCAGCTCTGACATTAGTTCTGGCTGCAACACACAGCGCAGGTTGATATTAATGCACCTGTTCTGATGCGCTATTGTTTCATTCTGATGGCTTGTACAAAACAATCCATTCAATCTTCTCGTGAGTTCCCTGATGTGTTGCAGAAGATAGAATAAACAGGTAATGGATGTTAATGTGTAATGGATGCTGAAAAGGTTTGTGGTTTTAATGATTGTGTTACTAAACGGTTATCAACAAAAATGTGAAGACATTTCCTGTTTAAAACATAGATGTAAAATATTTTGAATATTCTAACAAATGGTTGCTTTCATATTTATGGCTTGTAGTGTCTGACCTTGCTTGATGCTCACAGACACCTCAACTAATGGCACACAGATCCAATCCATCTGAAGCCCATAATGACACGAATCTCGTGAGACATGCATTGTGCATCTCCCATCCGATCCCCACTACTCCAGGTTCTGAGAGTTAAATTAAATAGCTGTCTATTGATCGTAGGCCTCTTAATGGGGCTTTGCTCACAAAAGATAAAAAAACATTGTCATCCTTCTCCTTTTCTGTGAAAAACTAATAATGGTGATTCTGATGATGATTCTGGAAAAATCAGCTTTTTTTTGGGCTTTACAGAAAACTGCTGTGTCATTTTCTCTGAACAAGAAAATAAAGGCTTGATGGCTGGTGGGTTGATTGGTGTGAGTTACAGAGGCGCTCCAGGATTTCGTTATTGGAACGTATTGGGTAATAAGCCTGGTGACAACACGAGACTCACTCAATGGCAAAGACAAAAGCACTGCTGAAATATGACCCAGTCAATGGCCGAGAAGCTCAGCAGTGGCCAAGCCCGAGAGCAAAACACAAGCAGCAGTGTGCAAATTGAGCATAATGCTGAGAAATGGTGCCAGTGTGCGGCCAGCCAGTCGGCAATTCTACCCCCATAGTCTTTGTTCCATATCAAATACAAGCTGCTAAAGCACTGTCTTTGCAAGCTCAACACTTTTAAAACATTCCATACGCATACACCATATGCTGTCCAAAAGTATGTGGACACTTGCCCATGACACCCATGTGTGCTTGTTGAACATTCCATTCCAAAGGCATTAATATGGGGTTTGCATGCTGGAACAGGTTTGGTTTCCAGTTCCATCAATCTATTAATCCATCCATCCATCCATTATCTATACCGCTTACACATCAAGGTCGAGGGGGAAGCTGGAGCCAGTCCCAGCTGACTTCGGCAGGGTTCCAGTTCCAGTGAAAGGAAATCATAATACAGCAGCATACAAAGACATGTGCCTCCAACTTTGTGACAAAAGGCTCCACTGCAATCAAAACCAGGATAAAGCAGTTTCTGAAGGTGAATGAATAAATGAATGAATATTACAATTGAGCTGCAGCCAAAGAAAGCTTGCTTGCTAGACCTGCCATTTGAAAATTCCAGCCACAAATCTACTGCACTTATAACCTTACAAAAACTTCATTTCAGCAAGTATGTGGCTATTATTTTGGCTATCGTGTCATTCTTTTAGCTCAGGAATCACATATGCCTGAAATCAAATCTGGCTAGCATCAGCATTTCTGCTCAACATGCTGTGTTCCATTTGGCCAGCTCTTCTTGAAACTGAATGAAGTCCTGGATGTGTAGTACAGAAGAGCAAAGCTGTCTCTGATGCTACAATGGTTAATATGACACAGGAGTGATAAACGTATTAGCTAGACCACCAGGCAAGTGCTGGGTTGCCCAGAAACCTAATTGAAAATTGGTCAGCTGGTTTTCAATGTGTCATCATGTTCATACCCTCAACAAATAGTCAGCAGGTTGTTGGCCAAAGTTTTGGCTATAAGATGGAGTGTTCTGTCCATATCTCTCAATATGTTTAACCATTGTGACTGTAATAGCAGGAGTAAAATTGAATTAGGTTTAAACATAGCTACATATCAAAAGAAAACTACAGTTTTGTGAAAGTCAATAAGGAGTAGTGATATTTCCTACTTGTCCTCAGGGCAACCACATATATTTAAAAAACCAACAAAAAACAAATAGCTTGGACATAAAATCTGCTTTTCCCAGGTGTCTGGGCTGCTGATTTGTCCAGCCTTGCCATTGGTACTATACCTACCAAAGTGTGGTGTTTAAATCCATTCCTCTTCAGTAACTGTTATATCCTGGTCAGGATCATGGAGGACCCAAAGCCTACCCAGGAAACACTGAGCACACAAGTTGGGAGAATTCACCCTGGATGGGACACCAGTCCAACTGATCCATATACACACTCTATGGTGACATCGTGTTCTGCTCCGCATCCTTAGCTAGTAACGCAGACAGTCTGAACTGACAGACAGCACTGAGTCTGAAGGGAAATGCAGACATTTCCAACATGCCACTCTGTCTTTCACTGCCAACTTGTCAGGATCCCACTCTCCCTCGACCTGGAGGCTTCTCGCCTAAACAGGTGCTATCTGGTTTCAGCTCCCTGAGGTAATTCACATTTGTTCTAGGCATGACTGCTGTAGTGCTGCATTATCCTGACAGCCACAGGCTCCTGGGGTACCGAACCTTCCACCTCTTCCTCTTTCCTCCCTCTCTCTCACCAACAGATGGATCCAACACACACCTCGTGTACAAAAACGAGCCTTCATACTGTTTCATCAGCTCCAGATCAATGCAAGACAGATAATACCTACAACTAGTTTCATTTATCAGTGTCGGAAAGTAAAGCAGTGTGAGAGAACTAGCGAGTGGAATGAATGCGAGGGATGTGTATTCACACCGTGAAAGATATTGAAGCAAGCCTCCATTTGCAAAGCCTCTGTGTCAGTGATGGGTATTCTCCCACCTCAGACACCGAGCAGAGAAACTGACATATGGCTGTGTGGTTTGAGCTCTGCTCTTCTCTGTCATCGGCCTCGGTTTTCACTGTCACTGAGCACTGAGCACTAAAACAAGAGTGAATTATTCAAAAGTGCTGCACCGCAGTGCCGAGACGTTCATAAGCTTATTCCAGTGCACTGTACTCTTGCACACAAAATCTGAACAAAAAGTCAAACGACATCTAAATGCCAGAGATCTAACACTGATTTTATTTCTCAGCGTACTTTCCTGATACAGATCTCTGCCCTTTTGCTCCAGTGACTACATCAGGAATGTTTTATAACATATTCTTTGGAGGAGCTTAATAATCTAGAGCTGGGCTTCTCAAAATTTGAAGTGACCTCCTTCCAAAAAAGAAAGAAAGAAAAAGAAAAATATTTTTAAACAAATCAACCAATCCCCCCTATGTTAATTTTATGAACATTACCCAATTATTAAATATTTTTATATTTAAATTTAGGTACATTAGGCAAATACATACCATCATATTTATTTATTGGAGCCATTAAAGCTTTCTATGTCTGAACCTTTTACCCCCAGAACCCAGGCTGTGTTAAGAAGTAGATTCAAAACATTTTGTATCATACTAACAGCACCTTTCCCAATTTCATTAAAATTGCAGTTCTATTTAAGTTGACATTTCTGCTTGTTTTAACTTATTGGCGCTTTGGATTAAACTCATTCAATGGACTTAAAACTATAATAAGTAAATCAAACAGCTTTAATTGCATTTGATAGTAATCATGGTTTAATTATTAATTAAGTTGGAGATCCCCAGAGCTGTGCCATTAGTTTGCCTGAAAACGCTATAATCCACACATCCGCCATCATTTCTGCCCCCCTTGCTTTGATTGGTTGAGAGAAACAGAAAAAGAATGAGAGAGAGAGACAGAGAGAGAGAGACTATTTACACTGTCTCATCTAGTTGAGAAGCTGCAATCAAGTTATCAACAATACTGAATTCTCAAAAATAATATAGTTAAATAAAAAGGCTGATGATGTAAAGAAGAAGAAGCCTCTGACTCGTTGATGAAAATAAAAGTACTGTACAGTGTGGTGTCACTAAGCTAACATTAGCTAGCTGAATAACTCTTTTTTTTTTTTTTTTAATGACTCATTTTATTTTTAGGTGCAAGGCACCTATTGTAATTATTAGAATTTTTCACGTATACTTTCTGCCATGGGAGTCTATGGCAGCCCATAGAACCCCTTGGTGGAGTTTCATCAAATTTGGCACATTGGTAGAGGACAGTCCAAAGTATCCAGGTCAAATTTGCGGTCAATCAATCATTCCCTGTAGCGCCACCAACAGACCAAATATCAGAGTACATTTTTGCTTATAACTTTTGAATCGTTTGTCCGAGTGTTGTGCTTCTTATTTCCCCTGAATCTCTGGGTCATGATGAAATGAACTGAATAAGCTCATTGTGAATTGAACAAACTCCACTGTATTGGATTTTTGAATAAAAATATTTTGAATTTTTCACACACAAAAAAAAAAACCTACTTTCCTGAACTAGTCCTAGACCACTGGCCATATAACCATCAAATCTGGCATGAATCATCAACTGATAACTGATGGGTCAACTGATATAGCCACAATCATCAAATGAAATTTGATGGTAAAAGATGCCAAAACAGGAAGTGGTCATATCTCAGCAGTGCTTTGTTGGAGTGATATCAAATTTGGTACACTTTGTTGGTATAAGGAATACTGGGTATGAACCATGTTTCATGAAATTTGGCCATTTGGAGGCACTATACCATTAAAAAAAAAAAAACAAAAAAAAAAAACATTTAAATATTTTTAAGAAAATTTGTTTTTGTCTGTGACGGAGAAATGCTTTCACAAATTGAAAAGCCAGTGAACTGACATAAAACTTGCTATCAGTGCTAACAGCCATGCTTTTAACATGATCAGATAAGGTTGCCATGGCAACTCTGCCCTGCTGTAGTGCTTGGCCCCAATCGCTGTTTGCACCTATGTTTTATTATTATTATTATTATTATTATTATTATTATTATTATTATTATTAT
>JAOTRR010000028.1:16091398-16108976 GCA_028570945.1 Gogo arcuatus | reverse complement strand
ACAGACACTGGAATGAAATGGCTGCCATACATAGAGATGCTGATTTAAGAAAAAAGTGAAGTGGTCCCTTAATTTTTTACAGAGCTGTATATCTGTTCACTTAATGCCATGACCAGCTGCTCTGCTATATGTCTTGTTTTTGCCAACTCGACATTATACGGGTTTATTTGTAGCACAAAGGAGATCGCTAATCACTTAGCTAATAGCTAGCTATTTTTAGTTCTAAGGGAAATCATAACCAAAGGCGATCTTGGCTGCATTATTTTCTTTTCCTTTAAATTGTTGTGGCAGTAATATGTGGTGGCAGGAAGGTGAGCTAGCTGAGCTTTTCCACTGCAGAATCTCCGGGTTTGCTCTAGTTTGCTGCAGCACCTTGCAAACTGACACACTCAGCAGTTTTAATACACAAAACTCACCTTCTGGAGGAGGGCTACAAGAACTGGAAGAAAAAGGAAGGAGAGAGGTCATGGAGAAAGAGTTTGTTGGTATTTGTGAACAACCGGAATGTTGAGATAGAGGCGGCCATTTGGACACCAAACAGCACACCTTGATGTCTGTCTATCATCCAATCTCCTCCCCACCTCTCAAATCTGCCTTTTGTTAGTCACACCCTCCTCCATCAAGAAGCAATGAAACACTATCATTTATCAATAGTCTATAGCCTAAAGGCACTTCTAAGCTTCCAGAGCACACCACACACACACACACACACACACATATGTGACAGGAACATATCCACCCAAACAGACGCACCCTTGTCAGAGATAAGCATCACGTGTCATACAAAAGATCAGTCCTGTCCATCACGGTTCTCATAGCAAACACACGCTAGAGACATTTCTGCAGATATGGAAGATCTTTGATCCATGAACATTACACATCTGTCTCTTTTACACTCTACCCATGTCTCCTCAGGTGAGGGAGGCAGAACAGATAGAAAATATTTACCGACTAAATACAGCTCGCAAAACACTACAAGACAAAAAAAAGATGTCTGGGTGTACTTTTTCCGGCGCTGTGTATGAGAAGGTAAATCTAGCTACAGTATTATCGTGAACTTCATTATCATGATTCCAATCAAAATTGCTGTTCTGTCAAAGAGGTCTTCAAGTGTTGGATTACATTTTACCAGGCACTCAGATCTGGTTTAAAAAAAAAAAAAGAAAGAAAGAAAAAAAAGAAAAAACGCAGCATGTGTCACGGCTGTGAGAAAATGAAAAAGAAAATGAAGAAAATGTGGTCTACTTAACGGGCGTCAGATACCTCTTTTTGCTTTTCATCTTTTCCCTTCACATCTTCTGTCCTCTCACCGCTGAGGGAATAACAAATTGGTGCTCACGTGAAGAGGGCCGCAGTCTACTTACTTACCTTAAAAAAAAAAAACCCCAAAAAAACCACTGTCTGGATCTGATATGTCATTCTTTTTTTTTTTCGCTGGCTCACCTCTGGGCTTGAAATGGCTGCCAGAATAGATGAAGTGGCAAGAGAGAGATATTTAATAACTTAAGAGAATAAGTGAATAGTGTTGTAGCTGGGATTGCATGTGCTTGTCGGGGTAAACAACAGCAACTGCAAAATAATCGGCTCCAGCTCAGTGGCTGTGCTAATAATCCTCTGGCTTAATCTTCAATTAACAGGCACGCAAATCTGTGACAGGGAAATGCTCGCGTGGCTCTATGAATTAAGTCTTTAGTAGTCCTGCAGTGGACTGTGGGCGGACTTGTCAAATGGCAGGTGGGAATGAAATCAAATCCTGAGTGGATTTGGTGGTTAATGCCGCTTTTCTTCTGACATGTAGCTCACCTTGTGCTTTCAGTAGCATAAAACGAGAACGTGGATGTCATGTGGATCAGACAGCTGAATCAGACAGCTGAATGACTCAGACTTTTTCACCAAAAGGCCCTCGAAGAGATTTCTCCATCTCTCTCATTAGTGTGCTTTCCGTCTCCCTTGTTTTTATGCTAATTTTCCATTTGCGCATAAGAAAACGTGCGAGTAGAAACGACACTTTGCTGAAGTGTAAAAGTTAGAATATTGATAAGGAGAAATATATTTCTGGAACTAATGACGGCAGAACCAGTTTACTCGAGTACAAATACTCATAGTGGCAGTGATTAGACTTATGAATTCATAAGGATAAATGACTACAAACAGATATTTTCCAGACAGATGGATTCAATGAAGAGTCCTCCCTGAAACACATTAATGTTTATATGGAGATATTTGTACTGTGCTTAGAGATTCTGGAATTATTTGTTGGTTGGAGCTGTATTTTGATTATAACTGTGATAGGTTAGCGGTTGTCTACTGCTCTGACATCACAGGGGGAGAAAAAATGTAAAACTTCCTTAAATGTGAGATAAAGTTCAGGTTTATCCCAGGTTAGCTCCTAAAAACAAAACAACAAGAGATATTTTTTTATTTTACTCACCATTTTCCAGCAACGTTCAACATTCAAGTCTATATTAATGAGAAATGCACCATAGTAATAGTAGTGGAGACAGCAAATGTAGGACTTGAAGTCCCAGAATGCAATGCAGCTATATGACACCATTGCTCTGAGTTACAGCAGAGACTCGGCTTGTCTAGTTAGTGAACTATGAGATGATGAGCTCGATGGCACTGACAGTGGTATTAGCATGAAAGTTGACACTTTAGAAGCTAATCTGTTTGAGCAGAGTATATAGATGAGGAGGCGAGAGAGCTGGACTGACTCAAGGATTAAAGCACTGCTGCAGTGCTGTCTTTAGATAGAGATGAACAAGAGCTAAATCCCACTAAACCACTATCAGCAAGTAGCTGATCAGCATTGTCGGTAACGTAGGAAAGTGAAACTAGACCAACGTGTCGATGAAAAGAAATTTTGATGGAATACGTACACACAGATTATCATTGGATCACATGTTAAATACAAAGATAGATATAACAGGGAAAAAATGAAACTGTACAACTTGTTTTAAAGGCATTGCAACCATATAAAATACATCAATGTAATTCACGCATTAAAGCTAAAGCTACATACTGTATATAGTCACTGTTTTTTTTCTACAGAGACTATTCCAGAGATAATTACAGTATTGTCCAGTGAACACGCTACTCATATATAACATTACCAAAACTCCTCATTAGCATTTTTTAACAGGCCCTTATTGACTTCCAATCTTAATTTCCTCTTGGTTAATGTCCTGTTGCCGTTGTAAAGGCGATCCAATACTTTATTAGCTCAGGCGAAGTTTGTTAGATGGAGATCCAATTGCAATCTGATGCAATTTCCCTTAAGAAACAAGCAACAAAATGAGGGCTCAAGATGTTTGTGAATGTAAATAGGAAGTAACAAACCAGACTTGGGAGAAAAGTGAGGCTCTATGTGCATAGTTTATTAGAACACAACCCAAATTCCGAGTCATTAATCAGGCAATGATCAAGCACAGTAATGGCATTACTCATCAAAATGAACAATCCAGAGAGTAGTCAAACAAACAAATAGGGAAATCACAGCTCAGAACCTACACAATAAAAAAGATTGGCAAGACTTTGAAAACCACATGCTTATATAGTGCAAACAAAGAAGTGAACAACTGCTAAGAACCCTGGAGATAGTGACCTCTGCTGGCAGGGAGGGGGACTGTCCTGGGCTGGTGTGACACAACACCAATACAATATTTAATATTGTTCAATTGCTGCTTTCAGAATGCTTCAAAAACTCCATTTATTTATAACAGATAACATAACTTCATTAATACTAGCCAGTTAGCAATCTAATAATTTAAACCAGCTGACTGAAATGCTGTAATTCAAATGTGAGAGCATGACATATTTGTGGGGAAAATATTAAAGTCTATCTGTTTAAAAAAAAAAAAAGGCAGCATGTATCATGGCAAAACCTGAAAAACACTCAGAAAAACTAGGAACTATAAGACAGAGTCAATTCTAGAAAACACACCTCATGACTGAGCTTCTTAAAAGCATCTGAGGACAAAGTTCATTGCTACCTGGTAGAGTGAACATTACATTAAATACTCTATCTACTTTATAAGATGATCTTAACTTGAGTTGCTTTGGAAACTGGGCCTTGAATGAAATGCAGCAGGTATATACACTTCAAAAACACACCAGGAAACCAAAGTATATTGGAAACGGAGGCTCTAGATAGGAATTTCGCAGCTGGATTTTCAGAATCTGACTGGTCAAGAAGAAACCTTTATACCCTAGATCATTCAGAGGTAGTTAAATTGATAGCGTTTCAAAGGATAAAGTAGTGCTTGGATCCCAGTGATTGCTTCCAGCAATTTTTTCATGTACATTTAAAATCTGACCCAAGATAACATGAGATAACATAACAAGGTAATAAATAAAAGTTTTTAGCATTGTTGTGCTGTTTTTCCAAGGTTTAACAAGCAACAAGTCAGACTAATTAACCGTCATGGCAACGAGTAACAAGAACAGGAAATATTGACCATATAAGGAAAGTGGGGCAGCAAAAAAAGGATAAAAAGTACAAAATTACAAATCATTACAATATAACTGTGTTCAGGTCATACAGAGGTCATACATACACAGAATTTTGGATGTTGAACAATTTAAGACTAAGAATCCTGACATGAGAATAGCATAAGGCCGGGTTAAGTGGCATGCAACAGATTTTAATCAGGGCAGCCATTCTTGGCAAATGTAACTCCCTGGGGAATCTTGATGAGATTACTTAGCAGGAAGATTTTTTTTTGTGTGTGCAAAAATGGCTCTTAAACAAAGAAGCAGGGGATCATCTTACCCCTCTTTGCCAAATTAGCATAAGTTCAAAACAAAGATTTACATATTAACTTTACCCACACTTCTCAGAAATTTGCCTTGTGAAATAATCATTCAAACAAGATGGCACCAAGAGACTGAATATTTTTCACTATAACTTTCCATTAGCCTACTTCGAATTAAAAGTGTCCATTTTCCTGACAATACTCACGAGAAATACATTACAGCACCACTAACCTGCTTTTTCCCTCTCCTTAAAATTTGCTGCGCCTTTTATATCCATCCACTCTGTCAAATTTTTGTAATAAACGTCAACTCACCAACCAGCCTCGTTAGCGAAGTGCCGTAGCTCATTTCTGAGCTAAATGACACTACGTCTACTGAACATTATTCATTTTGGCAATGTTTCACGCCGGCCACAGTCCAAACATTTTGATCACGCAGCTAAATAAACCATCAATTAGGCCCATTGAGTTTAAATAAACCCATTTGATCAAACATGCTAACAGTGATTGAGAGTCAGCAGCCGCTAATTAGCACGATCACATTGGGAGTGCACTAATTTATTATTAGCAACAGGAACACATTAGGCTCAGCTGTTCGTTTAGCATCCTACTGGGTGGCTTGGATATGACATTTGACCCCTTTGTTGTTTTTGTGTTGGCTTGCAGCTGGACGCACGTATGAGGGAGAGTTTCTGGACATCACAGAGATCAAACGGCATCAAGCTGAAGAGTTTGTGTGCATCACGAGCAATGGTGTGGCGCTGCCGGATACACACCGCGTCAAGGTCACAGTGAATTGTGAGTCTGGTGACACACTAACACACAAGCTATTTGGAGCAATAGGAAACCCTTTTTATCACTGCATTAGGCCCTTTTTTAACTTTCGCATTATCGTGTCAACTTTGATGCTAAAAATAAGATTCAAGCTAAATATGCGACTCAATAAACAGTTCTTTATGGTTAATATATCTATCCAAAAACAGACAAAACACAGAAACTGATCTATGTACACATCAGAGCAGTTTAACAAAAAAAAAAAAAGACATCTCTTTAACTCACTGAAATAGCAATGGATTTCGTCCCACCAGTGGGAAGACTGGACTATCATCAGTTATCGGCCTTTCCCGGGGTGAACAAATCATCAATTCATTAGCCAGCCCACCAGGCAAGTCAAAGCCAATCCCATGTTATGTTTGCCTGGAAATCCAAATAACTAGACTAAAAGCAGCAAGTAATGCAATTTAACTCAAACGTGTAATAAGATAACTATGGGCATTAATGCAGACGATGAAAAATAAACGAGTACCCTAAGATTAGCGACTTTATGTACGCATCACATTGGACATAGAGACGTTACTGGAGACTAGTTAGCATCTTCATTTTTGCTTGAAGAAGTGTTTAAATATAAGGTCATGTCATCATCAGAGATATCTAACAGCTTTTGTGCTGCACTGTACTGTATTTCGCTCAGTTTTGTTATTGTTCTCATCATATGACTAATTCTGGAAAAACTGTTCAAGCTAATTAACACGTCTATTAAAAATAGTTCCTACCAACAGCGAGACCATGTTCTCAGTTTCTCTGCATAGTCGTGCATGTGGCAGCATTGAGGTTCTGAGTGTTTAGCTTCTTTTGTGAGGCTCCCATGGGGTGCAACCTTGGAAAAAATGTTCACCAATGAAGAATTCAGATCACAAATTTAAATACTGGTGATGAATGTAAATCCACAGCCATCCATGGCCATGGGAGTAAAATTGGCCATGCTCTCAGGATGGGAAGGAAGACATACTCTCTCTCCCCTGTCAAGCACAGTGACACTAGCCAATCATGGGTGTCTGTGAGCTCATGTATGCAGAAGAGGGTAGATAGTGCTTTCCTTTGAGTGCATTAACCTTCCCTGTGATGCAGCATGAGCAGCAGGTTAAAAAATGTGGCTGGCTGTCTTCACGTCTCTCAAAGGAAGCACATGCTAGCCTTCAGCCTCCCCATATGATAGCTAAAATAATAAAAGATAAAGAACATAATAGTAGCAAGTCAAAGTAAAAGGCCTTGGGGCAGATTCATAAAAACATTTTACTACTTATCCGCAAAATTTTATTATCTGATCCTTTTTTATTAGCATTATCAGATTATGAAGTCTGAAACCTCTTCAAGATTATAAGACAATTCCTGTAAATACCTGCTCTTCCTCCAGATCCACCCATGATCACAGACGTAAAGAATATGCCGGCTCAAGTAGGGAAGACGGCCATCTTGCGCTGTGAGGCCATGGCTGTCCCCACTGCATCCTTCGAGTGGTACAGGGACGACCGGAGGTAACTATCTAAGCCTGTTTAGGTAGTACATACAAGTTTTAAGCTGCTGCTTTAATCCTGCTGGGATCTCTTGACAATTGTGAAATGTATTTTAAAATACCCAATCTATAGTATCTTATCTGTATCTCAATTATTTACAATCTAAACAATACTGGATGTGTGTGTGGACAAGTGGGAGTTTAAGAGATAGAGGGAATGGGACAGTGACTAACACTTTCTCTACAGCACCAGTCATTTTTCATTACTTTTCTTATCACTTTTAGGTGTGCAGGGTTTCTATTGGTTTTTTTTTTTCCACTGACTGTCAAAGCGGCTCTGCAGTGCCGCCTACAAAATTGAAGAACTGAAGAAATTATTATGGTTTTCCCCACAAGATTTCTTTCACATATGTTGCCAGTCATGCTGAACCTTTGCTCCACAACCCATAAATTCAAGACACTGGATGTTCGCCATTTATATTTTTGGGGGGAATTTTTCCCCCATATTTACCTCCTCCAACTTTGTTGGAGGAGGTTATGTTTTTGTCTCCATTTGTTTGTTTGTTTGTGTGTCTGTTCCCAAGGTAACTCAAAAAGTAGTGAATGGATTTTGATGGAATTTTAAGGAAAGGTGAGCCATGGGCCAAGGAACAATTGATTACATTTTGATGCAAATCCTTATATGTCTGTGGATCCAGGATTTTTTTTTGTCTGTTCTCAACATAACTCAAAAAGTAGTGAACAGATTTGGATGAAATTTGGTGTACAGCTTTAGTATTATCGTAGGTTCAAGTGATTTGATTTTGATGTTGATAATATGTGGCCTAGAGGAGGTATGCGCTCTACCAAGTGCCCTTCTAGTTGTTCTAGTTATATCTTTTGTCTAATATCCACTAAATATGCCTGGATTGGAATTGGATTTCTATCCAATTGTTATCTACTTTTGTTCACATTCCAAACAGACTTTGTCTTACTATTAAATGGATTTGAATAGCCGTAGGAAGAGTTTGCCTGTAACACTCAACGGGGTTTGAAGACTCAAATAGGAAGCAAGGCAAATCTCAGCAACACTTTACATAGATGCTAAACAAGTGCAGAAAATGCCAAACAGTAATTCATGAACTGTAACTTTTGAACCGTTTGACTGATTATCAGGACATTTATTCAGCATATACTGAATATTTACCATTTTGATGTAGCTGCCTTGTGAGTTTAAATAGGGGGAAGTATTTGCAAAGAAATGCTTGGACCCCTGTTACGTCTCTGGGACTAAAAATTGTTTTTTCACTTGATCACTAAGTGGTACTTTAATAAAAATGTATATAGCCATATTTAACCATACATAACCTGCATTTTAACCATGTATTTGTTGTTGTTTTTTCCTGTGTCCTTAGGGCATGATGTGTTCCATGAATGTAATTGTTTACTTATAAGCATATTATCCACCATTGTGAATTTTAACACTCTTCCTAACAGGAAACTACAGACTCTAAATCGGGATTTAGCAGCTGGATTTAATGATTCTGACTGATTATCAGGACTTTTTATCAGGTGTATGCTGTAATTAATTCTAAGGTTGTTGAAAAGTTGGTAGTTTCAAAAGGGGATGCTATGTGCCAAGAAGTGCTTTGGTCGCAAAATGAACAGAACATAACATAATTGTGATTTATTATTATTATTATTTTAATACTGAAGCAATATACAGTATTTTTAGCACCATTGTGCACTTTAATTTGTTAATTTTGACATTTTGACTCTCTATAGGAACTTTGCAAAACCGAAAACCATTCGCTTTTATTTTGTATGTGTAAAACCCTTGCTTGTGTCTTTTCCGGCAGACTGGTGGAGAGCGACAACACGCTGAGGATTAAAAACGAGAAGACACGTTCCCTGCTGCTCTTCACCAATGTCACCGAGAAACACTTTGGCAACTACACCTGCTTTGCCTCCAACCGCCTAGGGGCCTCTAATGCCAGCATGCTTCTCTTCAGTGAGTACAGACAATTGTGAAGCTCTTTGCTAACACGTACTCTCAAATTTATAAATTCACAAAAGTGCAGTGTGAAGAGTGCATTAATACCCTTGGGGAAAACAACATACACGTATGCTATTGTGTTTTGAGTGCTCTTCTTGTGCTCACTAAGGATTGTGTTCACACAAAGATGCAGGTTTTAATATCATTTCTAAACGTTTTTTGCGTTACAAAAAAAAATGTAAAAAATAAATGCTGTCTCTTTTTGTCCCCAGGTACTTTTAAGCCTTGTTTTTTTCTCGTCTTGGTGTTCCTTTTACCTGTTTATTTCTCCCGATCCCTCCATTCGCTGGGCCGTTATGTTCTCTGTCGTTTATCGTCCTCCCATTTTCGCTCCGTTCTGTCCTGCTCTGCCACAAAGCCATGATTTCTCTCCCTCCATCCTTCTCTCTCTCATTCTGCTCCTCGCATTACCGCCCCCAGTGAGTGATTTCCCTCACTCCCTCCTTCGCTAGTGCCATACTATTGCACATTACCATCGTAAGTGAGTCCTCCATCTCTCGCCCCGTTTATTTCCTCTCTCTCTCTCCTATTATCTCCACAAGTTTCACCTCGGTGAGTCACTCGCTGTCATTCTCATAGATCTTTCAGCCGATTCGTGCCGTCGCTTCCGCCCTCAGCTCTGCCTTTTAGCTCCTCATCATTACATCCTTCATATTTAAATAAATAAGAATAACTAGTTTCTAAAAAAAAACTTCTCATATCAGAAAAGATTATGAGTAATTATGTTCAACAACCACTCAAATGGAGAGGAGGTGGAATTAGAAATTTTGAAACGCATTGGGTTTTTATGTTTCTGAAAATAAATGGGAGTTAGAAGATTAGCCACATTGCTAGCTACAGTAGTTTTTAAAAAAAAAAAAAAAGCTAAATACATTATTACGTTTCTTGGCGATGGAAACATTTAACCCAAAAACAGTTACAGAAATAGAAAATAGTTTCATTAAGCAGACAGCTAACTAGATAGGTATGCTAGTTGCTAGTTACTTGTTACACTGTGCTAGCATGACAGCAGAAAACTAGCATAGGTGTTTTGCTAGTCTGCTGTCTTTCTATAATTAAAGTTTTTTGAGTTTCACTGAAATCAGGGTTGCCAAATGTCCCGTAAAATCCGGAAACACCCTGTAATTGAAAACTAAATGACATGTTCCGTATTGAACTGATACAGGACACGTTTTGTTCCGTATTTTTGGGAATCAGTTCAGTGCAAATCTATGGGAGGGAAATATTACAGGTGGACTATTAAGTCAGAGCGATTTGTATGATATAGAAGGAAACCCTGCTGCTCTCCCTCATGCTAACCATACACTAGAAGACTTGAAAAGAGTCTGAAAAGACTTTTAAAAGACTTAATTCTGACACCTTCTCACATCTAAAGACAATGTTTCATTAGTCACAGAGTTACGCCAGCCTTACACCAAACAACTTTTCAAGTGATTTATCTATGATTTTGTAAAGACTAGGGATCTTGCAGGGTCCTTATATGCATGAGCCAAGACTAAAGATAATATTATACACGTTTGATTTTATCCGAAAGTAAAGACAAAAAAAAGACAGACTTAAGACAGCTATCCTGATCACCTTACACCAAACAATCGAGATGACAGGAGTGCACCCCAACTCTAGCAAAACCCTCATGATTTTATTCCTACATTGGAAATTTGTCTGCAACAATGAAATTGCTCGAAAAGTCATTTGGTTTAAGGTCAGCATCATGTCCTACGATACGCCTGACAATGGAGCGAGATTTTAAAAATGCCAACCTCCGAGCATAGTCTGCCAAAGAGAGAGAGAGAGAGAGAAAATTACAAAAATACAGAAGGGAAAAATTAATTGTTCTTTTGCTTTGAAGATTTCATCTGAAATCTAAAATGGTTTTGCACTAATGATTGAAATTCTTTCATAATGCCAGGTCTGTTTTATTCAAAAGAACACCATGTAAAATTGCTGTTTTGCACTGTGAAAAGAACATTCTTGAATGAGTACATGCCAATGACAAGATGAATTATATTTTAAAAAATGTTGTTTGCACTACTGAAAGAAATTGTGACATTCTTAAAATACGGTTCTCTTTTATTCTAAAGAATGAGAAAAAAAATAATGTAATATGCTATACTGTTGTTTTGCACAGCCCAGATAAAATTCTTGAATGAGTATCTGTTACATATCTATTACACACTATCACTCAAAAATACAAAACTGATCAAGTTCTGGTTTGTGTGTTTGCTTGTCTTAATACATGGGCCTGCATTTAACCCATCTGGGGATGTGAGCACATGTGCCCAGGGTGGTGGGCAGCAGTGCCCAGGGAGCAGGTGGGGGTTAGGTGCCTTGCTCAAGGGCACTTCAGCCATTCCTGCTGGTCCAGGGAATTGAACCAGCGACCTTTTAGTCCTAAAGCTGCTTCTCTAACCTTTAGGTCATGGCTTCCCCAGTATGTATGGTATGTATGATATGGATAGGACTTCTCACAACCAAGTATGTGGGCATTTTTATGTTTTATCATTAGATAATGCAGGTGTACTGTGAAACCCATTGTTTTTGGACAAAATGAGCATTATGCAATAAGCAAATATTATAGGTCCATAGTAGGCGGAGCTCCTCAGTCCAACAGCCCCCCGTTCTCCCCGTGTTCCTTGTTTCCATTTCAGGAAGTTGGCACCCCTAACTTTTTTTTTAATCAAGAAAATGTATAAATGCTAAGCATTTTGTTGATTTCTTAATTCTTTGTGAACTTTTAAAGCTTGCAGTGCAGCTAGTTTCCAGACTTTTGTTCTAGTAAAATTCTTGATTTAATTGGAATTTGCAAATTTTTTGCACATATCCAATAATAATAGTGTCTTTCTTGAAGTGGTAAGTAAAACTCTCCCAACACTGTAAATATGTTCCAAATAAATGGTTAACATCTTTATGCCACGATCAGACTACATGAATTCAGTGTGGTCCAATTTTAATATGAGTTTGTCAGGCGTCAGACCTGAATATAAACATCAGGAACAACGAACAGGCCTTGTAGTGTGACATAATCGAAGAACAGCGACATGGCGTCTGGGACACTGCACAGCACCCCAAAGAAAAGTCTAGAATTTTTGTATTTGCTTGCCTAGTTTGACAACTCCTACGACATGTTCCTTGACGAATTTCTTGACCGTCCTCCCTGAGGGTGTTGCAAGTATGTGAACGATGATTGGTCAAGGGTCAAACTTGTAGAGTTGTCAGTCTCCCATCCAAGACATGGCAAGACTTTATGCCACTATGATTGCCTAATCTGACATGGTGACCATCGTGAAAGACAAAAATATCATGTTGTCTGATCCTGTCATAAGTCATCTTTCTCCCCCCAACATTTCTAGCTCTTATGTCATGTTTTGTCATGTCACTTCCTGTCTTTTGCAGGGCCAGGGGCAGTGTATGGCGGAAGCATGTCACTAAGCGCTTGCCTATCGGGACTTGTCTTCTGGCTCAGCCTCTCCATCTCTGTCCTGCTGAAGGTCTAATCCGTCACCGCCTCGGAAAGGAGTCTTTAAATGATGAACCCATCACTGTGAATAAAAAAGAATTATGCATTAACCCAGGAGCCATCTCTTACATCTTATAACCACCACCCTCCCCTCTCCCCACACATCCCATTCCCACCCGTCTTTGGCAACCACTGGCCACTGCCTCTCCCGCTTCTCCAGCAAAGGTCACCTTTTCGATGTTCATAGCTGTTGTGGTGATGATTGTAAAAAAAAACAACAAAAAAAACCGAATGCTAAAAATGTGAAGGTGCCGAGCGGAGCGCGTCTTTGTCTCAGTGTGCACGTGCTGGATTATGGCTGTGTATTTGTGAATGCTGTCACATTAATGGTGTTTATGAGGAATGTGATATATGGTATATATGATGATGATGATGATGGTCAGGTGACCCTGTAAACAAGCTGTGGCTGTTCACCAGCAGGCCACGCCTTAGTGGCCTTCGCTCTCTTGGATCTGAGCAGCAGAATTTTTCTGTGAATGATGTCAAATTTCATCTGTGCTAAGGGTCAACATTAGCATGGGGGTTAAGGGAAAACTTACCCCCCCCCCTTTTTGCATTCGCTGGAGGTCTTGACCCAGGGCAAAGCATGTGACCTCAGTCTGGCCTTCCAGTCCTTCCTTGGTCTCATCACATTACCACATAAATACATTCACCCTCAGTGTAAATATATGCAGTAGAGGCCACCCCATAATTCCATACACATCATCCGATTTACGGACTACATTTCCCATTAGCCTCTCTGTTTCAGGCTTTTTTGGCTTGGAGGTTATGTTTCTGGTGTCTCCTGCCCCCCGAAGCCGTCGATCACTCTTCCTTGTCGCTTGTTGATAGCATGTACTGGTTAGAGCTGTTCCTGTTGTGCCGTCCATCCAAGCCCAAGCCCTCTCTATAGTCCCTGCACTGTGTACATTTAATCTGCAAGGTTAACTGCTAATTGCTTTTTTTATTTTGGTGTTAATAATGATGACGAAGATGATGATCATGATGATGATGATGATAATAATAATAATGATGTTAATAAGTATTTGAAATCGATATGATGATAATTACATGTGAGAAAAAAAATAATCCCAGAGCCATACGTGCGAAAATATTTTGTGCTATGCTCTGAAAAAAAAAAAAAAAAGTTTTTTTTTCAAAGTGTTGTGCTCTATTTTGCCATGAGAAGCTTTTTAAAAACAATGTGATGAGCTGGAGCGCAGCAAAACACTGCTTTGAATTAGTCCCACTTTGTTATGCTAGCATGCCAGAATGCTAGACTAATTTAACAAGATAAGAGTTATTACAAAACGTAGGGTTTTGCTGTGCATCCACATACTCACAAAGGGAGCAATCAATGAAATGTAATATAATTTGTACCATGTATGTATTCAAGCTTTTCTTTTTAAGGCTCTGTACTGTATCGAATGTATGCTAACCTTTATGCTGTCCCACCATTTTTACTGTAACATTGTCAGCCATCTTGACGTCACAACCAAAAACTCTCGGCATATTTGAAATCCTGTGTGCTCGCCCCCTTCGTCTGTTTGTTCCTTCCTTCCTCCAGCCACTTTCGAGAGGGAGCCAAATTAGTTGGAAATAGAGACGTAATTAGCGAGCGGATCGCTAAGCGAGGGTGCCGTCGCTCTTCTCCTCCTCCTTCCATCTGCTGAGGAGCAGAGCTCATAAATCAAGCTCAATCCAGGCACTGACAGGGACCCTCTTCAAGGACGACAGTGTCTCGGTGGTGACTAATTAACCGCCACTTAAAGGCGCGTAGCGAAGACACTGCGACCATGTGCTCGGTGGCGCATGGCTTAACACTGAGCGCTAGTTTCCGCATGCGTATGTCGTATGCAATGTCTTACATTCATGGACAAAAAGCAAGGTTAGGAGCCGATCATTCAGTTACGTAAGTGCTGTATATAGCATGTTTTGACATCGTTGTGTCCCCATAGCTAATTTTGTCAAAACCAGCAATAACCAAACTAAAACATAAATGTAAAGAAGTATCTAATTGGCGTAATCTGTTAAGTGTTGACCGGAGTGCCATGCTAATCTAATCCTGAAAGTGTTGTGTGATAAATTTAATGTCGTGTGTGTGATGGAAGGAGCTCTGACAGCTGCTTTTAGAGGTTGACCCGGCCTATATGCGTCTCCATACCTGTTCCATCTCTCTCTCTCTCTCTCTCTATCTATCTATCTATCTGTATGGATCTATCTATGGTGTACAAATCTGTACTGTATAGCCACAACTGCAACACACACTTGCATGTTTTGAGATCCCATCCAAAAATTTCTCATTTGGGTTCAATTTGAAGCACAAAACCGGTCCCAGTGCTATTTTTTCACTGTATCTGTCTGTCTTTGTCCCTCTTTTCTTGTTCACGACTGCGCCACCCGTGTAAAGCTCAATGATCCATAGCAAACCTATCTGTGCTCATGTTTTCTCCTGAACAATAAGTAAACAAAAAAGATAACAAGTATGTCATGTTTCTCAATGTGGGTTATAAAAAAAAAAGCATGTCCAAGTTTGTTATGGGTGGATTTTCCTTTTAAGAAAAAAAAAGTATGAAAATGAAAAGTGTGTGCGTGTGTCTGGAGGAAAGTTTGGCTTGACAATTTGGAAGATTGAACTGTGATTTGATATGAACTCCCCTGTAGAGACGAGTGATGGAGGTCTGGTTCTGGGGGTGAAGAGAGGCATGTGAGGCAGGAAGGGTGAGATGGGCCGGCACTGACCAGATACTGAACTCCCTCTGTATGCATGTGATTAACTGGAAGACACCAGCTACAAATCAGTTTGCAGATCCGTTTTTTATAAAGGCAGATTGAGTGTATTGATTTTGCCTGCCGCTTCGCTCTGCTGCTTGTGTCCACACATTTAAAATGTGCTTCAATGCTAATGCCCTACTAGTGTCCACTGAGACTGATGGATAGTACATGTGCTAGAAAGAGGCCTCTAATTGATCCACAAATGCTGCAATTTTTTTTTCATTAGTCACATGGATGCTCACAACATATCCATTCATGGAGCTTACAAGTGTCCAATCGGGAGGCACCTGAATTTACATGTGTCCAGTGAAGAGGCACTTTAGCTTACAAGTGTCCAAGCAGGTGGCACCTGAGATTGCACATGTCCAAGAAAGTGCCACTTTAGCTTACGCGTCCAATTAGGAAGCACCTGAGCTTACACATGTCCAATCAAGAGGCACCTGAACATGCAAGTGTCCAATCAAGCATCACTGTAGCTTATATGTGTCCAATCAGGAGGTATCTGAGCTTGCTTGCACCTGTCCAATCAAAAGGCACCAAAACGTTCCATGCAAGACTTTGAAGAAATGATATGTCTTAAATTCTTTGTATGACAGTTAAAGGACCTTTTAATAGCTCTGATGTCACTACTTAACATTTCCATTTATTGATTTAACAGCCATTTTTCCCCTAAAGTGTTCTTTTTTTCACAGACTGAACCAGTTCGTGGAATGAAACCAAAAGCAGAAACGACCGGTAATTTGCTAGGAACAAAAACGCAAAGAGAAACTTAATCATCCTTAGCTATTCTAGTACAGAAACATTAATGTTAATATTAATATTAATATTAACCAGTTAAAAACAAAATTAAAATAAATTATTTAAAACAGTTTAGCCTTATACAACAACAGGGTTTTGTTAATCTTTTGTTAATTTTATTATATTAGACCTATATACAGCCTCTAAAAAGAAAGGAATGAACCATTTTATTTCTAATGTTATGTATGTTGTGTTGGGGTTGGAAGACAACAACGAAAATGCTAAAATATGTTAAGTTGTGCTCAGAACAAGCCGAATTGATTTCTGAGGCTTAGAAGTGAGATAGAATTCAATTAAAGTATAGATCTGAGGGTTAAGAGTATTGCTTAAGGGCTTAATTGTGCCTTGCTGACAGTAATAGGATTTGAACTCACAACCTTCTGATCACAGATACAGCACTTTAACCCTTACTGAAACAAGTGGATTCGTTTTATTTAAATGCTTTGAACCAAACTTGCAACTTTGATTTTAACAAAATATAAGGCAAAATGCACATCTAATTCCAGATAGATAGATAGATAGATATGGTGTTAGGTTTTTAAAATGACCCAATAATATACATATAGTTTAACTTTAAGGTGTTTGCATGAAATGCTTTGTTATAATTTTATCATGGTCATTTTGTTGCATTTGTAATGTTTATAATGTAATATCCAGAGAACACTATCAAAAGTGATGTATTTTAATGATTCAATAATTGAATAACAAGACAATTATTCATTTAAGACATAAATAGTAATACTTTGAGAAAATTCAGTGCATATGGATACTGTGTATCTTGAAGTAAAGATGAGATCTCTGTGAGTTAGAATTGAACAAAACAAAATAAGCATCAGGGGTTTTTTTAATAGAAAAAGCATAATTCAATTTTTTTCGGAGATAGGAGTGTTTGCTGTCACGCACAAATGATGCAGATAGAATAAAGAGAACGGATTCTTCTGAAAGATAAGAAAAGAAATAAACAAGGAAAGACTGCTTTGATAAATAGGATAATGAAATGGATGGATGGATGGATGGATGGATGGACGGACAGACCATATTAAAGCAATAGTTTAGTCAAAAATGAAATTTACACAATTTACCCATTAACACAGATGGATTCAATCAGCAAAGACTTCTCCAGTGTCCAGTGTTTACTTCTTAAGCTAATGTAGCTAACAAGTAATGAAGCTGGAGCCTGTTCTTCAGTGATGTCACACAAACATATCAGTGTGGATTAGGACATAGAACACCACTATAATCTGTACCAGGCTTCACCACCTGGCAGACCAGGGTCCAGATCTAGATCCAGCAAAGTACAACCCCAAATCAGAAAAAGCTGGGATAGTATGTTGAAACTGAAATTAAAAGTGAAAACAATGATTTATAAATAACCTTTGACCTGTATTGCACTCAAAACAATACAACAGCACATTATTTGATGTTTT
>JAOTRR010000028.1:16047708-16060151 GCA_028570945.1 Gogo arcuatus | reverse complement strand
TTACCCAGAGGTAACATGTATAAAGAAAAAAGCAGTGGGCCTAAGACAGAACCTTGAGGAACACCAAATTTTACCTTAGTATGCATAGAAAAATCACCATCAACAAACTGATAACGATCAGTTAAATAAGACCTGAGCTAAATATGTACAATTGTACAGTTATGTACAATATGTACAGTTAAATATGTAAAATTTAGTTTTAAAAATTGTATTTTGTCTACTTGACTTCACTTTCTACTCTTTACGATTTTTAGTATTTTTGTCTCTTTCCTCCAAATCACAGCTCAAAATCCCCTTTCTCTCAGGGTTTACACTCTCACCACATATCAGAAATAACCAGTCCTTATAATTTCTATAATCTAGCTGTTTCTATTCTCTTTCTGTGCATTTTGAGTATTTAATATAATATTTTATGTAATATTTTTATCTGTACAGGTCCATTCATGACCACAGATGAACTATGAACATGAAATATAACACTTTTAATAGCTATTTTGTTTCTTTTGATTTTATAAACATTTTACATTTGTTTAGTTTACTATCAGGCAAGGGAGAATTATACACCTATAAGACTTATGTATCAATATTAATTTATTTATATAGACATGATTTATGTGCCAAACAAATTTTTTAATCCAAAATGAGCAAGCAAAGGCTAAACAATGCTAAAATGTTAAACAAGCATTTTTATTTAATATATGATTAACAAAAGAAACTAATTAGAATGAAGTGTTTGTTAATGGAATGTTTAATTACATAGATATACAATGATTACACTTGGATAAATAGAGAAGGAGCGCAAAATGGAAAAATATACATGCATTTCTGTCATCAATAGATTTAAATTTAAATGATTTTGTTGTTGTTTTGTTAATACAGTAGTTTTACTATTGGGTTAAAAAAAGTTTTTGTTTTTTTTATTCTATTGAACATATCAATTTGCATGTACCACATCTCTGTAATACAGTAAATACATCTAATATATAAGCTGTAGCAGTGGGAAAGCCATCTAGTTGAGATTTCTCATCCAGCCTCAAATGTTAGTGATATCAAATAACAATTAAATGCATGATAATACAGCAGAATCATATGTTTTGTACAACTAACAACTTAAAACATAATATATAAGTTTCAATAGGTACATGGCTCTAAACATGCACAGTACAAAAGCTTTTTTTTCTGGTAAAGAATATTATACCCAGTCAAAAATGTAAAGCATTGTAAACTGTCCTTGTATGTAAAGTATCTACAGTATTGCACAGTGAAATATCAATTTATTCTTCATACTCTGACTTTTCATTACATTCTGTGAACTTATACTATATTGGGTTTCCATCTTGAGCCAAAGACAATGTTTAGGCTCTTTTAAAAGGGAAAGGTTTAGCAACACAAATGTCATATTCCATATTATACCATGTTTGTCTTGATATCCGTCATTGGACGTTGCTTGAACATGGTGAAAATTGGATGTTTAAATTCTACTCGTGCTATTAAAGAAGGTAAAACAATTGCGCTGATCTCAGTGAACACTCAACGTAAAGGGGTCCGAACAGTGTACACTCTTCAGGCAGGAAATGGAGACCTAAACTACGCTGTCCCTATTGGTCGGTCCATCAAAAATGAGCTGTGAGGTTGTTCTTTAACATGCTGATAAATAGAGTCACATTATCCTACAATTCTAGACTGTGAGATGCTGTTTATTTAACTTTCTCCAGAATTCTGTAATCTCTCCTTTGTAGGGAATTTGAACAATTTCCAGAAACAGAATACTTGAAGCCTATTGATTAGTGCCCTTGTGCATTGGGTACAATTCTTTCGGAGAGTTGAAGAGGAGAAATAAAAGATGAAGGGATTCAAACAGGCGTTGAAGGTGCTGGGAAGCAACGTGTACACTCTCCAGCTGGGAACATACGATCCAATAAAACTCACCAGATGGGACACATTGAAAGGCATGAAGCAAATGATGAAGGCCAGAAAGGTGACTAGGGCAAGCCCAATGGCCCTGCAGCGCTTCTTAGGGTTGAAGTTATGTAAACGGGAGAGGATGAGGATTAACTTCATGTAGCAAAAGCTGCAAATAATAAAAGGGATACAGAAAAGCACGATAAACAGCTCTAGCCGGAATGGCAAAATGATCTCCAACTGCTTATCATTAAACATCGTATAGCAGGAGTCCCTGTTCAATGGCTCAGGGTAGGTGTCATTATTAGTTTCATACTGCTGCACAATGTAGACAAAACTACAATGGGCCAAGGTAAGCACCCAGAATAAGACAGCAGCAATAATGGCATTCCGTGGATTTTGCTTTTGTCTGTACTGAATGGGGAAGGCCACTCCCAGATAGCGCTCCACACTTATAGCTGTTAAAAGCAAGGTGCTGTTGTAGATGGTGGTGTACATGACATATCCCAACAGAGGACACAGGAAGTAGCTCAGAGTCCATTTCATGTCAGCCGCCTCTTTCATGCGGATTGGGAGGAAGATGAGGATGAGCAGGTCCGAGATGTTGAGGCTGAGCAAGAGCACGTCAAGGGGTGTAGCTTGCTGTTTTATCTTCCGAACGAAGGTGTAGAGAGCCAGCAGGTTGGCGGGGAGGCCAATCATCAGGGTAATGCTGTCCACAGTCAGGACAAAATCGCTAAGTAGTTTTGTCCAGTACATCATTGATTTTTAGGCAATCTCTAGAAATATAAACATTGTTAGGAATTTTGACAGAATGTGGGACCTGCACAACAGATGGCCATTTATACTTTATCCTAGTGCAATCATTGTGGCCACTTATTACCATTGTAACTCACTACTATTGACAAATAATGGCAAAAATATTGTTTAAGCCTGGTTTATTCTCTATCAAAAATGCTTCTACTAACCATCTGCAGAGTCGCCACCATTACTAACAAAAGATCTTCCCAGGCACAGAGAGAAAAAAAATAAATTTGTACCACAAAAACCCTATGTTGGAGGTCGGGATGTGTTCCAAAAAAGTGCTACACAATATGTGAGCTGTGAGCAGAAAGCAAATGTATGCTATGAGATTATTAATATTCTTTCCTCATAACAGCTGGAATCTTCTGTGGCCAATCTTTCTAGGTATCAGCATGCATTTATGCATTTATGCAATGCAATTATCCTGTTATTGCAACTATTATTTTTATTTATATCCATACAGTCAACTGGTGTTACCCAGTTGCTAATGTTTTACCATTTTATTACCAAATTTTTGCTGTCACAATTACTGACATATTATTTAGCAACAGCTAATAAATTAACGTCATTTTATAGATATAGTTGTTACTATTGGATTACCATGCTATACACAGTGCTACTGTTTCATTTTTTTTTAAAATCAACCTTGTGACATTCAAAGAGAAAAACTAAAAAAGGTTCAGAATGATGTTAATTAGGTCCATGAGTCTAAACTAATATTTTTTAAAACTGCATTTTTAAAAACCCAAGGTGGCAGCTCATAGTATCAGAAAAATAACCATATAATAATAACTCTTACCTTTGCGATGTAAGAAGTTTTTTTGTCTAGCAGAGATTTTGCCATACTGCGTGCACTTTATATCTTGATGTTGCAATGGACAGAACAACACACACAGGAAAGAAGAAATCCTTACTTCACCTTTTTACCAAAACTGGTTACATTCTTTTACAGACTGCCTTCTTTTAATTGTTTTTTTTTCTCCTCAGCATTCACCATATTCATATAAGATTTTGTACAGAATAGAAACAAAGCAGGTTCTGAGCTACTACAGAATTGCTATCAGTAACACTTAAACAATGAATCACCCCCATGTGATAGAGGAACAAAATGATAGCCCCATTAAATTATGCAAACTTATTCCTTCCCTTTAACTCCAATTCTCATTACAAGTTTTGAATATTGAACTCAATTTGATATATTTTTAAAAATTAAACTTAATATAACTCATTGTCTTGACTGCTTGTGAGTTTTGTCTCATATCTGTGTTTATTTAACTCATATCTATAAGTTATAAGTTGAATTGAGTCTAAAAAGGTATCATTTCTATAGTAACAGCTCATTCACAGTGACATACGTACTGTATGTATATTGGATGTGCCACATAATCTAAAGTTTAAAAACCGTGTAGTTTTTTCAACAAATGAGTATAAATTTGTTGATATGGTGAAATTTTCTCTAAGAACATGTTTAATTAGCATTTCTGGAAGGAGTTTCCAGTGTCAACTATTTGTAATAATCCAGTTTCAAAGTTACATCACAAGCTATGTTTTTTCTTTCATTTTTTTTGTCTTATTAAAAAAAGAGAGAAAAAGGAGGGTGGTGAGGGAATGTTTTCTATCTGTTATAACATAAGTGTTAACAGGAATGAACTTGTTTCATGGGCATTCCACAACAACGAATGTAGTAACTACAAATGGATAAAAAGTGCGAAGTGTTGTTCAGAAATTAATAACAAATTGTAATCGGTGGCAAAATGCTTTTGCAGAGGAATAAAACATTTTGGAATGTGCTTTTATGAGAAAATAATCAATTTCGGTGTAGTAACAGTACGTCGTGTCATGTCTAGCTGCACCGCACGTCCCTGTCATTGCTTATTTGATTATTTTCCTATAACAGCACACTCTTAATTGGTTTATTGCTTACTTATAAAAGATAGTCCAAAGTATGAGACAAAATGTTAAATAAATAGTATCTAAACATGAAACAGTGTTGACCTGAATAACATATGACCCAGACGTGTCCAGTTGTGTCAAAAAGTTGTCTAGGATTCTGTATAATAATGTTGCATTGACACACACAGGAAAGACGAAACACATACTTCTTCTTTTACGTTCTGTTCCTATCACATGGAAAAAATGCATCACTCAGAACAGACTTAATCTTAAATGTAGTACAGAACATGAACGTGAAATGTACACACTCATGGCAATTGATACATTATTTATTGCCACTGAAGATGAACAAAGCACAGAATGAGGTAATGCATTAGGAATTAAAGCAGTAAACAATTTAAAATGCATCTTAAATGCGGTCAGTGCCACTTTTTCCATTCTCTTATATACCACTGCACTGTTGAATTCTTACCTCTGATTGGTCAGAAAGTGTTTACAATAACAGCGGCTCTGATGTATAATGATAGACACACAGGAAGGAAGAAACACTTCTTCTTTTAATCATCATTTTACATTATTTTATACAATATCTAGTTATTAATCTGTTTTGTACAGAAATAACCACTTATACTGTAGATATAAAATGGTTATGCATCCCTGTTAAAATTGCAAATATATTATGTCTGATCTTTTTCCACCTTTAATGTGATAAACGAGTTTTTAAAAAATAAATATAAATAAACATTTTTGAGGTTGGGGGGAGGGGTTGCAAGAACCTGGTTGCACAAGTGTTCACACCCTTTAACCAATACTTTTTTAAGCCCCTTTTCCTTGTAATATCGTAATACAGTATTCAGTCTTTTGAGGTAAGTGTCTACCAGCTTAGCACATCCTGATTTAGCAATTTTATTCCACTCTTCCTTGCAAAAAATGCTCCAGATCTGTCAGATTGTGAGGGGATCTCCTGTGCACAGCTCTCTTCAAGTCATTCCACAGATTTTTGATATGATTTACATCTGGGCTCAGACTCAGCCATTCCAAAACTTTGTTCTTCTTTGTCCAAAGCCATTCCTTTGTTGACCTGAATTCTTCATCTTCAGCTGTCTAACAGAGCCCTGCATATTTTATGCCAAAATAGATTGGTAGTTGGAGCTATCTGTTCTCTGTATCTTGACTAGAGCCCCAGTCCCAGCTGAAGAGAAGCAGCCGCATAGCATGATGCTACCACCACCGTGCTTCACCATGGTTATGTGGTTCTTGGAATAAGCTGTCTTGTTTTTGTGCCAAACAGATCTTTTAGAATTCTTTTCTTCCCCAGCCAATTTTTTGGTTGGTTATTTTATTAATTTCTTCTACTGGTGGGGATGAGAGTAAATTGCTATTTGATATATTGATCTTAGATTTTAGAACAGACTTTAGTTGGAGGTACTGAAGAAATTGTTCTTTACTGATACCATCCTTTCGGACCAAATGTTGAAAAGAGATTAAATTGTTATTGTGGAAAAGGTGATGAAGTGTGTGATACCACTTTGTTTTCATGTGTTAAAGATGTGTTTTTGTTGTTGTTGTTGTTGAGTACAATGTTAAAGTGCCATATTGTGGTATATTTACATGGTCTCATTGTAGATTTGAAGATTTTGTTGATTTTCCATCAGGCTGTCAGAGTTGTTGAAATTACAGAGTTATTAAAGCAATTATGGTGATTTATATAATTATGGTGTTGAGAAATGATAGATCAGAGATTGAAATTTCTTTCCATTCTGATTGTTCTATTTCTAACCAAGAGTTGTTCTGTTGGTTTGAATGAATCCAATTGGTGATACACTTTAGTTGATTTGCCAGATAATCATTTTGGAAGTTTGGAGCTTCTAATCCTTGTTTAATTTTGTGTTTCTGTGATCAGCTTGATTTGGGCTGCTTTATTTTTCCAATAGAATTTGCTTGTTATGAAGTTTAGGATATTAAACCATCTGGTGGTGGGCTGGATCGGAATCATTGTGAAAAGGTCATTAATTTTTGGTAATATAATCATTTTTACCGTTGCTATTCTGCCAATTAATGAGAGAAGTAAGTTTATCCAGTGGTTCAAGTCATCTTCTATTGTTTTTATTAATGGACTGAAGTTTTAATGAAACAACTCTGACATTCTGGCAGAAATGTTTATGCCCAGATATTTAATATTACCAATGGGAATGGGGAGAGGTGGGCTTTGAGCTGCAGTATTCCAATCATCACCATATATGGGTAGAATTGTTGATTTTGTCCAATTTATAGCATAGTCAGAAAGTTCAGAGAATGAACTGATTAGCTCAATGGCCTCTTGTAGAGATTTTGATTGATAGTTCTTGCAAATAAAGCAAGACATCATCTGCATAAAGCCTAATCTTATGGTGAGTGTTGAGGGTTTGGATTCCATTGATGTTGTTGTTTTGATATGTTGCAGCTGTCAGAGGTTCAAGAGATTCAATGACAGGGCAAAAAGTGATGGGGAGAGTGGGCATCCGTGCCTGGTTCTGGTGTGCAGTGTGAAACTGTGATGTTATTCTATTAAGAACAACTGTTGTCATTGGTGAGCTGTACAGAATTCTTATCCACTGAATGAACAATTGTCCGAAATCGAATTTGTGTAATGTTCCAAATACAAATTTCCAATTTACTCTGTGAAATTCTTTTTCTGCATCTAATGATACAATTATTGTTTCCATTTTGTTTTGATACATTAATTAGATTAAATAATAAATAATTTAATTACATTAATTAATCAAATAACCAGCCACTGGGGCTGCACATGCCAGTGCATACTTAGTGCCGGTCCCAAGCCTGGATAGATTGGGAAGGGTTGCGTCAGGAAGGGCATCCAGTATAAAAACCTATGCCAAATCAAATATGCGGATCATGATGATCTGCTGTGGTGACCCCTAATGGGAGCAGCCAAAAGAAGAAAAAGAATTAGATTAAATCATCTGCACATGCTATTTGACGAGTTCCTACCTTTGATGAAGCCAGTTTGATCTGAATAGATTCCTGATGAGGTTACAGTTTCCATTCAGGTAGCTAGTGCTTTACTGATCATTTTGAGATCTGTGCTGATGACTGATAGGGGGTGGTAACTGGAGCAGAGAGTTGGGTCTTTATTGGGTTTCAGTAGTACGGAGATGAGGGCTGTGTTCATGTTGTTGAACTATGTTTAATGTTAAGTACCATTGTGAAAATCAGTGGTGAGATCGTACTCCAAAAATGTTTAAAGAACTCGGCAGGAAAGCCATCAGGTCCTGGAGCTTTATTGTTTGGCATCTTATTGAGTGCTGAATGGAGTTCATTAAATGTTAGTGGTGTGTCTAATTCATCTGTTGTTTCTTATTACGTCAGGATACTTCTATACATATTACTGAGGAAAGAGTTCATATCTATTGAATTAGGTTCTTTGTCAGAGGTGTATAATTTGCTGTAAAATTCTCAGAATGCATCATTTAATTCTTTGGATGACTGCATGGTTCTCTTCCGACTTCTTTATGACAGATATAATTGATTTTTCTTTATTTCATTTGAATTGGGTTTGCCAGATAGTTTCCTGATTTGTTATTGTATTCAAAAGTAGAAAAGTACAAGAGTCTTTGTATCAGGATTTTTTTTTATTATATTTTTTATAATATTATTGAGCTGTAATGTATTTTCTCTCAGTACCTTCTGAACTTCCTCTGTGCAATTTTTAGCAGATGTGTCATTCAGTTTGTTGTTGAAGATTTTTTTGAGTATGATATTTTTTTTCTCTCAGTCAGTACTGCTTTTGCTGTTTCCCATAGTAGTGTAGATGAGATTTCTGAAGAATCGTTTATTTCCATGAAGGAAGCTCAGTCTTTTGTGAAAAAATGTGTTGAGGATCTTTAAGCAAAGAAGTGTTAAATCTCCATCTCGTGATGGGTTGTTTAAATTGTTTGGTGTTCAACTTAAATGATATAGAGGCATGATCACTATGATGAGATGAATTTTGGACATGAGAAAATGATTGATGGTGCAGTGAAAAGTGTGAGTGTTCTCTGATTAATGGATTTTTCAGTCACCAACTATCGCCAAAACCAAAATCATTCATGTATTGTTTTAATGTTTTGGTCGAGTGCCGGTTTCTAGAATTAACAGTGGTAGATGATTTCTCTAAAGTGGGATTAATAACTGTATTGAAGTCGCCTCCAATTATAATTGTAGAAGCTGATAAGTTGGATGGTGCATGAAAAAATATATGGAAGAAAGCAGGGTCATTTAGTTCTTTGGGTGACTGCATGGTTTATGTTTGCAACAGTGAAGATGTTTAGATCTTTTAGAATTATGCCCAAAAAGTTCTACCTTGTTCTCATCAGAGCATCACATATTTTGCCACATTGTTTGGCCCAGACATGTGACAAAAAGAGAGAGATCGTTTTCACAACAGGAAGTGACCAGAACTTGCCAGATATTCTTGCAGCTCCTTTCATGTTGCCGTAGGCCTCTTTGCAGTGTCCCTGCTACTGAAGAAATTTTCACATCCTGTTCTTGGTAATGTCACTGTTGGTGGCCCATTTTCTCCACTTGTTGATGATGGAAATACTTTTGTACCCCTCTTCAGATCGATACCTTTTGACAGTGAGATCTTGAACCGATTTTGAACAGGATGAAACCTAGAATATGTCAAGAAAATCCTACAGAAATAGCTAATCAGAATCACTGCATAGATGACAGGTGTATGATAATTAATTTTAAACATGAGTCTGAATGTGATTGGTTCATTCTGAGCAGTGTCACATGCCCTGTTATAAAAGGGTCTGCACACTTTTGCAACCAGGTTATGTTTTTTTCTTATTCTTTTCTCCCCTAAAACATTTCTATTTGTTTTTTACTTGCATTTTGTTGGTTGCTATAACATCTTATCCACTGTCTATACAGATGGGCAACAAATTAATGGAGAAAAATTAGAAAGGTGTTGGAGCACCATGAGTATCAAAAACAAGTTGTTGTCATAGTTAGTTGTTTTACTATGATAATTAGGTTGTGTGCTTTGATTTGAGATTTCTCCTGCTTTTTTAAACATTGCTAAAACTATGTCCCACTAAACTGCTAATTAGCAACTTCAGAAAAAAAACTTTCCTGCACTTTTTATAATCCTTTATCTAAACATATAATCCTTGCCCAGTAACCATAGTGTGATATGATTTCACTCTTTCAGGGTGGTGTATGATTTATTTTGAATCATAGTTTTATATCACTACTGCAAATTGGGTGGCAAATAACACAAAGTTGTATTCTTACAAAAAATTAAATAAAATAAATCATTGAACTCGAATAATTGGATGCCTGCAGATGGTGATTGATGGTGCCAATATTTTTGTATGCTTCCAAAAATACGCTATTGCTTAATACCCATATTCTCTGACTTTATTTTTAACCAACAGAGTCATCTCTTGAATTAGCTCAAATATACATATATTACCTACATATCTACAAATAACACACACACCTCACAATAGTTAAAGGTGAAGGGAAACTCCATATTACGGTTTCACATGCAGCAATCAAACCCAATGGCAATTTGTGCCCCTCTTCCCCTGACATTTCGCCTGATACAACCAGTCTTGCTCTGATAGATGATTTGACGTGATAATCACAGCATCCTGCTTTTTATCTAGTAATTACGCTGAAGTCCAGCATGTCCACTAGCAGCTTGAGCAATCAAAGAGCTGCTTATCAGTGCAGATCCAGCGCCAACTTCTGATAATTTTCCTGGTGATTCAGAGTCGGCCAGAGCTTTCAATCTTGTGCCTCGCATACCATCAAACATTAATGGCATGTGTGTTTATTAAGAAAATTACATACATAAGGCCTACAATATTTTTCTTCCTACAGTATATTTCATGGTAATAAGTAAGGAAGAAAACATGAAATGGTTTGCTGTTATAAGAAAATAATAAACCTGAAGTATTTTACTTCTCATATCACAGTGCGTTTTCAACTACTGGATTTTTTTTTAATTTATTAATAAACAGCACGTCATGCTTTTTAACCATTTATAGCTACAATTAATGGTATAGAACATCCACAAGACATGTTAGTTCCTGTTAAAATCAATAAACAGTCGTTCCTTCACTGGCGTCTCTTTTTCCTCTTTTTCCATTTGAAGTTAATCATTTTTTTAAAAAATGCAGTTTATGTTACCAGGAAACCATAGTGTCCATCAGTGATTATATTTTTCTTTGTTAAATAATACTCATTTTTAAATCCATTTATTATTAACCTTAGATTATACTGTATGGAGACATACAAGTCACTGTGAATGATCTGTTACTATAGAAACAATAACTGTCAGAGCTGCTGTTATCAAACATTAATCAAGACCTTCTGACGAATTCGATTTCTGCCGAAGAATTTGGCAGTGCTGTGATAGCAATAAGGATCGCTTAGCCCATGGTTGTTAGGATGGTGCAGACTATTTTAGGGGGCCCCCTTGTGGGCTGCAACTTGAGATATATCACTGGGGTAGGTGGGGAAGTTAGGGCCCAAGTGTGATGTCATTTAGGGCCCTCAAAGGTTCACAAACAGCCCTGGTTATGTTTATGATGATACTACTGTACATCAAGGCTCTGATACCATTCCACACCTTTTTGGCTCCCTCTACTGGACATCTTCCAAGCTTCTTCATCTGGTTTTACTTTCATGAACACAATAACTACAGGAATTCCAGGCCTCGAGGGAGTAATTTAGTTTACACAAATTTCTCCTTACCACAGATGTAATTCTGTAACTGAGATGATTTTACAATAAAAACATCAGCCATTTTACATCAGCAATTTTAAATGAATGCTAAATTGAAACATTTTTCTGGCACGTTCTCTCAGTTAACTGGCTGTGTTGTAGTGATTAGTCTCTAGGCTCTCTCATAAACATTATACCAAATACTGAGTACAATTTGACAAATTTCCAAATCATCAGCCCTTTTATGGGAGAATAATGATATTCTTTCTTTGAATTTCCATGTTTAAAAAAAAAAGAAATTTAAAACAAAAAAACAAAAAAACTTTATCCGGCGCTTGTTGTCGCATTTCAGCACCATTCAAAAATAAATAATAAAATATTAATTATATATTATATTAAAAATCATATTTAGCATAATGCAAATGAACATGAGGAATGGTGCATGATTTTTAAAGGGGTAAAGTGTTGGTCTACTTCATTTTAATTATTCTAGCTCTAATTATTTTAATAATGCAGATACTTCAAGTTGATTTAGATGTCCACTCCTGGCTGGCTCACCACAAATACAATGATTCTTTGATTATAGCAATAATCCAGATTATGCATATCGCCCTGTCTGGGCCTGCTGTCAAACCATGAGGTATTTGTTCTTTGACCTGATTATTGCCATGCTATCTTTGGACAGAGATACTTCAGGTTTATTTAAATGTCCACTCCTGACTGGCTCACCACAAATATAATGATTCTATGATTGTAGCAGTAATCCAGATTATACAGTACATACTACCCTGTTTTAGGGATTTTTGTTTCATTGACCTGGTGATTGCTGTACATTTTAACAGAGATATTTCATGTTAATTTAGATGTCCACTCTTGGCTGGCTCAACAAGTATATATGGATTTTTTGGATTAATAAAAATGGATTCTTTAATTAAAAATAAATCAGACAAAAAATGGCTTGATATATTTATTCAAATAAGTTCTCCAAGAACTATAATGTATATTGAAAGTTGATAGAAAATGTGACCAAGTATACAAACAAAATTGTAAGTGTAAATAAAAGGAAATGAAGTCAAGTTTATTTATATAGCGCTTTTAACAACAGAATTGTCGCAAAGCAGCTT
>JAOTRR010000028.1:16024189-16040457 GCA_028570945.1 Gogo arcuatus | reverse complement strand
TGTTTTTATTGCATTTTGGAAAATATCCCAACTTTTCTGGAAATGGGGTTTGTATATTTTGTGCAGCAAATCTTCAACAACATAACAGAAGATTTGAACAACACCTTTCTTGCAGCTCTTACACCACTCAGACACTTCACTATAACCATACTGCATACGTTCACCTGCAGGGTTTGTGATGAAAATCTTTCACAAGGTTAAAAGAAACCTATAATTTTTGGTACCCCCCTAATTCTATCATTAATTTAGTCTTGGCTAATTCCCATCAAATTAGTCATCCCCTTTCATACAGCAGCTACCAACCCAGGAGTGTGAAGGATCTCATTCTTCCTTGGAGTCATGTGAAGCCAGCCAACTGAAATAATAATAATAATAAAGAATACACAGAAGTCCTTAATTAAAACTAGACAAGATTCACAGAAAACTGGAAATTACTAGAAAATACAAGGATACAAATTATTGCCTTGCATATTTTTTTACTGTTAAGGAAGATGTCTTAAGGCAGACTGTTTGGACTTTTGTGGAACCAAAAATGCTCATAAGAAAACGACACAGAAACGCCCCTAGATTTGATTGCCTCCGTAAAGTTGGCATCCCATATAAGGAGAACATGAATTAGAGTACTTCTATTCATTTGTGCAAAGAGAAAGGAATTTGTGCTCAAACAGTTTTAGAGAAATTAACAGTTAAATGTTTTAATGATGTGGCATCACCCAGCACCCCATTAACTCCCAAATGATGCCAAACATTTGTTTGTGCAGATTTGTTTGTCTATCATTTGCGCACACAAAATAAACATATGTTTAACCCTAAACTTAACCTCTAATTTCTCCAAAATGGTTTGAGCACAAATGTTTTATTTTACATGCACAAACGATGCACAAATGAATGAGACTACTTTGGACTCATTTGGACATTAATGGGGTGCTGAGACATCACATGTCAAGTAAATAACGCTTAATAACTTAAGAAATAATGAAGCACATATGTTTATTTTATGTGCACAAACAATGCACAAATGAATCAGACATGTTTATAGTCATTTGGGCATCATACAGTTGGTTTGATCTCCATTTGGACTGATATTTTTTTTTAGACGTCAAGAGCAGTAACTTAGGAGTGTGAAATACAGTTGTGGTTGTAACGAACGTGAATGCAGTGGATTATTTACTCTGTCATCTTCTTTTTCCTTCAAATGGCTTTGAAGAATAAACTAAAAGTAGACAGTTGAAGCACGCATTGTCCAAAGTACAAATGACACAAAAGGATAGATGACAGAAATCAGAAAGGTTTTTTTTTTAATGAAAAGGTTGCACTTTTCTTTTTGGCATGTTTGGTATTCAAAGGAAACGCGTCATATGAAATTGTTAGTTTATGAACCAATTGTCATAGATTTCCCCTTTGCACTATGGTTTCCATGGTGATAAATGCCACATCCTCATGTTTGTCCTGTCTCCACCCCTATCCTGTCATTGGTTTCTTGTTTTAGTGTGTTCACCTGTACCGTGTTATTTCTTAAATCGTTTCCCATTTTATATTGTGTTTGTCTATTTGTTGCAAAGTCTTACCATGCATTACTGTCATTAAGTCCAAGCCTTGGTTTCCATTTTATCAAAACATTTTCTAGTTCTGTAGTGTCCTCATTTTTTGATTATCCTATTTTAACTTTGCCTGCCTGTTTTTAACCCCCACTATGAATTACGTTTTTTGGATTTGCCCGAATGAAGCACATCAAGTTCTCTCACGGAATGTTACAACTGATATATAAAGAAAACTTTATTTATATAAAAATATAATAATGAGTAATAAATATAATAGGAATTGAAGTAGTAATGTTAAATACTAATAGTAAAAATCTCAGTTGAATTATGAGTTGTGTCACAATCCTTCTACAATTTTAAGTAAGAAATAGAATTCTTACCATCACCTGGGCTGCAATACTCCTGACTCTGATGTGGTTATTATCTCATAGTGAAAGAGCATTAGACCTAAAGAAAGTGTTGCAATAAGAAATATGTTCAAAATTAAAAAGAAATACCCAAAACAAGGTCATGAAATCTAGCTAAATTTAGATTTAGCAGAAATCTAAATTAAATAAAAAAGAATATAAATTAAAAGTCATTTAACGACACAAACTATTATAGCATTGAGACATAACAACTAGTTTAGTTACTCTTTTCACTTTTGCTCAGTCTTACACAAACAGCCTACGTAAATTCACTTCTAGGCCAGGGGTAGCACAACAGTTATGGTTTGGTGCTTGTGGGAGGAAATTTGGGAATTTAATTCCCAGGCAAACAGAGTCACTATTTGGCCCTTAACCCTAAACTGTTCAGTATGATTATATCCTCAGATATTGTTGCTTTGGATAAAATCATCTAACTTTCAAGCTTCAAGATTCAAGTGTTTTATTTGCTAAGTCCATGGATGGGGTGGATTTAGAGACACAAGACATAAGACAGATATTCAGACAAGTAAGAAAAAAGAGTAAAGAATTAGTAGCAGCACATGAAATAGGTTGAAAAATAGTATGAACAATAGAAATCAGTCTAATGTGTTGCAGCATGCAAGAGAGCAAGAGAGCAGGGTGTGGAGGGGGGCGTGGATGTGTGAGGCAGGAGCTGCTAAGTGAGTCTCGATCAGCATATATTAGAAAATGAGTACGGTTTCACAGACTTCAACTCAAGGGAGGGGGCTGGGGGAGGTGAGCTGCCCACCTCTGGTTAGAGGGCGTTAACGTTCTTTTTTTTTTTTTTTTAAGAAAAATTTCATGGTGCAGAGAAATATCAAACGGTAGACTCTACGTCAGCATTGGCTTTGCAAGGTTCAGGATGATTTAAACCAGTAGATGGCGTTTTGAGCCATTTTCCACCCAGAAAATGCTGATTTTTATAAGTAATTTTGTCAATATTAACACCAGCATTGATGCGTTTCACCACAGTACAGTCATATCATTTACTTTACAGTTCAGAAAAAAAAATTTGTGTCCACTACCTCTTAAAAAAGCAATTATTTGAAGTGTATTATGAAGATATATAGTGAAAGAAACTATTAAATGGTGACACACAGCACATTTTACCCTGAGCTTTTATTACAGAGCCATCTGTTAATCGACACAGAAATGCAAAACACTCATCCGTTTGTTTTCTAGTGGCTCACAAAACAGAGGTTTGGAAAGTTCATACCAAGATAAAGGTTGAGGCAAAGAGAAAATAACTTGCAAATTATCATCTTTCACATCCCACATCATTTCCCCTTTAGCGATTTCACTTTTCAGCCAGGCAGATTTTATTCCGTTGCTTTAGCTGCTTAAGTGGAAAAGCGTAGGTTCAGGTGTTGCATAAATGATACAGCTAAACCGTAAAATGTCACCTCTGCACGTTTTCATGAATGAGACCCGTTTCTTAATAAAAGCATATTATATATGTAGTACGATGAGGATATCGCCTGCTTTATCAAACACTATCTAACCCAAATAAAGTGCAAGTTTAATCATATTAAATATCAACGTTTTACCTCCAATATAGCGTTTAAAAAAGGAGCCCTACTTTCATTTTAGTTTAATCCAACATTTAGATCAGAGGCCAGAGACAACTCCATAATATGGAGATAATTTAATACCAAGTTCCATAACATGACACATGAATAAACAGTAAAATTAAAAAGAAGTAAAACAATAACATTTGTAATTAATCAACGTGCTCTCCTCAGCAAAGAGAGCCACGACAAATTATTACTTTGTTGTGCTTATTTTCAAAATCCAATTTGCCTGAGCCCTTCAAGATAACCACCACTCCAAGTCATTAGGATTTTCCAAGTCATTAGCAATAAACAAATGTGCATAATAAATAAGAGCACGTCCGTTTGGTGGCTCTCCTTCATGGTTAGCCGAGCGCCTCGTCCATGGAGGCGCCGCTAATTGAGCAGCGTCAGAGGAAGCATCTGTGTACCAACTGCTGAATAAACGGCTGTGTAAGAAGGCACTAAACAGGAACATCATTACTTAGCATTTAGCAGTTTCTTGAGGCTTGTCCTGGTTTTTCAGTTGGATAAAGCTCAAGTCCTGCACACCTCACTCTGCATTTTGTCAGCTTTCCATGATGCCTTATCAGAATGCGGACTTCATTGTCTCAGGGTCTGTGTCTTCTTCTGTGGACCTGTTAAAAAAAGATAAAAAGAAAGAAAGATATTTATGTACATTCAGGTCAAACCCTAAGGAAGGGGTTACTCCCTAACCAGCTTCTCTTTTTTTCTGTCTTGAAATTAACAAGACAAAAAAATGCAGCTTGTCATGTTACTGAGAAACCACAAAGCGAAAAGTCCTCGGTCCTGAAGACTTTCCCATGTCTGAAAACCTTTTTAAAAAGCACTGACACTGGTGACACTTCCAAAAATGTTCAGTAGAAGTCTCTTAACAGAAAACTTCACGATATCAATGATTATACAACAGTTAGCTTCAGTCCACTAATTTGATTGGTCAAGCAGCGTTTCAAGAGTGCTTATATTTCCTATAACCGCACTGGAACACCAATTTCACCAGAAACACGTTTACAAATCAATATGAGCTAGCTAGCCAGCTATCCAATGTGCTATAAAGTGAGCTTGGCTTCTTCAGGATATATTTCCACTATCGAAGCAAAAATAAACAAAACATTTGGTCATATTGTGTCCAAAATGCCACTTAATAAATATTAATTTCCTTTTAATAGTAATGTTATTGCTTAAATATGTTCAACAGCACTCTTTTATCCACAAAAGGCTGCAGGTATTCATTCCAACCAAATACTAGCAACACTTGATTTCACTTGTTTAATTAATTGTTCCTCAAAAGACTTTTAAATGCATTTCCTGTTTCACTGGGACAAAAACCTCCAGCCACAATGGTGCGCTGCAGCTAAAACGTCATGATTATCACTACAGTATTACTACTGTAATACCTCTCATGTCCACCAGAGGTCACAGTCACCAGAATTCTGACTTCATTTGCATGGTGAATGAATAACTCCATCTGTTGATCCATTTAAGCAATTCTAACAATCATTATGCGTGTTCATGGCCTAGTTTGATGAAATCCATGCTGGTTGGAATATTTATGTGACTCATGAGGCAGGAATACAATCTAGATGGGATGCTGGTCCATTTCAGGGTACCAAGCTCAAACTCTTTCACATCTTTTAGAGTAACCAAATCACCTACAGTATGTTTTGGAAGGGGGAAGGAAATTGAAGAACTTGCGGAAAACTCATGTGGATGTGGTGAAAACATAAACTCCATACAGACAGTAACCCAAGCTCAGGATTGAACCAGGGACCCTGGAGCTGTAAGGGAGCAATGCTATAATATTTGATCATCAAGCCTGGCTAAATAAAATCACAGTTAGCCTAGATTTTTGGAACAATCTTTCTGCAAGGTTAGTCTCACCTGGCTGATATGTACTGGGAGGCCCTGTGCGTTGCCACGCCAATGTGCATTGGCATGCATGTGAGGGTTCACCGGGTGTCTGTGTAGGTTGTTACGCATGGCTCTTGCATGTCTGGGCATGTTGGGAGGTCTATGTCCATGATCCATGAACACAGGCCGTCTCATCACCTGAACCGGCTTTACAGCATGTGGTTTCTCTATATGCTCTCGTGGTAGTGTTTTAAACTCCGCTAGGCACAGAACTGGAGGGGCAGCTGGAACAACCTGACCAGCTCGGTTGATCTGTCTAGCAGGATTAGTTTGAGCAGGTGCTGACTGAGTTCCAGGATGCTGCAACACAGCTTGAGTCTGCTGAATCTGGTTAACAAAGAGGCTGGGAGTCTGGTTGCTGTGCTGTTGCAAAGCAGCCTGAGTTAGCATGTGGGAGTTTGGAGGGGCAGCTGTGAGAGGTCCAGTCTGCCTTCGGTCTGGACCAGCCTGACTGATCAAATGTGTTGGTTGAGCAGTCTGCCTTGGAACGGTTTGATGTTGAGGAACAGGAACAGCTATGTCCATGTTGCCCATGTCACGGCTCTGGGAAGTGATGTTCTGTGGAGCAGTCCGACTTTGATAGTCAGCACGTGGCTGAGCAGTCACATTAGGCTGCGTGACTTGTCTTGGCATGTTCCGATCCACTCGAGAGCGTCTCTGGGCAGCACCATGAGCAAGCTGTCTCAGAAGGTTTCTTCTTGAAACTCTGGAAACATTCCGCACCTGTTCATCCACAGGTGGCCTCAAGGGTCTTAGAGCTGGAGCTGAATGCTCAGCAGCTGATTCTGATGAACTTGAATTTTGGGATGTATAACTGTCCACTTGAGGATTCGGATATGCGGGTGTACCATGCATACGGTCCCACGGCATCTGACGTGGGTGCGTATTAGCATCTGAGTCATCAACAGCGATGGAGAGTGTGCGGCCTAACTGTGTACGAGTCGGCTCTGAGTAAGGATATGTGTTTTCAGTATTCCACCTCGACCGTGTCTGGTTGGTGACGCGGTGGTCCCTCGGTTGTCCGTTTCTTAAGGTGCTATTGTGGGCAGGCTGTGTTGTATTATGGATGTTATCCATCCAAGTCTGAGGATTGGAGTGTGACCCACTCACATGACGGAGATTTGAGTGACTAGTGTTAGCAAGCTCCTGCTGGACAATATGGCTTTGTTGGTCATTATAGTGCATGGTGTTCTGGTTGGGCTGTCCTGAAGAAGGTTGCGGTGCATTGAGACTGACTTCCACAGTGTGAGGTTGTGTGGTGGCATTCTGATGTTGTCGTAGTGTATTAAGGTTTATAAGGACTGTGTGAGGTCCCGTCTCAGCAGGGCCAGTCTGGATGAGAATATTTGGGTTCTGTTGGCCCATTTGTTGGAATGAGCCAGTGTTGTGCTGATTTGAATTGCCATTCTGCTGGCTATCGTGTAGGTTGGCAGTGGAGTTGAGGTTGGCATTATTTGAGATCCTGTCAGTATTAAGATGGTCATTGGGCTGAATGGCACTGGTGTTGGCTGTTCTGTTTTGTGTCAGTATATTGTTGTTGTAATTGTTGTGCTGGCCAGTGGTTTGTTGATTCGTTGAACGATTGAGTCTGTTACCATTGTGCATCGGTGGGTCAGGTTGGTCACCCTGGCCAAGAAACCCAGGATTATCATGGCCATACTGTGGAGCTGGAAGAACCTGAGAAAGGGAATCAAATCACACTGGTGACTTCTAAATTGTGTATCTGTGGCAAACAGATATGAGAGACTGTTTTCTTACTGTCGGCCTATTGTTCAGGTTTTGTTTCCGCTGTCCAATGACTGTCCTGAGTCTTTGATCAACTGCAACAGATGAAGCGAATCAGTATCACTGAAGTCTAAAAATGGCATTCTCAGACATAATGAAAGCGGAGTTTTACCATTTCGCTGACGTAGTATCAGTACGATGGCAACAATAATTAACACGAGTGCTACAAAGCAGGCGACGACAATTCCAACAACTGCACCTACACTCAGACACGTACCTGTAGTGGGAGAAAATGTTGTGTTTGAGTGTCCATTAAAATAATGAAAGGTTAGACACAGTTAGCCAGTGAAGCACAGAGAATGATAAGAAAAATGTAGAGGCATACATGATATAATGCCTACCTTGCTGTGAGAATTAAAAATGCACATTTCTTTTATGACGGATATCCCATATTGAATTTACTGAGGAAGATGTTTACAAATGTACATTAACTAGCCGTCTCATAGCTAAGATACCATCCTATGATGAAATTTAACTAGACAATCTAATGCAACCTGGCAGGCAGCATATTTTACCTGCTAGTTAATCTTCAACACAAAAGCTAACCATATTTTTGAAATGAGACACTGAGACAAGTATAGACAAACATAGGAAATATTTAGAAAGCTATACTGAGTTAGATAATTATTGTAATATGGAAATTTTCTTGAACACCAGTAATGCTAACACTGTAGACAGGTATTTATCTATGTATGTACATACTATATGTATATCTATGTATAGTGTATACTGTATGTAGCGGGTTACGTGTGAATTTGGTTGCGATATTAAAATTCTGAGGATGATACACGGTATAATGGAGAAGCCAAAAGCAAAGCCTTCAATAGGTGTTTGTCTGCATAAAGTCACTGTACAGATAACATGGTAAAAGCTGTTTCAAATGTTGTACCTGAACAATTCACAACAATCAGTAAGAAACATGAACAACATTTTCACGCAAACAAAAAACTGTAAGGGTCAAAAAAGACAAGCTAGCCATCTAACTTCAGCTAGGTTTCAGCTGTTCAGGCTGTGATATTTTGCAGAAGGGTTTGGTGGGGTTTAAGTTCTGTCAACTCTGAAGAAGAAGAAGAAGAAGAAGAAGAAGAAGAAGAAGAAGAAGAATTATAAGTATGAGGATTAACACTGATAAACATTGTGTAAAATAAAAATGCCACTACGACATATTCATTCTTATAATCTGATGATTTATAAACATGAAAATTACTCAGAAATGTAATTTTTTCATTACATTTCATTTAAACGTTTCCTAACCATCTAAAATCTACTCACTTACTGTGCTTCTGCAGCCAAGCATTTGAGGAAAAATAAGTATGGGATAATGTACAGCAAGCCTGTCATTATTGTGAAATAAACCACAACAGGGTGATGCAGGACCCCAGAGCGAATCTATAAATTTACCTGCTTATTACACAGCTACTTACTAAAGAAATCATTAATTTAACACAGAATATTGAAATTAAAATGATTTTATTGCTTCCACTAAAAAAAAAAAATCTGTTAATCTCTGCAGCCTTCTTAAGATTAGTCTACTTAGCTTCATTGTCCACGTTAAACTGATCATTAAAATTAATATTTAGAAAAATGTTCTGATGGAGTAACACTTTTTTGCCACACAGTGTCGCGAATGAGCTGACGTTGTTAATTTGATTATAAAAAAACAACAAAAATTACTGGACTTCTTTCTTCGGATCGATACGATTGGACGTGGTCCTCCAGGGTCTATGATCAGAACTGTGTCGGTAGAATGCCGAACAGACCGTAGAATGCCGTAATTGATCAATCAGAATCGAGTATTCAACAAAGCTGTGTAATTTAAAAAAAAAAAAAAAAAAACCAGCACAAGCATCACTAGAAGATCCAGTGCCAAGAACTCACCCACAACACTGAGGCTTATCTGCTGCTGCGATGTTTCTGTTGTGATGCTGTTACGTGCTGAGCATGTGTACTGCCCACTCTGATTGGTGGAAAAAATCTGCAAATTCAGCGTGCCACCGTTTGCCTGGCTGGTTGTCAGGGGCAGACCATTGAATTGCCATGACAAGAGAGCAGGGGGCAGAGAGACAGATGTGCAGGTGAGCTGGACCGTCTGGCCAACGATGGCGTCTCCCCCACCAACACAATTGGAGGACGATCTCGTCACCTGAGGGGTGTCCGGACCATCTGAAGTAGATATAACATTATACGTATTAATGATTAACATCACTAAATATATGATTCTAAAGGTGTGCAATATGACAAAAATATCATATCACCATATTTAAAGTGTATGTATTTGCATGTGTAAAGTATATGTATTTGCATATATTTAAAGCATATGTTTGCTTGAAAAAACTCTACTTTAAAAACTACTTTAAAAGCTGAGTTCAACTTTAATAATACAAAAAAAAAATTTAATAGAAAAAAGTAAAATTCAGTACAAGATTTTGAGTCAGCTGCCTCCAATCAGAGTTAGTCTCAATGAAATTAATCATTTTTTTACGAAATGTTTTCAAGAAAGCATTATAAATAATATTTTAGCTGTTTGAGGAATGTTTACATGGATCTGAAACGTATTGGGATATCCTTTTGCCACACCATTTCATTAATTTTAGAAACATCTATTAATGCCCAATATTTCACATAAAGATTAGTGAACAAAGTATGTAATAACCTCACAACTTGGCAAAAGTATTGTTATTTAACTAATGAAATAAAACAGATTTTTGGACATTATTATACTATATTATATGATTTCAATATAATTTCAGAAAAATACCTTCAGAAGCTTTCTAATACCACAAACTCACTTTATAGAAGATCATATGAAAGAAAGATGTGCTAACCCTTTTATCCCAAAAATAACCACAATACTATGCCACAACGATGCCTCAAAAGTCAACTGTTAAGAATTTTCCATGGTTGTGAGTGTTGCATAATAATACTAGTATTACTAATAACAATGTCAAATCACCAGTAACAAAACCAAACAAATGAATTAGCTCTTTTACCAAATACAGCTGCATAACAAGCAGGAAATGAAAGCTGAAAGGCAGACATAATACAAAAGATGAAAAGCAAGAAAAATACAAAAGTTCAAAGGGAACGTGACAAAGTTGAGAGGAAAACTGAACAAATAAGAAGACAATAATTAAGTGCAAGACAATTATTCAGGGGATTACTGCAAACATGACAGACATAATATTATATAAAACAAGTATGACAAATGAATATGTACATACACAAAAAATATTCAATTTTTTAAACTATTTAATTTAAAGTTAGCACCTTTCCGAGGCCTAAGAATGCTCCATAAAGTGAGCCAAGACAAATGTATTACAGTTAGCAATTTGCATTACTTCAAACTAATCATATCTTATATAATACTAAAGCACTTGTGAATACTGTAACCTGATTGGTCAGAAGGTGTTGATTAATTTTCTATAGTAGCAGCTCTGACAATAGTTTGGCCATTAGGTTTATATTAATACATTACCGCTTCTATAGTAACAGCAAATTCACTGGGACTGAGATGCCCCACACTTATAGGAAACCTTATTAAAAATGTGTTGTAAATTATAAATGTACAATGTGATGTTCTTTAATTTAAAACAAAAAGGACTGGAAAATTGCTATGGTATAAGGTGGACAATATACCTCGGGACATGCTGTTATAGGAACACATATATAACAGCACACCTCATCATTTTTTATTCTTTACTTATGTCATATCCCATTTTGTATTTAGTATCCTTATACAAATATCTGTGTTAGACTCACAGTAAACAGTGAGGCTTGCTGTGGCAGTCTGGCTGCTGACGGGGTTGCTAACGGTGCAGCTGTATTGTCCGGCATCGTTCCTGTTCACTGGGCTGATAATCAGAGACCCAGCGTTGATGACAAAGCGAGGGTCTGAGGGAAGATTGGCGCCACCTTTACCCCATGTCACGCTGGTGTTGGTGCCTGAAGTCCAGCTGCAGGTTAAGGTCGCGTTGCCACCCTCTATAGTCACAGAGGGCACAAACAGGCTCACTGGACCCACCGCAACTTAACAGGAACATCAGGAAAGATCATTCTGATTATTATTAACATTTAACATTTTTCTTGATAGTATCTCACACTCTCTATCTTGGCCTATCAGAGTAAACCTGAGGTGCAGGAACAATTGTTACTGATTAATCACACCCAACAATTAAAATAAGAGAAAAGACATTAGTTAACCTCTCATTCATGCTGTTCCCATAAAAGTCTTTTTAAATCAGAGTTTAATGTCTATGCATTCCTCATGACATGAAAATATTTTAAACACAATATATTTTTCATCCCCCATCTATGTCATCATGATTTGTTTTAAATTATAACTAAGTATTTATGTAGTAACAGCTGTAAGATCTTATCTAAAGTAAACAGTTTTTCCACCCAGCCATTGTTTTGCACACTCACGATTTCCTGTAAGTCCTTACACAAGGCGTGCCTTACAGAAGAAGTGCCTTCTAAAAAAAAATAAAGGCCTCCTGTTGCATCCAGATAAACTATAGACATGTGACTGGAACGTTTCAGTACTAACAGTATAACGATTAGCATTATGTGTAATATTAATCAAGCTTCAAAAGTTCTTTCTATGGTTTCCAGTGGATCCTCCAGATGGGAGGTAATAAAACTAAAAAATAAAGACAGTAAAAATCACCGTTTTGTTTCAACACCTCATTTCTTTTTGTAACTCTTAGGCTCTAAAGAAACTGAGCTGAAACTGAACACATTTTATTACATTATATTTTAGTATTAGTCAATATGTATTACATTTTCTTACCGTAAACCAACAAAGTGACAGAGAGTGAGTTGGTGAGCAGTCCAGTGGTAGCTAACGGTGTTACAGTGACTGTGTAGTTTCCAGCATCGCTGAGTTGGCTGCTGCTGATTGTGAGCTGGGTGGCACTGATGCTCACTCTGCCTTGGTACTGGGCAATCGGATTAAGTATAGCCTGGTTGTTGATCCACTGGCCCAGAGTGTTTCCTCCGGGAGCGAGCCACGTGATGGAGAAGATACTGGAGATGGTCTGCACTGTAAACACAGCATTGTTTCCTGTAGCCACCTGCACAGGGGAGATCTTGAACTGAATGGGCACCGGGTCCTGACATGACGTCAGAGGAAGCACTGAGGAAAAAGCGCAATTTAGAAGAAAAATATCTTGAATTAGATACACCTTTTAATATTAATTTATTTTAATTATTGGACAAATTACTAGCACCTGCATTAAAAGCTGCTTTTATCATTCGTCATTTTAATATCTACAGTATGTATATACTGTATTTCATTACAAATTTATTATTTTGATTTCTTACAATATCATTTTTCTTTTTTTTTAAATAGGGATCTATTCTAAATTAGATTTTGCTCTAGCTTCACCCTACAAACAGACATCTTTGCCCTTATTACCCTGTGCAAGGTTGTGTCCCAAATGCTAGAAGTCATACCTACTTAGTGTTCTATCTCACAAAGCAAGAACGTTCTCCATTACTCTGCCATTACTCTGGATATCAGGTCTTGGTCTTAGTGGTTATGTTATGTTATGTTATATTATATTATATAAAATTTTTGAACATTCCATTCCAGATTTAATCCCCTTTTGCTGTTATAATAACCTCTACTCTTCTGGGAAGACTTTCCACTAGATTTTGGAGCGTGGCTGTGGGGATTTGCCAAATCAGCCACAAGAGAATTGGTGAAGTCAGTCAAGGAGGCCTGGCACACAGTCAGCATTCCAATACGTCCCAAAAGTGTTCAGTGAGGTTGAGGCCAGGGCTCTGTAGGCCACTCTAGTTCTTCCACTACAGCCTGGGAAAATCATGTCTTCATGGATCTTGCTTCGTGCACAGGGGCGCTACAGCATACAAAGACATCCTATACAATTGTGTGCTTCCAAATTTGTGGCAGAACCACATACTGGCGTAATGGTCAGGTGTATACATACTTTTGACCATCTAGTGTATGTTGATTTGAGAAATGGCTACGTGCAGTGATCTGGTTTACAAAGACAACGTGTGAATGATTGTGTAACGACATAAAATGACTAGTTCTCTAATATGCGACACTGGTTTCAGAAATGAATGGCAAGGATGAAAACAATGTCTGTTCTGCTTTAAATAGGTTTTACGAGGCATATAAATGCAGTCTAACTAGTTAAACATATTTTATATTACTGTCTTAAATACACACAGAAAGCTGACTAAGCGCTTTCGGTATCTATTAAATACACCTAGTGTTCGACCAAAGTGGTATTGGTGCTTTTTCGTTGTACAAAATACTACAGACAGGCGACAAATTAAAGGAAAAAACAACATAAAATGTCTTAGTAAGGTGTTGAGGCCTAGACAGAAATTTGATGTGTGTCTGGAACTGTACTGTCAAAAAACTGACAAATGATTGCAGTGCAAATCAGACAAGCCACAGTTAGACTTAGATTTCATAACAACATTGTGCTTTTCTTTTTTTTCTTTTTTTGAAAGCTGTTAAATCTTGTTAGTATAACAGTGCTGCTGAGAGTTTACACTCATTTTACCTCATTTGGCTGATGCAAAAGCATCCAAAGCAACTGAACAGTTCAGGGTTAAGAGCCTTTCAAAGGAGCGGCAGCTTGGCAATTCTGGTATTTGAGCTCACAACCTTCTGATCAGTAGAACAATCAACCATGGAGCTACCACTGCCCTGAGCTGTCTTCCTAACCAGTGTTCCAAATCTTTTTCTTCATAAGGTATTTCTGTTCAAATAGCAAAAGGGTCTGCCAAATAGAAAGAAGCTTTTCTCAGGAAGAAAATTACACATCATTTCCAAATCTATTCAAAACAGGGTTGAGATTTAGTGAAGTGTGAAGACCTGAGAACATAATTCACATCATTTTCATCGTCATCAAACCACTCAGGCCGCGTTCACAGCTGCCGTTAACCTGCGTCCTGGGTGATCAGGTCATTAGTGGTCAGCGCTAAGTACAGGTGTGAACGGGGTCTCGAAGACGGAGGTAGTCTGGGGTACATATGGTCACGGCACATTTGTAGCATGAACATAAATGTGTCTCGGACAGCAATGGAGGACCTCCTGATCGACTGAGATATTGCCCTATCCAGAAAATATGTCATCACTGCAAGTTTGTTTGTAAATCGTGCTGAACTTTAGAGCGCTCTACCACTCCATGTCTAAGCTAACGGACAAAATCAGCTGCTTTACATAGCTTCATTCATCGTCTCATTTGTCATTCATTTAGCCTATAAGTTTCATTAACAGACCACGCAATTAAAACTTTTCCAACAGCCTGTAACGGTACATGAGATCGGATGCGCGGGATATTTCTGCCTGAAAAATAAAAGCAGCAGAACATTGACATAATAAACGTGTGCATGACAGCCTTTCTCCAGAGGGCATGATGTATGAAATCCGATCACAAGTGGTCAGTGAAGAAGCATTCTGCCCACTTGTGATCTGATCACCCAGGACGCACGTTAATGCCAGACGTGAGCCGTTTTGTAGTGCGGAAGGGGGCAGGGTCATCCTGGAAGAAACCACTCCCATCAAGAATCAAGAACTTAACTGTCGTAAAGTTCAAAATGAACACTTAGAATAACTTTGTACTGATTTTTGTACTGATTTGCAGTGATACTTCTCTCTAAGGGGACAAATGGAGGGTGAAACCTTGGGGGTGTACAAACTTTTGCACGCAACACTTTTTTTCTTTTCTTTTGTATTTTTGGTGGATGATTGTACTAACCATACACAAAGTAACTTAGGTCTGGAACATTTTCTTATTGCTCAGTGAATAACAATATGACATTTATCGACTGGTATTATATTGCAACACGTTAATATCACGATAAGGATGAAAACGATATATTATGCAGCCGTTATGATCATCACCATCTTTTACACACTACATACATCTGTGTTTTTAATTTTATATAAATAGGATAAAAGGAGAGCAGAAACATATTATACCTGCTAAAATTATGACCACAAATGGACACAGCAATATATTCATCTCAGTCTGGACGAGCTAAAAATAAAAACAACAACAAACAAACACTCAGATTAGCTTCATTGCGTCCAGGAACTACGCTCTAAAATATACACAATACTGTGTAAATATTCACACAGCAAAACATTTCACTAATATTATAATTAAAATATTATTTTAACCATTATTTTAATTTAATAAGAAAAATACTCGTATACTCACTCTGCTCTCTTTTATTAGCCGTCATGTTTCGGTTAAAGTAAAGAACCACCACTGTTTACACTGGGCTTCATACCAATTAGATCTCTATTGCATATAAAGAGCACTACATAGTGTGTGGAACGCCATTTTGTCGTGCCCCATGTAGTGCACTTATGTAGGGCGTAGACCTGCGTTTGAGCGTTTCTTCACTTCCTGATTTTCCGGTTTGGTGTGAATGGAAAGACACCTGTTACAAACAGGTTAGCTTTCAGGCTAATAGTTTACAGTAGAAAGTTATTGTTCATCCTTTCATACATAAATTACTTGAAATAAAGTATGAAGCTTTTTAGATGGTTTTATATTAAGAAAGTTATATGAACTTTCACTTTTTCAGTAAAAAAAAGATGCCATAAATAACATTTTAAACTTTTTTTTTTTTTAATGAATGCTTAATGTTTTTAATTAGCCTACTGTGTCTAATGAACTTTTACAGTTTGGCTAAATAAAAGTTGTTTTCAGAGGGAAGTGCTTCTGTTTCATTTGCTAGAATCCAGCCGGTGTATAACGTTGAAATATAACATGAAGTTGTTCACTGATGCTGAGAAAGAGTAGGAGATGAAACAATGGACAACCTGGCATCAGGACAAAAAATAAAATAAAAAGCTTTTTTTATTAAAAAAAAAAAATAGCTACCCAAGTAAAGTAATAACAGGAGCTGTCTTAAAGGTCGGCCACTATAAAGTGATTCGTTTGTGTTGGTGTTTTTTTATATATGTAACCACACATACATTGACGTAATCATACATATACACTGATTTGTCTTTAATCAATCTCAATTCATATGTAATT
>JAOTRR010000028.1:15844687-15861569 GCA_028570945.1 Gogo arcuatus | reverse complement strand
GCTGCTGTCAAGGGATTGGCTGATTAGATAACTGCATAAACCAGCAGGTGTATGGATGTACCTAATAAAGTGGCCAGTGAGTGTATACTATAAGCCAATTGTAATAACTTCTTGACTAAATTTTGTTTGAGGCTATTTCGTTATTAATGTCTTCCTGCCCCACCAAACTCTATGGTCATGAGTTGCTGCTGGGTTCACCTCCACCACACAGACAATCTCCTTTCTTCTTTATGGAACATTTTATTTCCAAAGCACCTGCACAACCCTACTATTTATAACCAGCTCTATGAAATACATGGCTAAAACATTTCCATCATGTGCAGCACATGCCGTCACTCTGTGTCTGGATGAACACGGACTAAACATGCCACAGCTGTCGGTCTGATCCAGTTTAACACATGTAATCAGATCACCTCATATGATTCTTGAACCCTATGTAAAGCAACAATACATGATGGCCATGGTTGATCATCCTGTGCAAACTGTATATGTATTTTCACAGAAAACCGATGCATTTTAATTTCCACATTGTCATTTCCTTCATTGTCACCAAAATCCAGCAGTTGACTTTTGGAAAATTTTCACTTTGGGAAAAGTCAGTTGAATTGTAATGAGCTCTATAAATAAATGTAACTTATTACACATACGGTACCAGTTTTTGAACACCCTGTATTAATATTTTTCATAAAACTTTCAAAAAATGGGTTGAAGTTCACTACTAAAATACTAGAACTAGAGAATCACGTAGCGCTTTGTTTTAAGGAACACATATTAGGGGTTAATTATGGCCTTGATCTTTGTTCAGTAAATCCAAATTATACATGACATTCACTATGCATAAAAATGTATTAATTAAGACTTATCTTAGGGCGTAATTGGACATCTTTGTTAGACATGTTATTGAAACTGAAATAAGCATCTAATCATCAGGATCTGGGGACCTTGTAGCTGTAAGCCATTACATCTTAATGTTTCAAATTAACAATGTAGTTAATTATTGGTTTCAATCCTTCTACATCCTTGAGAGATTAACAGACATTTAGATCAATTCAGTGCTACTGAACATCCAGGTATCATGTTGCCCTTCAAGCTACATCCCCCCAACTTCAAAGCAGTGGGAGTGTCCTGATCTCGGACCCAAAGCAGACTAAACGGTGGGATTTACCAACATACTTTGCTCCCTTTGCTTTGTCTCAATTGTTCAGCATCTGCTAATGTCATTAGCACATTGAGTCTTTAGGTACATTGTTGGTGCCTAAAGGCCATTAAGAGGCTGCTAATCCCTGATCTTTGGATTTGTCTTAACATGTTGAGGAATTAACATATCAATGGATTCAGTTTAGTTATTGATTGGGCCAAATATTAGAAATAATTTTATAATTAGTTGGTGGATAAAGCACAGACTGGTCAAGTTTGATTTCAGAGTTTAGGGTTAACTAATCTTTGACATGCACCCACATGGCGTGGCTTTCATGTGTGTTGTCTTTGAACACACCCTAACCTTTTCTGTCTTCCTGAAGTCAAAGTATCATTGAGAAGTTCTCAGAGCTCAGTCCCTCCCTTCCCCCTCTCCGACCTTTGACCAGGAGCTCTTGCATGAGAGAGTGAGAGGACAGAAACGGTCCACACTGTGATTTATGGCCTTTTGGTGCCATCGGATCCCTGAGAGAGAGCGAGGAGAGGTGATTAGATCCGTTTTCATTCTCAGGTAGTTTTGTGACACTCTGTAGCAGACCCTTTATTTGTCCCCATTTTGGTGGGTCATGTTTCCAAACTTAGTTGGTGAGTTATTGATTACGACTTACTTCAGTGATCTGTGCCTGATCTAGAAATACCAACCAACCAACTACCTCTACAATAATCCATGTTCATGGTGTCAAACAATTATTCTGTCTCTGACAACATTTTATGGCTAATTAAACCCTAGCATTTAAACAATAATAGTAACCATCACATTTACAATTAGTCTTTCCTGTATCAAAAAAGCTATAGCTTTATCTCTGACTACTACAAAGTACTGACACTGAAGACTCCTTTCATACATATTAAATAAACAGCTCCACACAGAAATTGAGAATTCAGCAGGGCTCTGGTACAAATTTGAGAGTGAGAGGGAACGACTTTTTATAGCTGCTATAATACGCAACAGTAACAGTAACAGTAACTAACTTGTTTATCTAACGTTCCACAACAATAAATCTAACTATAAATGGATAAAAAGTACAATGAGATGTTCTTTAATAGATAAAAAATGGTAGTTATTGGAAACTTGATGTCGCTTAAGAGGAATAAAACACTCTGAGACATGCTGTTTTAGGAAACTAATCAACTTCAAGGTGGTAACAGTAGCTTCAAATTGGGCCAAATCACACCACCTTGTCATTGGATATTTTTTATATAACATCACAGCTCCCAAATGTTTGTATTCCTTACTTGGCACAAATGGATAGTCATTGTTTGTAATGCTAACTTTTAGCCTTGAGGACATTAGCCACCCCATGTATACATAAGGTTGTATAAGAAATAAAGGTTAAATGTGAATTCCTCTGGATGTTTTTGCTCTGCATGGCTTTACATGAATGAAGCTATTTCTCAGACAATCTCAAAACAAAAATCTCTCACAGGTGTGCATCTGTGCTGGACTGTGTTGCTTCCTGCTCTAATTCTGCGGTTGTATGGAATCACCCTCCACCCCTGACACAAACACACAACCCCTGTACTGTCCTCTACTCTACCGCAGACTAAATTAAGACACATCTCAGACAGGCATTCTGAGTCTAGCCCACAGCGCATGTTTCTCTCTCTCATTCCCTCTGTCTTTCTCTTTCTGAACTGTCTGGCCCTCCCTCTCCCTCACTCTGTCTCTCTATCACAACCTTTCTCTGAGCATACTTCTCTCTCCCTGTCTCTGTCTGAGTCATGCACATCTCTCTGTCAGGCCTGGATGGCATTGACATGTTAGAGCTGCTGACGCAGAAGAATTAGGCCAGATTTGCCACACTCCACAAACCTGGCAGTGCCTGCGGTGCCCTCTCTCTGCCCACAGTCTCTCCGAGTCACCAGGCCGCAGTTTAGTCTATGCTGTGCCATTGGCGTATAATGCAGCTGCAAATAGCAGTGTCTTGTTCAAACCTGGGGCGTTTTCCGAAGTCACTGAGAATCTGAGCTTGCATTATTCCCTTTGATTAACACGCTGTTTCCCTTACTGTGCCAGAAATACATGCTCGTTGCAGCAACTAACTAAAGATAGTAACAGGATTCAGTGGTAGTGAGTTTACATATAATTAGCTTTTAATGTGGCCTGAGTATTGGACTGAATACTAAGAATATTAAAGGCATCCTTTTCACGATCCTTTCAGGGGAACTAATATGCGGGTGCAAAGTGGTCAAAGTGTGACAATTTTCACTGTAGCAGATTTGCTGCATTTGTTCAAGAAAAAGAAGAAAATCTTACTGAACTACAGAAGAGGAAGAGGAAGAGGAACAGCACGAGCACAGACCAGACCAGACCAGACCAGACCAGAAGCACTAACTGTGAGATAGATGCACAAGAACATGGTTGTCGCCAACAGTGTTATTCGCTGACTGGAAATTCAGAGCCGAGTCATAGATCAGCAAACGTTCCGGGGTATAAATTAAATGAACATTTCTACCATTAACCACATCCTACATCATAATAAACTGAACATTAAGCAAGTATACAAACTCCTTTTTGCAAGGAATTAAGACTGAATCAAGACACAACACCTGCAATATGTATAGAGAATTTTTGAGCTGTACTGTAGTTCATGTAATATTGAACATGTTACACCAGAGTGCCATTCAATCCTCGTTTCTGATTGATCAGAAGGCCCTGATTTATTTTCTATAACAGCAGCTCTGACAGTAGTGCTGGCTGTTACGCTATTGTTTCTATAGAAACAGCTCATTCACAGAGAATTGAATGATGGACACTTCACATAATTAATGGATAATGTCAAACAGATGGGGAAAAAAACATATTTAGCACAGAGACACATATAGTCGTTGGTATGGTGAAGTTTTCTGTGAGGAGATATTTATTTAACATTTATGGAAGGAGTCTCCAGTATCAGCACTTTGTACCAGTCAGAGTTAAAGCTGTGACTTCAAGAGAAACTGAGGGAACAACTGTTTGTTTATAGCTGCTATAACAAGTGATAAGAGGAACTAACTAGTTTCAAGGACATTAAGGGTAACTATAAACTGATTAAAAGTATGACGTCCTTCTTTAATAAAAAAAATGCATACATTGTGGTTAAAGAGGAACAAAACAACTTCGGGGTGGTAACAGTAACAACTTTGCGTTGAGCTGCATCATTTATTTTCCTATAACAGAATGCCATATCGTGTTTTATTCTTAACCGAAAATCCTTTACCAAAGATCCAGACATGTTCCAATATGCAAATGCAGATGATGATCTATCAGAAACAGGTAGATGAGGTGTCTGTATGTTTGGAGATGTTTAAAATGTACATATTTATTGTGGATTTCTTGATGAGAGTTAAACTGGAGACCCTTCTGTGACTTTTTGTGTTTGTGTTACTCACTACAGAGAACATTTTTATGGCTTTCAAAGCACTTGGATTTTGGATGACTTAAAAGAAACGTTGAATCAAGAGGTAAATCCTATGATGCTGCTTTAAATGCCCTGTAGTTGTATGGAGGAATATTGTTTCATCTCATTCATTTTTAAAGAAGAGAATTGAACTGTCATTTCTGATGGCATTACACTTCAAAGTTTTATGTCTGAGACCTGCTTTGTAATTAGGGTGTGATGATATATAGATATGATTGGTATAAAGCTAATATGGTTATAACATTAATTACTGAAGCCTAAAAGCAGTTCAGCAAAAAATGAACTCTTCATTTACCCCACATGTAGTCAATAAGCCAAGACATGTTTGGTGTTGTCCAAAGTTTGCTCCTTTGGCTTTGTAATGGAGCTGCAAGGTTAGTGTAGCTAATTAGTAATCTTGCTTACATAGTTTCTGACATTGTATGACACTGTTATTTATTAAAACGGACCAGTTGCGATAGCCATCCTGAAGCCAAAAACGTTTCTGACGGGACACCACATTTTATGGCGATATATTTTCTCCAACCAACAGGGGCTTGACCTGCCCAAGCAGGGGCTTCAAACACCAAGCCTCAGGCTTCACATTATCAAATCTGGGTACTTCTGCTTTGCACAAGGCATTCTCAATAAACCAGGTTCATAAGGAAGCCACCTGGGATACTTATCTACTAATATTGAAGCACTTGTATCCACTGCTAAGCACTTGTTTGCTGTTTCTAAGTTCTAAACGAAAGCTTCTTGTTTAGGGAAATACTGCATAGCCATCAACATTTCGTATTTCATCTTAGAAAAATGATACATACAGTCAGTCAAATGTGTGCAAACTTTTACCTGGTACTCTACGTATGAGGTAGTGCATTGCTTAAACCACATCTGGATGTGTGTGCTGTCAAAAAAAAGGACTGTGCCTTCATGGAATGATAGGCTGATGCAAAGAAAAAGAAACTTGTGGAAAAAAGCACAAAAACCAGGATGTTGCACAGCAGTGTTTGACAGGATGGCTGTTATACCCACACACAGCGGATGGAAGAATGAAAAAAAGAGATAGGAAAGAAAGAGGGGTGTAACTTGACCATCAAGACAACACAGAGAACTTTTGGCTGTTTTGCTGCTTTTAAATGGACCCTGGTGTGTCTGACTCAAGTGCACTACATGCTATGATTTTTCCAAACAATAACAGGCACTTGAGACTTGGTGAAAGACTAGAAGCATGTTGGGAAGAGACAAGATACACTTGTGTTACCCAATCGCGACTTCTGTTTCAGCAATCAAAAGCCAGCCGACAGGCAAAGGTTACTTTTTTTTTTTTTTTTAAATACAGATTCAGGATCCTGCATAGTTGCTGGATTTACAGTTGGAATGTAATGTATTGTAACTTCTTGGTGCAATGTTTGCCTTGTGTTCATGATGACATTTGGAAATAAAAGAGGCAAAAGACAAAAAAGGTTCATTAAAAATACAACTTTATTTTCAATGCCTGCATGAATTATAAACCTTTGTAAATATAGTCTAAACCTCTTCTAGACAGAAAAAAACCAACTTGGTCTGTAAACATGCAAGAGAGAGAGCTCTGAAAACAACTTGAGCAATTAGATTTATTTGGGTGTCATGCTGCAGGTGAAATGTCTGTATTAGTGTATTTCTGCCCAGCCACCTCTCTCTAAATTTATTCTGTGACCCTGAAATTCCACAGCAGACCTCAGATTCATTTTTCATCAACATTTCTAAAAATGACCCCGGCCCTCTGGCTGACAGGACGAACAGCTTCATTGTGATGAATCTGCTTCATTGGCCATGAGAAATCTGGTTCAGTATTGGGAGTGTGGTCATAAGGTCAGTCCTGTTACTGATGCTAATTTGTCAGTTTAGCTAAAATAAGTGTCTGTATACTACTTGTGTTTGGAAATAACAGTTTCATTTGCTTTTAGTAATACAAGAAATGTGATTGTCATGGCAATTTCTAAATAATCGGGATTAAAATGACTCATAAGCGTGTGCCAAATTTGACTTTTGTGAATCAAACTATTGTAGTTAACTGAGACTTAGTTTAATTGGGGATATTTCTTTGGCATAAGGTGTTGTCCAAGACCAAGGTTGTTTGCACATACTAAAATAAGTGTCACCCCTCCTACACCAACCCCAACCAATTCAGTGCATTAGTGCATTAACATAGGTCTATTGTCTGTTTGTTCCAACGCCTGCGTTTAATGGAGGAAAAACAACACAAACTAGAGGTATGCACGGTTCACTTCACACTCACACATTAGGTCCCCAGTACAGGGAGAGCTTAGTGGTTTTCCATTTTTAATTATTCATCTATCGAGATGTACTTGAGCACACAGCGCCATTGTTCTCCAACAGCAAAATGAACAGAACATACTACTATTGCTTATTTACAGAGAGAATGGGACCACTGCAAGGATGGAAAAACTGAGATCACCAGATTACAGACAGGAAAATGAAAAACAGTCTTATTTTTCCACCTCCCTTCCCACACAAATGTAAGAAAAAGATGTGCCATTTATCATTCTGTAAAGTTCTCTCATACACAAATATTCCAAATGAAATAAATATAGTAGTTCTTCAAATGTGTAACAGCCAATGTGGCACTTAGTCCAAGAGTCTTGAGGTTTGTCTTGTTTTGTGGCTACACAGTTGACTCTTTGGGACCTTTGGGTCCTTCCCTTGCTGCATTCTTACAGCCATAAAGCCACTTTATCACACGGGCATTCCTCTCGATGATGGACACGGCGGAGGGTACCTGCTCAGCCACTTCCTCCTGGAAGAGGCCCTCTCCTGAGTGGCGAGAAAACTCGCTGGGCTCAGAGCCACCCTCCAGTCCCCCAAAACTCCTCAGAACCAGTGAGAGAGTGTCAACTGAGCTGGCACCTGATGGGAAGTTCTCAGGCCCAAGCCGATCCACCAAGTCCCAGTCAAGACCACAGAAGTCAAAGAACCGCTCCTGTTCAGACAATGCCAGTGATGAGCAAAGTCGAAGGTCTGATTTAGAGCGCCGGAGTGGCATCACTGGCTTCCAAGGGTCCATATCATTCTCATTCACATTCTCCATGCTATTTCTCAGGGAATTTGTCATTCCAAAGGAAATACAAGGTTCCTGGAAGCTGCTATTGCCATTGTTTGACTCAGTCCTACTGGATCGCCTTGTCCCATTCCCACCATCTACTGTGTCCCGGTCAATAGACCATGACATGCGTGAGTCTCCATCCCGTGATGAAGACTTTTCCTCACTGATTGTCAACTTATCATCATTCCTGCTATTCTTCTCTCGCATAGAACCTTGGAAGAGCCGGCGCACAAAGCTGTAGCCTTTTGTCTCAGCACATGTGCTTCTGTCACCATTTCCCATTGGACTCTTACACTCTTTCTTCTGCCTATAGATGACCAGGGAGTCAGGCCGCAGCATGCGCTTTCCAATGCTCCGTCTCATCATGGGGGCACTGTGTGGTGCCACCAATGGGGTGCCATTTGGGCTCCTTGGAGTTGGCAGAGGTGCCCTACTGGAATTGTTTTGGTTTTTCTTCTCTACATCAAGATACAGAGCTCTGAGATTCTCCTTCCTGGAATCGTCCTCATTGTTGTTGCGGGGTGAGAGAGGGCATGGACTGAGTGGTGGGCGTCGAGGCAGAACAGGCGTCATGGGGGTTGGTGCAGTGAAGTTGCGGCGTGATGGGGGTGGAGGGGTAGTACAAGGAACTAACACGGGTTCTTGCTTGGTGTTGATGACCTGCTGGGTCTTGACATATTTGGCCTTGTCTGCTTCTAACCGCTCCACAGCACTAACAGAGCAGCCCCGATTTCCACTGTCTATCTGTCTGCGCAGGTAATCTGGGCCCTTGTTAAGAAGGCGCAGGGGCGAGGGCGAGCCAACTGGTGTTAAGGGCTTCATCATTTACCTCCCCACTGGGAAGAAAGCATCCAAACAGAAGCCTCCTGTGCCAGTGTCCCTATCAGATGGTCACCTTTTGATCGCAAGCCAAGGGCTCAGGAGCAGGATAGTCCTGAGCAAGAATTACTGTCCAGGGTTCTAACTGGCCACCAGAACTTCTAAATGTAAATATCCATGCTATAAAGGATTCAGCAGTTTTTGCTTTAGTTAGTCTCTAGATTGGATACTTTTGGAACAAGAACAAATTGATCTATAGGCAGTATTTATATAGCCACTCGATGGGAAGGGCAAGAGCAAATCCTTTTTCCTCTTTCCAACTGCAATCCCAAATGAGACGTTCCCCTTACCACAGAGAAGCAAAAATAGAAGTCCCAATATGCCTTTAACTCCAAATATGCCTTTTCTTTCTTCACCCCTCCACCAATCCTCTCTTTCAGAGTCTTCCAACCTTCAGAGAGTTTACTTTTGAGAAGGTCATCAAGAGGAAGAAACACAATGTACTTGGCTGTTTGCTTTTTGATAGCTTTCTTGGCTTCTTTGGGTTGAGACTTTTGTCCTCCAGAGTCAGGCTTACTGTGACTGGCACTGGAGCATTTGAATGGATGAATGTGTTGCCTCTTTTTCTTTTAAACTAAGCTGGAACCCTGTGAAAACAAAAGGTGAAGAGATGGTGATCAGATGGTGAAATTTTTTGAGTAGGTTTGGCATGGAATCAGAACCCTGTAGTTTTCTATGTGCATTGGCAGACAGAGAGACATATCCAGACCATGCATTGAACCCAGAGCTTCACATCTTCTCAGAATGAACAATGCTCACATTTTAAACAACTCTTGAGTGCTTTACTCATATATAATGCATGAGCTGGTCAGGATTTCACAGATACTAGAACTCATAAATCTAATTCACAACCACTGTGAGTGTAATTACCGATGAGTCTAACATAATTACATATTTCTGTGCAAAAACATTCATCCTGAACTCCAGGCACAGAATTTATATAATGTACATCCTGTTACATTTACATCACAGACACAACAGGATAAATCTCAGCTTTATTAAAGTAAAAAAAACAACCAAACAGGTGCCTAGCATGTGTTTAGTCTCATATCTACTCTCATATCGCAATTTTCTCAAATGGAATCATTCCAAACTCTTGGCCTGTTTGAGGAGCTGCCAATGTCAAACAGCATAATTCAAAGCATGACACATCAAAGTGCTGTTTTAGTGTACCCTTTTCTGTCATATGGTGAGCTGTTACAACAACAACAACAAAAAAAAACATATATAGCCTGCAGGGCCGGAAATACCTAGGTACCCTGGTAAAAGTAACGAGTGCAGAAATGATCTGACTTCCCAGCTCTGTTGTTTGAAGGGCTCGTAGTAAAACAATGTGTATACACTCCACAGTCAGCTTTGTCCTGAGACTAAAATTCAGACCTGCCTTTGTTGGAAAATCTGCTTATCACTAAAATAATGTAGGAGAAACTCCTGCCATTAAAAACTGGGCCCTCACGGACTTGGTTTAGGGCTGTTTATCTTCCATATTGTACACCTTGCTCCAAAAAGTGAGTACACCAGGCCCTCATTCCCAAAGCCTCCTCCACAACCTCCTGCTATAAATCAGCCCAAAGCGAGGACTGTGTCATTCCCAGATGTCAGGGAGGTTGGGAAAGCAGCTATTGTTTGGGAAAGAATTCAGAACAGGTGTGGAACAAAAACAGGAGCCTGGATCAAGACGGGGAGATACTGAGAAGCAACCATGGGAGTTGAGCAGTATACCATTTTATCACACACTCCTCCGATAATTTTTCCATTTTACCTTTTTAACTGTATGAAAGAGTCTACAGGTCTTTTTTTCTGCTCCGTGTTTATTATCTCACAACTGCACCACGGTTCTCAAACACATTTAACTTTTAAAGCTAGCAGAGAAAAAAAAATAATTAAAAAATATATGCATTACCATGTTATCACTAATTTTTCCAAAGTAGCATAGCAGTTACTTAGGTGCTAGGACACATAAGCTATTAATAGTGTAGCAATGAGTCATCCTAAAACACAACTTCTGCATTTACTAAACCTACAAGATAATTGCTTAAATATGTGACACTGCTATGTTTACCACTAGTACTACTACTCAGGAAGCAGATCATGTCAGAAAAAAGGAGGTAGGATTTGTAAATACTAAGCAGTACTACTAAGTTAGCCATGTGAGATCTTTTCAAACTGAAACAAATGGACACATCAGTCACTAAAATATAGTTCTGGGCTAAAATGGCTTAGAAATTCAAGCTAGTAGAAACTGATCAGAATCGCACCTTGCTAGCAAGCGCCTGCTAACCTTTAATCATTATTAGCACTTTAGCACTAATGAGGCTAATAAGGCTGTTCCCCTTTCCCTGTGATCTTGCCTCTGGTGACCAAGACCATCTGGGAAATACCAGCAGGCCCTTTCCTTTACTCAGCCAGGTACTGGTTCTCTCTCAGGGGCTTGTAATTAACCCCCACTGTTCCAGTTCCTTCTCATCTCTCCTGGCTTTCATGCCCATATTTCCATTCTTCCACCCGGAACCTGAAGAAAAGCTTGGACGCCTGCAGGGAAGTCTGGACAAGGCACTACACATGCTTAAACAGGAACCAGATGTTCAGTGTCATGCTGTACCAGGCTTGCAGATCAATCTGGGGACCATCATGCACATGGGAAACATGATTTAGACCAAGGAATGAGGGACACAACAGGATCCTTTACAAATCCTGAGCAGTTTAACAAACTACCAAACACCCTACCTGATCACCGGTTTTCTTGGCCACTTAAATAAATAAATAAATAAATAAATAAATAAATCAAACCAAGTGCTGTTATCTCAACCTAATCAACGTAATCAACGTAATCTCAATCTGAAGCAAGGCAAGAATATGGTACCTTCTTGGTAAGGTTTATCTGACCAAGTGAAGTTGTAGAACTGGTGAATGATGGTGTCTTCTCTACTCTCTCAGAAACATCTGCCTTGTCCCACCCTTTGGATTGGATTTTTATTCAGACACTCTATGACAATGACCCATTACCATGATTAGATTAACAATACACTAACCTCCCTGTAGTTTCAATTCCATACTAGCGATATTGTAATGATCAGGTGATGCAATCAATTAAAACATCTTTGAATAGTCTAAAATTAATGCTTGCTTTGCTGAGGCGTTAATGGGCTATGTGAGCCATGCCAGTCCTGATTTGGAACAGGATCCAGGTCAAGCAAAGAAAACAACCCTTGAAACCCAGACGGTCCTGCATTATTGATAGGTCTATACAATAGATTCTTCTGGTCCTCAAGATAAGGGAGAAGCCAAGGTGCTGTGCCTCATTAGGATAAAGTAAAAGAATCAAACATGATAATAAATGTCAGGCCAGGGAAACATTCCTCTCAAGACAAAGCCAGAGGTGGCGTAAATTCGACATGCCATTGTGCACCATTAAGCTGTTGATATATTGAAGTTTGGATCATGGGAAGGTCACAAAGAACTCTTTAAATCCCCTTCAATCCCTCACCCCTCAAACAGAGTCTACTTAACTGACTGAATGCACCTTTGCTTTTGTTATTCAGCAATGAATAATGCTCAGCAGAGCTATAGGAGGGCAGCTAAAGCAGACACCGGGGAGGAGAAAGTGTTTAAAGGGGGCAGTTCAGGGTCCAGCACCGGGCGTTGAGCAGCTTTTTAACCTGCATTGTTCCAAGTGTGAAGTACCCTAACCTAGCTGGCCTCGGACAAAAGGCCATCTCTGAGTCATCGGCTTGCTCGTGCAATTTTGCATGGCCAATGAATGCCAAACACAAGCTCTTGTGAATGAATAAATCATGTGACTAGGACCTATAATCTTATCAAACACTTGCACCAAAGAAAAAAAAATGACAGAGATAAGGAATTCTGTGTATTGTAACTGCCAGATATGATCCATTTTATCTACAAAATGATGTTTTTTGACACTGCCTTAGTGTTTTATCCCATTACTTCACACTTATTGCTAATGCACAATATGCCACATAGATGCAGTACTTCATAAATACTCACTGAGGCTCAGCAGGAAACTCAGCCAAAGCATAATCTAACAGTGCTTTTAAAAACACGAATATTCTCTTCTCTCCTTATTCCATTAACCACACCATAAAGTACGCTAAGCTCAGATTTTTTCAAAGTTACACTTGCCTGAAGACAGTAATTTTTTTTTTTTTTTTTTACCAGTTTAACAGTACATAAATCTCAGAGGTGCCCTTAATCCAGATACATGAGATTCAAGCTACACCTGTGAGCCTATATTGGAATGTTAAGTCCTCGACCTACTGGCTTATGAGTGATGAATGAAAAATGAGTGAGTCCTCAGAAAGCAAATTTAAGAAAAGGTATGATACTGGACTCTTTTGCATGAATAGAGAAAGTCTGGTTTATGGGGTCTCATTCTATTAGGCAATGTGTGAACATTCTTCATTCAGATACTGATGAACTGTTGATGGTAAAATCTAATGTGTTAGCACAAGGAGAACACTTCAGAATAGTTTATAGCACCTTCTGACTCAGTCATGGAGGTTGGTTGTTGCTATTTTGGTAAGATCTCTCCTTCTCCAAAATTCATTCATTCATTCATTCATTCATTCATTCATTCATCTAACTGCTTTATCCTGGTGAGGGTCACAGTGTATCTGGAGCTTATCCCAAGAACACTGGACATGTGGCAGGGACACACTGTATATGATTATACATTGCAAATTTATACTGAACCTCCAGCCTTGACTGCAAAAGATAATACAGACAGGCTGCATAACTGACAGCCAAAAATAATGATGTGAAGAACCTGAATTTTGAAAATTGCATAAGTAACAATGTTTTGTCTACCTCTACCACCTTTCTAACATTAAAACAACTGCACTTCATATTCTGAAGTATTACACACCATTTTCAAAGATCTGTGATGCTAAATTAATGCTCTTATTGGGGGAAAAGTGTTTTTTTTAAAAAGATGGACTGACTCACTGGCCATTAAACAAATAAAAAGCATCCCTTGTGGTGTGTGTCACTTTAATGGATGATTGGTCTCAAATGGGCTCAGGTCAGGATTAAGCAGCCAGATTACAGGATCAGTGCTAGAGCTGTAGGAGCACTGTACCAACTAGCTAAAGTCAAGTGTCAATTATTAAAATGAGGTACTAATGTGTTCCAGCCAGGTGAGCACAAAATTTGTCAAAATGTTGCTTAAGAAAAGTCAAGTTTAATCAAATACAACCCCATTATCTGTCAAAATTTGATTAATGTGTAATCTAGATCTAAATGTGTAGCCTTTTGTGTAGTTTACAGTAGGGTTTGCTTTATAATGTTTTAAAAGAATTAAAAAGTTAGTTTAAGAAACAGTCTGTTTCATAGGTCCTACAATGACATGCTGGTGATTGAGTACACTTTGACTTTAAGTCATGGTTTGATATAATGAATGTTTGCATGAAGAAGGAAGTTATCTGATCTACATTCAACCTGTAAGTCCACTGCATGATATCTGAGTAGTGGGGATAAAATTGCATTTGGTGTGTCCATTGGCGGAAATGCACGAAAACAAACAACAGCTGCTTTCCGCATATCTCCTTGAGATAGGCGTGTTCCTGAAACACTCCAAGGCCAAACACATCTCACTTTTCTCACCTCTCTTTCTCCACTGATAACACATCACATACGTTTCTCAGAAGGCAGCCAGAAGCCATGAGGCATTTTCACAATATTCACTAACTGTTAGTATGACGTGTCAACCATGCGTTAAGGTCACACAGTGCAACCCAAGTGTTATATTAACAGCAAGGGAGCAAACAAGTGCTACTACAGGGATGGCTGTATTACTTCTAGAATCAGATCACATCTCAAGATGAAAGCAATATCAATACCACATAATTCCCACGCTCATCTTGTGTCCCCATGCAACTAGATCTATAACTTATCTTTGCCTCATAACATTTATTCCATTCGACAGCAAACACAACACGCAATAAGTCACAAAATATTTTGCTGCCAACCACTTAACCTTTTACTTCCTACTTTGTGCTGCCCAGTCTGTTTTCCAGAGAAGTATTTTTGCAACAACAACCATTATTAGCCACATTAGCCATCTCATCTGCATGTCCTGAAAACTGGAGCATGTTTGATCGTGTTTGTTTCCAGCCCCTCTGCCCTACTTAGTGATTTTCTCTTTAAGGCAAATGCAATATGGTGCAATCTGTCTGTACGCATTACGTTTGGACTATTGACTGAAGATATTTCAGGGTAGCAGATGTGGGTGTGCTGCATGCTGTAGCTTAGCTACTCACTGTAGACGTTGTGGCAACATAGCAGCCTCAATTACTCAGCTCTCACCCACCCTGTACTGGTACTCAAAAGACTCAAAGGACCTTTTCACACCTGGTAATAAACAAGAGTTTGCATGCACCAATTAGCATGGTTCCATTACAATGCAAATTTCACAGCTGTTTACTTTTCATTAGGCTGTGTTTGCATTTCGGGTTGGATTCTTTTTGGGCTATGGGTCATTTTTTTAATACTTTTATCTACTGTGAGGTTATAGTTGACACAAAGTTGTGAATTTGTGGTTTGGCTCACATGGATTTGACCCCCTGCTGATGGTGGCTGAGATTATGCCCTTAAGCAATGCACTCACTCCAACTTGCTATAGGCTGAATGTCTTTATGGACTGGTTAATGTATGTTACTTGGGCCATGTACATGCAAATATGGTGAGCTCAGTTCCCACTAAAAATGTCGATCCATAATAAAGAGCCACTCTTATGCATGCTTGCCCAAGATCTGTCTCTTCTTTGTATTGTGTTTTTGCTGCAGATCCTCAGCTGAACCTGCTGCCTGTCCAATTTCGTTAGCCGCTAGTCAAGACATGAGTTATAAACAGGCTTCAAGTGCTACTGAAATAGGGCTCATCTTCCCTTCCTACCTTCTCCTAACCATTACAAGGAAATGACTGTCAATTTCCAAGCCTGACAGTGACAGATTTGTCATGTGGGACATTCAGATCATCCTGATTCTAATCAGATCTGGCAGGTCTGTGGCATTAAGCAGCGCTCACGTGGACAATTAAGAAAATGTGACACAACGAGTGAGCTGCCTTCAGAGCTGCGACTAAACCACTGGGGATTGTAATGGATTGATTATTTATGATAAGGATAATTAATAAATTATGAGCTTTGTATGTTAAGCATGTTGGAATGGAGAAGAAATTCAATTAAAGCGAAACAATCCAAACACCTCTATAGCTACAATATATTCAGAACTCTGCAGCTAGAGTTCTAACCCATACTAAACGCTCTGCTCACATCACCCCCATCCTCTCTCAGCTACACTGGCTACTGGTTCTGTCCCGTATTAAATTTAAAATCTTGCTTGTCTCTTTCAAAGCCCTGCATAATCTTGCTCCTATCTACCTTAGGGAACTGCTCACTAAGGCCTTCTAGTAACAACCTACGTGCTGTCCCATGCACCAGACTTTCCACCATGGGGGGCAGGTCCTTCAGTGCCATTGCACCCAAGCTCTGGAATTCTCTTCTTCAATCTCTCCGTGACTGCTCTTCTTTCTCTATTTCCAAATCTCAATTGAAGACGTATCTCTTCCATGAACATTTCTCTTCCTCTCTTACTGCTTCATCTTTTTTTTCCTGTAAAGCGACCTTGGGATAGTGAAAGACGCTATAGAAAATTTTTATTATTATTATTATTATTATTATTATTATTATTATTATTAACTCACAATCTGATTTCATTTCACTGCCAATATACAATACATGTTTTGCCAAAAAAAAACCCTATTTTGCCACACAATATCCTCCTCCCCCACTTTTCCCCCACATTTCTACTTTCGCTCTTCATTTCATGTATAATAGAGCGAGTATTATGCTGTGTACCTACCTTGCAAACCCCCACCCCACCCCTACCACCACCACTACGACAACAAAACCCCACTTCCCCCCACGACCACCAGTCCTGAAAAAGGGACCTACACACATGTTGTTTTCCTCCCCACACAGCTATGGCTGCCCAACAAATAACAAATGCGAAGACAGACAAATAAACATACCCAGCCAGACAAAGCAACCAACATACATAAATAGACATTGATCTATACGTAAATTAAGATTAAAAATTAAAAAAAAATTAAAAAAACAAAACAAAACAAACAAAAAAAAAAAAAGATGTATTGTACCACAGTGCTGTTGAATTCTCAAATTCTGGTCAGAAGATGTTTAATAATTTTCTTTAGTATAAATACGCAGGTGATTATAGAAAATCGTGTGCGCTGATTGGTCGAGAAATTCAGACTATTTCTCGATAATCACCTCGAGCGACTC
>JAOTRR010000028.1:15755871-15767659 GCA_028570945.1 Gogo arcuatus | reverse complement strand
ATATGCAACATGTAATCACTTCTGTTAAATAATTCACGTTTAAGGGAAGTAACAGTCTCAATGTACAGGCTATAACATGTTTGTGTCATTTAGCTGAACTGGCTTTTCAGGGAAAAACAATTCTGTCACAGTGCCCGCAAAGAGAGAGAGAGAGAGAGAGAGAAAGGTAACGAAACGAGGAAGAGAGGAGTGGAGAGACTCGTGCAAGCAACATGTTTGTGTGATATTAAATCACTAAACCCGGAATATCGAGGCGCCTTCTGTACACCAATATTACGGAATATCTGTGTGAATGAGACCCAGATACAGTGTGTGTGTGTATGATATCCGCCCATTTCTGGCCTGTGAGTTAATTATTATGCATTTCTCCCGGGTTGTGACCCAGGTCCTGTCTGAATTGTCATGTCCAGGGATTACACTCTTAAGCCCTTTTCATACAGATATTCCGCAATATTGGTGTAAAGAAGACACCTCGGTATTCCGGCTTTGGTTGTTTATACTGAACCAAATGAAGCTGCACCGTTGTGTGTTTTTATATAGCAAGCCAAAGCGACCACAATTTGTCATGTTTCTAATGTGTTTTGTTAAGTAAACGGCATAAAATGCGGCATTCAAACTGTCAAAATGGCATAAAAAGCAGCGTTTGAAAATAATATACATATTTTTTTCATTGTAACGTTTAAATTGTGTGAAAGACAACCTCAGCTTTATAAAGTATGTTATATATAACCACATAATACTTTAAAAACCTTAGGTTGTCTTTTACACAATTTAAAAATTACAATGAAAAAATACCAAATACAGATGAAATGACCCCTCTTCAAACCTCAACTGACCAAACCCCAAATCTTTTCAGAGGATATTGATAAAGTGGGACACTGCTACTGTGAGGTTTTGTAATAGATCAAATATTATGGCGTGGTATTACTCGGAGCAATTCAGGATTCTGCCTATCTTACTAAAAGTTAGGGTTTCGACTAGTTTTCTATGAAGGCAGGAGCCTTCGGTCTGTGGCGAAATACAGGTTAATTTTAAATGATTTACTTGCAGCAAAATTTTCCCCAAGTACCAAACAGGGAATCAAACCCATGTCCTTCACTTCCTAAGCCTGTGCCTTCACTCTTACACCACAAGTGCTTTTTTGCTTAGGGCTCTACTTGACATTGTCTAACCATCAAACTTGTAAGGGGAATTAAAATAACACCCAAGTTCATACTTGTGCTTTTCTTTAGGCTACCCAAACAAATAGCACGACTAACGTCGCTACAGAATCAGTGAGTTAGGCCAGTGGGTGCAGTTGTTGTGCAGCAAAGGAGATCTGTGCTGAATTCGTGTGGTCTGCCCTTCTTCTTTACTGATTGGGTGATAACAGTTCAAATTTAGTGGCTGTGAAAACCACAGGACGGAGATCATTATCATTTAAGACAACACCATTTTTTACGCCGTCCTTGGTGGTGGTAAAAGCGGCATTCCACGAGCATATGGAGAGCCATTATTTTTGCCACTTGTAATATCATGGCACTTTTTACGGCGTTTTACCATTACAGGAAGAGAAGAGTGGAAAGACTTGTGCAAACAACATGTTTGTGCAATCAGAAATATGTTGGCGGAGAAATGAAAAGAAGTAGGAAGAGATTTGAGGCAGAAAGGCACGTGGACCTTAGACGACGGAGACGTTTGAATTCGCTCTGGTCTTGGAAAGAAGGATGTCAATGTCAAAAAAAAGTTACACCCTTGTCCGTTCCTGCTATCCCTTTCACACAGACGTTGATTCCGGCTCTGTTACTACCAATCGTTCCGACTTAGAGGCACAACAACGCAGATCCCTCCAGTTCCACGGAATAAAGGCGTAAGATTCCCGCCCTGAACAGGCTGTGTAAAAGGGGCTTACGTTTGCTGTGTGTGCACATGCATTCACGTGCCTGCAGGAAAAAGCACTGTGTGCCACCATTTGCATGAGATTCATTAGTCCCGCCCCGGCTGTTAGTGACCCGGGTGGTGCAATTCACACTGAAATTGACCCTTGTCCGACCCGAGTCTGACCCACTGACATAACAGACAAAAAAAGAAGGCTACTGTATGATTCCAGGACACCAGGGCCCTTCAGTATCCTTCAGCAGTCATATTTATTATTTACACGACCCACTGAGAGCAGGGTTTGTGTCTATTCTAGACTCAGTAGAGGTCAATCAGACTGGCACAGGACACACTTGATTTAAGACTGACATTTGGTTCGGGGCTATAGAAAAAATATCCGGTGCTTCAGCCCAGTCGGTCCTAGGCACGCCCCTGATTAGAAGTCAACCCCACTGTTTAGGTTACGATCCCCAACTCCACCCCTGCCACTATGCCCTATGATCCAAAAGCGCCACAAAAGTACCCTTTAAGGTGCTCCTACAGTGAATAAAGCATGCCAAAGCGCCCTCAGTAGACAAAACGTGATGAAGTGCCCTAATGGCTGCCCATCAGATGGATAAAACATGATGAAATGCCCTCTAGGGTGCCAATACATACAAGAAAACATGATAAAGTGCACTCTAGGGTGCCCTTCCAGTGGCACAGGGTTCCCATGTGTGCAAGCCATACATCAACAACATTATACAGTCATGTCGGTTTTTAATGCAGTGCCACCTGAGGGATCAAATATCACAGTAATTCAATGTTGGTTTTCGGCCTTGCCCTTTACGTTCAGAGAGTTGTCTGGATTCTCTGAATCTTTTGAGGATGATATGGATTGTTGATGGTGAAATCCCTAAATTCTTTGCAATTGTACATTGAGAAAAGTTCTTCTTAAACTGTTGGACTGTTTGCCAATGCAGTTTTCACAAAGTGCTGATCCTCGCCCCGTCCTTGCTTGTGAACAACCGGGGCTTTCGAGGGTACCCCTTTTACCTGTTTACCTGTAGAATGTTCCAAACAGGTGTAGCTCGAGCATTCTGGAACTTTCCCAGTCTTGTTGCCCCCGTCCCAACTGTTTTGGAACGTGTTGCATTGGGGTTGTAAATCTGCATAAATCTACAGTAGTTGAATTCCTGTACTAATATTGAATATTTAGGAACTATATGACTGGATTTCTCTTCTCAATGAGGCCGCAAAGGAAAGGGGATGCTAAAGTAGAACAGGGGGGTGGGCATGTGGACAACACGTGGACAACATGTGGGCTCAAGCCCCTGACCTCAGTATACTCTAGACACGCCCTTGTCTTCTGTATTTCGTTTCTTTAATACCCTGATCCGCCACACGATGGACGCATTGGCACGCGCTTCCTCTTCCCCGTAACGTGACGCCGCTGCTCTTTAATTTCACCGCTCCGCCTTCAGCACCGGCGGCGGATCAAACGCGCTTTGCGGCGGACCGGGCGGTCGCAAGCCTCGCGCTTTCCATCTCTCTGGATATTTACGGGATTTCTACCGTTCATTTACGCTTCGTTTACTGCTCAGTCTTTACATCAAGATCCAGATTCCCATTTTTCCATCCGGACCGGAAGAAAGACGCTGAATCCTCGGATTACATGACCGTTACCGCACAACAATCCGACTCTCTCTCTCTCTCTCTCTCTCTCTCTCTCTCTCTCTCTCTCAACATTCCGGGAATCCGGATCACCTCTGTGCACACACCGTAGATTTCTTTCTTTCTTTCTTTTCATTTTTGGAAAGGGAATCCGTTCAGTTCATAAACAAAGCAAACGAGGAACAGATCACTTTGTGATCACATCACGCCATGCGTTTCAAACCTGATCCTGAACCGGATCCTGACCCGGTTTACACTCATTAATTGACGGATTAATACTGTGCATAAAAGCGGAAAACGTCATGCAACGTCATGTTACCATTTTGGGCATAGATCCAACTCTCACTGATATGATATGATGATTGGATGATCGCGCTGTTGGAGACAAACTTAACGGTGTGGCGATGATCACGCTTTAGAGGATTCAAACCGCCGCCACGCACGAGCGCGCTTCGACTCAGACCGTTGTTTACCCGGAGGTCGGGTCATGTCCTCTTTTTGCACAGCAATAAACAATATTCATTTGTAGTTACTATCTGCATTGTCTGTTCTTACGGAAAGTTAGCGGAACCGAAGCGCGATGACGCGCGTGCAGAGACACAGAGAGGGAGGGAGAGCGCGCGATGAAGCTCGCGCACTCCGATAAAGCCACTACCCCAAACTTTGTCATTCATTCACGCAGCCGAGCCGTGTGGCAGAGAGCATCCTCACAGTGTCCGCGGTATAAATGGCGTTCCGGAAGTTGCCCGGTGTGCCCGTGTCAGCCATGGGCCTCCGCTTGTCTCAGAAATTCGCCTTTCTGCTTTTTCTCTCCGGTTTGGTCACGCTGTGCCTCGGGGCTCTGTTTTTCCTTCCCGACTCCGTTCGCCTCAAGCGCTTTTTCCTGCCCAAGACCGAGAGCGCGAGCGCGAACACAAACACAGCAGCGACCCAGAGCGGCGCGATCGTAGAGCTCGGAGAAAAGGCGCGCGCGGACCAGGAGCGCAAGCGGAGCGCCCCGATTTTTAAACCCGAGCCCAGCGGCAAGTTCAGAGTGAGCCGCAAGCCGTCCGTGACGCGCAGCGACGCCACCAGCGGCACCGCGGAGAGACCTCCGGGAGGAGCGCGCGAGGAGCGCAGGGCGAGAACGCAGCGCGGGGACGCGACCGAAGGAACCACAGCAACGGGGCGCACGACGGGGCGCCCGAAAGGCTACAATTATGACACGTTCCGAAAGTGTTTGCTCAAACCAGCACTCGGGAATGACCGGGGCAAACCGTCAGATCAGCAAACTGTTCAGAGGAGGGATAAAGTCAGAGAGGTAAGAGGTGCATGGATTACTCCAAACTAATTGTCGCACTTCTTCAGGAAGCTTCTTGTGGAGTCTCTGGTCATCATGGCTCCAAAAACCCCCCCAAAAAACAGGTTCCCAAAAGTGGTCCTGGGAAATCCTCAAATTGTCCAGATCAGGGGGTTTTCCTGGACCAGACTTGGACACCTGTGCCATTAGATGTGCCATGATGTCATTACATTACATTAAGAGTAAATACACAGTTTGATACATTTCAGTGGTTTGCATTGATCTGCTCACTGAAGTAACTCATCCCACGGCTTTCGGGCAGTCAGTGGAACAGTGTCTGAGCGTCCCAGCATCACTCTCAGATCTTCCCTCCTGATACCTGAATTATGATGTTGCTGCAATGCAACTTCCACCTGATAGCTGGGAATTAATCAGTGTCTTTAAACAGGAAACGGTTTGGGATAAAGCATCTTCGTATTATGGCAGTCTTACAAGATCGAGATATACACAAAGTACCCAAAAGGAGATATTTGGAAATTCAGAAAACATAGAATTAAGATGTAAAGAATCAAAATCTGTTGTCTTTAAACTTCAAAATTACTACAAAAAAATGGAACACAAAAAGCCTTTATTGAAAGGTCTGGCTTTTCCTTTAGAATAGATAGCAGGATTTCACAAGGATAACTAATACTGTACGCAGTTGTGCATTTGGATGAAGAGCACACACGTTTTCACACGTTTCTGTGTGTGTTACACAAAAACCGTTTGCGCCAAGAGCCAAGGATATTGTCACTCACAGTGTTATTAGTTAAACCTCACTGGGTTACGGCACAGATTTCAAAAGGGCTGCGCAAAACCACCCTTTCCTGTTTATCTTTGTAGTTGCTGATTGGTCTGCTGTCGAAGAGTGTTTTCTCATATAGTTGTCTGTGGGTTTATTTATGGATTTTTTTGAGATTCTCACAAAAAAGTAAAAGTACAAGAATTCTTCAGTTAGGAAGCTTTGTTTGGATCCAACACCATTTCTTTCATGATACATCATTTGATCAGGGGCACAGGTTTCATCATGTATCGTGTGCGCACTGAGGATGCAGCGCTGAATAAATTCCCTTGACGGAGTTCAATATTTGCAGGATTAGATATAAAGCAGGTGGCAGGTGCTTTATATGAGTTTCAAATGATTACCTGTTTGCTGAAATTATTGCACTATGTCTGGCAGACAGTTCATCTTCAGCTGGCTAGAAAAAAAAAGTGTTTATACCACTTCAGAGTTTTGAAATGAATTCAACCTGACAGTGTTGAAGCTAGTAGTGTTTCACCAAGGCTGTGTGATATACTGTATGTAAGGAAGAAAACACTTGGCCGCATGCTGTTACAGGAAAATAATTAAAGACAGGTTGGCGTGATGAGACCCACCATGAAGCGGAGTTACTGTTATCACCCTGAAGTTGATTCATTTCCAATAATGGCACATTTTGATGCATTTTTTTTTCCATGTACGCACAGAAAGCTTATTTATTAAAGAATGACATCATACCGCACATCACACATTTGATCCATTTATGGTTACATATTAAATGTTGTAGAATGTCCGTGAAACACGTTAGATCCTGTTATCACTTGTTATAACAGCCTCTCATTTTTTCTCTCTTGAAGTTAATAAGACAAAAAAATATTGCAGCTTGTTACTGAGAAACCGGAAAGTGAAGTCGTGAAGACTTTCCTATGTTGGAAAACATAGCTACAGCTTTACGTCTGACTGTTAAAACGCTAACACTGGAGAGTCCTTCCAGAAACGCTAAATAAAAATCTCACAGAAAACTTCACTATATCGAGAACATTCATTCATTCATTCATTCATTTTTTTTATACCACTTATCCATTGTGGGTTGCGAGATGACACTGGGCGAGAGACGGGGTACACCCTGGACTGGTCGCCAGTCTATCGCAGGGCTAACACCAAGAGACAGACAGCCATTCACACTCTCACTCACATAGCCAGTTACTCTAATCTGCATGTCTTTGGACTTTGGGAAGAAACCTGAAGTACCCTGAGGAAACCTACTAAGGCATAGGGAGAACCTGCAAACTCCGGACACAGAAAGGCCCCAGGTGGCTGCGAGGTTTGAACCAAGATGCAAGATGAAACAACAAAAACTCATGCAAGAACGGTTTTTACTTTCAGTGAACAGCCCTGAAGCTTGAGGGGGGATTTCCGGGTTTCAGCAAAATTCCCACCACAACTACAGCTCAAAAACCACAAAAAAGCTACGAAACTAACCAAAAATGTTGTCATTTTCTGATGTCTGATTATCTACTTTTGCAAGTACTTGACTGTTCCTTTAGAAAAGCTGAATGCTGCCAATCACAACAGTGTAATAATTGTAATATGTGATGTACAGTATTACTAGGCAGTTCTCTTGCTATAAAACATATTGGCACATGCTTTTAACATTTGCAGTGATGTGCAGATTGTGAGAAGAGAGCTCATGCAGGGACACAGCAAGGTGATGAGCAGAGCGATGGACACTTTCACGCTCCAGCCAGTATATTACTGAAATAAGAGTCAGTTTTGTTGGCCAAGAAATCTTTTTTCTTGGGTATTTGGCAGACGGTGTTATTCAGACTGACTTACAGAAGTGCTTCGGAGTCTACTCGGAAAACATGTTTATGGTAGTGCTGATCGTTCATTCTTTCAGGGAACAAAAAACCCACAATGAATAGTGTGGTTCCTATAGTTTCCAACTCCAAAAAACGTCAGTATATAGACTAGCCTCGTATTCCAGCATTCCTGGGACAAGGTCCTGATTTACCACGTTCCTGACCAGGATAAAACGATTACTCAAGATGAATGAATGAATGAGTATATATGTAGGTTTTGTAGTAGTATTCATTTAATTGCTTATTAAAGAGATGGCTCTTCAGTGAGGGACTCCCAGTGCTCAGAGGAGTCGTGATGCGTAGCAGTTAGGCTATGGTGTGGGATTTGACCATTGCCATAAGGGACTTTGTAGGCAAGCTTTAGGATTTTTAAATCCATCGTTGACAACTATGAGGAGTTAAAAATACAAAGCTAAATAAAGGAATAGTACATCTGCTTCTTTCTAGGGTATTTGGTAAGGATATTTGTTCTAGACTGTTGGTAATAATAGATGCTGTGTATTTACGTTACATATTGTGTGTTGTGTATTTTGGCTGTGGCACTAGAACTGGAGGATATGATATTGATATTAATATTACTATTGATATTGCGATATCATTACATCATGATAAACATAAACATAAGCATATAGTGATAAACATAAAAATGGCTCCACTGTTTTGTTGGTGGTTTGTAAGCAAATCCTCAGACATGTATGTAATATGTTGTATAGCATCGCAAGAAATATTTTTCTTGGATTAATAATTACGTATATTAAAACATTAATAGCGGAGCTCCATACTTAAGAGAATATGGTAACGCATCGACCTGATTTATGATGGCTTTTGCGACTGTACGACATCCATACGAACGACATACGTGTACCACCACAGGATACCCGACTGTAAGTGCAAGGCAACATATCTCAAACACTTGACCACCGAACAACAAAATTTGTATCTTTATTTACATCAGATAGGTGTTTTTTTTTTCCAGCGCTTATTTTTAATTTGCTTAAAAAACAAACAAACATGGGATTATTATTTACTAACACATTTTACACTCATCGGGAGCTCCACTTTTAGGCAGTGCCTAAATATATATTATAGTCCATTATTGAGCAGGGTTACGTAGGGACATTATATTTGCCCCAGTGTGTTGTTCATATTTTGCCTTTTAAAAGTCAATATTTAAAAAAAAAAATTTTTTTTTACATACATGAATAATTGCAGAAATACATTGCTACCTTGAAGTCACCTAAAATTCCACACCTGAAACGAGCGACAATGTGACAGTTTCTTTGTTAGTATGGACATGGAGCTGGGAGACGAGCGCTGATTAAACTGAGATTTTCTTAATTTTATGTAAATTAGGTACAGTATGAATCAGTTTTTTGCTCCCGTGAATGACTCTTTGGCCTTTTTTTCCTCCAGAAACCACTCCTCTCATAACTTTAGTTCTGACCTGCGTTTTGTATGCAGTTTGGCTAATACCACCGCATGTAGGAACTTAAAAAAAGCCCACCAAGTGACAACGATAGTTGATGCCCACACGCCGGATATGTTGGTTTGAACACTATTTGCATTCAACACATTGTAGATAAATGTGTGTTTCTGACGACTATCTATAGCCCAAAGTTGCTTCTTTTTATTTCCTTACTGTTATGCGAGAATTCACTTTGTCAGGCTTTCTGGACGCTGTCCAAACCTCATCGTCTATTTCTGGAGTTCAGCATCAGCTCGGCTCGTTGGCTGAGGAGATCACAGGCTGGCCCTAGGCTGGAGATAGTACTGAGAAAAAAAGAAAAAGCTAAACACACACACAGCTAGGATTGCTTTAAGATACATAAATTGACTTGTGATGTAACAAAATAGCTCTTAAAATAAAATGCTTACTAGGCATTGAGGATAAGCAGAGGGACGTCTTGATCTGGACGTCCATCACAATTCGATACTAATGTATATAACGGCACACACACATGTTCCTATTTCCTTTTTTCTCCTATTTCCTGTCTGTCTGTGCAAGCATTTTTGTATGGAATAAATATAAATACTGTACATTAGCCATGTGCTGATATTTGGTTATATGATACACTGTGATATTTGACATGCACAATTTTATTACAGTGGATAAAATATCATTACTAAGCTCCATGTTCCATTCAAGAAGAGCTAGGGAGGAATCTTGAGATCAAGACCAAGGTTGTGAGTTCAAATCCCACACCTGACAGAGATATGCTGTACGCTCAAGTAAACCACTGTGTCTCAGGGTTTGCAGGACCGAGAGGAAGCGTGACATTGCCTCGGGCTTTGTCTGTGCATCTTTGTACCAGGTTGACTCGAGAGAGTGAGGTGGAGATTTTATCTGCCTAATCGCATTGTTACAAGCCTAAGGTCTGAAAACACCAGAGAGATCTCTGAAGATGATCAGAATACTAAAGACTTTGATCCAGACAATGTAGTATCGGACAGCAGTACTGCGTGGTACGACGATGACATTCTCCGTGTTCTTACAGGAACAAACAGAACACATGCAGCACTCGGTTAACAGTACAAAAAAGTTCATCATGCTTGGTTACAATTCAGTAAACCTCCTCATTTGGAATTTCTACTGTATACCCGTGCATCCAGCAGAGATTATTTTTCTTGTAAGGATTTTCCAGAAAATCCCACAACAACCAGAAAGCCACTTAGTCCTTAATCGTGATGCGTCATCAGCTGTTACTGTTGAACGTGGGTTAAAGTCCCTTCAACTTTTTGATCGCATGAAGAAGCAAACAGCCACTGAGTCAATATTAATGTGCAAACAGAAGCAAATCTCAGAAATAACAGGTCCCTCCTGTCCTGACAGCATCAAAACCTCTGGAGCAAGGCAGTTACAGATCCATAAAACCTTGCTGCTGTTGTCAGAGACCTGATTCTTCTCATGTTGCTCTTTTGATGGAATATGTAGCAGAAAATAATCATATCACCATACCTGATGACATTCACAAAACCCGTCGGATGTCGCTGTGGCTGAATTCTGAAAATAAAAAAAACAGCCAAAAAAAGAAAGATTGAAGTTTTCTTCCAGTACTTTGACATCTCCACTTTACAAAAACAACAAAATAAATTTTACAACATGGAAATGTTTTTATTTCGGCTATCACGTTAGTACTATTAGCCAGTCTGCCTAAAGCCTTGCTAGTTACTTTACATTTCGGATTGTTACATGTCATAGCGAAATGGACGTAAGCCCAATCAATGTAGTTTTTAATCAGATACGGGATGACAAAATGTCTACAATGTTCTTGCTCCATCACATCATCATCAAAACAGAGAAGAGCACTTGTACACTCTGCATAGACGATAAGGGACAAAGTGTTATCGTACCAGTGTGAGTGTTTAAGCGAATTGTATCTCAGAATGGAGTTGGCCATTGGTAAAGTGAGAATACTCAAAATACTCTCCAAAAGGTGAAGAATAACAGTTTGTTGCCCCATCATTAGCATATCATTGTATTGCCCATCTTCTTTTACCTCTCGTGCTAAGCTAACAGCTAGCTCCAGCTATATTATAGTCCCATCTTTTCCAGAAACCTTTAAGGCTGGAGGACAGGGGTAGCTCAAGGGAGGAGAGTTGTGAGACTTATCTCAAGAGATCAAAGGCGATTGATATCAGTGGTTGTTTCAGGATGGCAGACCTTGTTCAAAGTAACACCACAAGTCTTCCGGTTCTCAAGAACCTGAACGCTGAATTGAACGCTGATTCGATCTATTAGTTGTGAAAACGGCCTTAGAGTCTGGCTATTCTGCTGTATTGTCCAAGTAGAAACCAAAGCAAAAGTAAAAATAATTTAATATCATGATTCACTGAAAGGGATGGAAACAGGTCACTGGAGCTCATGTCTTTACTTACTTAAAGAGGAAGTGTTGCAATATATAAAAACTCTGCTGTAATGTGGTTAAGACAGTTAAAACTGTAGTTTCGATGACAGCAGTGACTTAGAAGTTAATACCAGAAGGTTGTGAATTCAAATCCCAGCTCTGGGGCTTGTGACCCTGTGAGTCTGATGCACTACAGCACCTGAAGTACCATTGTGTAGTATACATTTCAATGGAAGCCTTAATGGTGAGTTTTGAGTGTCCTGTAATAAACAACAGACATTTTTTAGCTTTGCTATTAGAGACATTGATATTAGCTTTGCTATTGGTTTCTCCTGAACACGGCCTTTCGAGAGTGTCGGCAGGTTGTGTAATCATACTCTTCTGCAAGGGTTCAAGGCTGCTAACATTTGTGTTTTGCTCCCCGTTGAGTTGAAAGTGCAAATATCAGGCACTGTGTATGTGTGTGTGTGTGTGTGTGTGTGTGTGTGTGTGT
>JAOTRR010000028.1:15699733-15712537 GCA_028570945.1 Gogo arcuatus | reverse complement strand
ACACACACACACACACACACACACACACACACACACACACACACACACACGCATATTTATTTCCGTTTAGTGGGTGGCATGCTTACAACTCTTCTGATCTGGCCCTGGTTAACACTCTCAGCTCTCTCTGTGCCCATCTGTTATGCCTGTGTGTGTATCAGGTTCAGCAGACTGACACTGGCACTCTTCCACACTCACGCCTCCCGTCTATACACAGAAAGATCATCGATTTTCCTTTCCTTCAGATTGACGACAGTCACAGTTGGGGCTTCTTTTTTTTTCCATGATCATTTCCAATCACTGAAAGACTTCTGAAGTGTCTTTAGATGGCAAAATAAAACAAAACCAAATACTCTGCAGATTCCTGAGTCCTAGCAGGCCCGGAGTTCTAATGAATTCTGTATCTGTCCCTTTGGGTAGTTGGTTAATATTCCAGTGAACAAGCTGAGTTTAACCAATCACATCGTAAGGGCAGATCAGTAACAGTTAGCGTCAAGGCATGTTTTATATTTAATCCTATTTCCCATAGGAAAGGCAGGCACTTTTAAAAAGCGGCTGCTACAGATGTTTTTGGTCAACATGAAGAGCTTCTAAAGTTGAAAATACTTTTGGGAAAAAGCGGCGAGTGACATCAAGCAATTTTTTAGGCCTCAACCAATCAACAAGTTGAGAAAAAAAAATAACATGGAGGACAGAGCACCATTTTGTTATTGACCCAGTATAAAGAGGTTTACTATGTGTTGAACTGAAAGCATTCATTCATTGCCAATGTTAAAAATAAAATAACTAAAATAGCTAAAAATAACAACTTTTTGAGACATTCGCCAATATACGATGTGAAGTCCGACTTTTACTGTAGCTGCATATGGTGTAGTTGCACAAACAAGCAGCTCAAATTGTCCTGATTTTCTGCCCCCAAAGCTCCTGAGAAGCCAAACAACCAAACCTCCTATGACATTTTCTCTCTCTCTCAAAATAAAAAAAGATTTTAGGTCAGGAGAGGATCAGAAGTTAATGTGTTATGCTACCGACCAGAACACATTGAGTACAGATTCCAAGAGCAATTGATCTTAAGCACCTACTTCAAGTAGTGTGTCAGAAAATGCCAAAGCATCAGGGTAATTAGATCTTGAAGAGTGAAGCCACCTTGATTTAATGTAGTCAAATGCTTATACACACTGCTCCAGGATGAGAAGAGACATTAACATCCCTGCTGGCTTATTCACCTTCTGAGATTGATACACACACTGACCTCTGACCCCTCCTCCTGCCTGTGCGGTTTACCAGCACTCACACTTCCTCTCCTGTTAGTCCCATTTGAGTCAGGCGTGTTGGCGAGAAATGTGAAACGAGCAGCTCATTGGCGGTTACATACGAGTCAGTGGAATTCTGGATCAAACCCCGCAGGCGGGCAGCGAGCAGAATGCTGAGCCGAGTGTGTATTAACTTGTGTGTATGTGATGCTGTTTGTAGGAGAGATCCTGGGATGTAGATTTGATTCAGCCTTAGGATTTATTACCTAATTGGCATCACTGTCTAGTGCACATGATTTCTCCAGAAATCATACATACAACAAGAGCTGTTTGCTCTGTCAGAGGTCACGAAAAGATACTTTGTATGCACTTTTACAGTCAAAGGCCTGACTGGCTGTTGGTTCTGTTCCACTATAGTGAACTTAAACATTTACGCAGCATTTTGGACTGAAATTGCAGCACAGCAACAACAGTGGGTTGCTTAGCAAGAAGGTAGCCAGCAGATAAAAGCGAGTAACGTTAGCAACAAGCTAGCCGGTTAACCTTAGTGATAACACTGATGTTAATGATTACCTTCTCAAAACAGTGAGTATGGTTAATGTTATAGATTTAGCCAAGTGTGTCTGTGTACTGCTATAAACTCGTTTAAAAGTAGAGAAAGGGAACTTGACGCTCAGTGTGAGCAGCCATGTTGATTTGATGACACTCAGGGAAGGAACTGGTACTTGAGAAGACAACGCCAAGTTGACGAGTTGAAACTTCAAGATCAGGAGCTGTTTCTGTATGTGTATTATCTGTCTCTGTATGGGGAAGCCATGGCCTAAAGGTTGCCGGTTTGATTCCCTGGACCAGCAGGAATGGCTGAAGTGCCATTCAGCAAGGCACCTAAACCCAGGCTGCCCACTCTTTTCTGTTATACATCGCTCTGGATAAGAGCATCTGCGAAATGCCTGTAACGTAATGTATCTGTATTGTGATACACGCCCACTTTAAATCTGAAGTAGGTGTGGCCTAAACAGGCAGGGTTAAGTCCCTGGAAACAAACAAATTAAAAAAAGTTAGAAATGCCAAATTCTGGCTCTGATAGTTCCTCATCGTCAGCTACATATATCATTCATGTTCCTAACTGGCCTCAAATACAGATGTGCACCCATCCATTTATTATTTTTATTTGTATCCCTGAGCAGGCAGTTACTAAGAACCCTAAGAAGGCCCTTATTTGTCTAGAGAGCTTCACACTCACACTGCATTATAAAAGTATAAAAGTAAAAACCTCTCGCTTGTGTGACATCTCGTTGTGCCCAATGGTATTCCGGTCCTGATAGGATCTAATCTCAAAGAGATGACCTTTCTGGCAGAGTAAAATGCGCCTCTTATTCATATTTGTATTTATGCTTGTTTGGAACACATGATCTGTTCGATCCGAATAATGTATTCATATTTGGTTCCATCGCTAGTGTGTATGCGTGTACCTTATCAAGGACTGCAATCAGACAGGACAGCAGTGTATCGTGTGGGTGCAGGTCTGGTAAGTGATCCAACATGTGAACACAGGCTTGTAAAAAGGACGCACCATGCCCTGCAGTCGCATTTGTTACAAAATGACACGATGAACTATCGATAGCTTGACATCACTGTCTAACCCAGGAGTCAGGAGTTCACCCACCCCACCCCCCCCTATACCCACACACACACCCACACACACACCATCGCTTTTCACTTTATCTCAATACGACTGTAGCGTTTCATTTTTCATTTAAATTCTCCTCAAATGATCTAATCTTCACCGCAGTTATTAGAAATCTAGGAACACAGGAAATTCAGGAGAACCTTTTTTGATTCATATTTATAATCCAGTCATTTTTCTATGGATGGATGGACCTACAGTAGGTGGAGATTTGACATTTGTGTGTATGACCGATAGAGTGCTGACCAACGTCCTTCTTTTGAAGTCTTTGCAAATCGGCGGGCATCTTCCCAAACACTCCCAGGCGGTTCTTTTCAGTCATACAAAACCAGTCGTCTATCTGCTTGAATATACCGAGCGACCCATATACCAGAAACGGATTGACAAGATGTCAGTCTGTCAAAAAATGATGTAAGTAACGTGAGGCCTTTGGCTCAAATAACACAAAAACATACTGCTACTGCACACGTGCATTCCTCCATCGCTAACAGAGCGAGGCTCTGGCTGAGTATAATATGAGTATTCTGATAAAATATTTCACAATACACTTTTTGGAGATATTGTGGGTACCTTTGTTTATAGCGTTAAAAATTTTTTTTCCAGACTTTGATTGGACGCAGCCGAGTTGATGTTTTTTTATTTTGTTTTAATGCGATGCTACTGTTTTGCCGGGAGTTTGTTAGCTAACCTGTTTATTGTGAAACATACAATATTGTGAATATTGGAAATATCTTCAAGTATCATGATATGATATATGATATGATTTTTGTCATATCTCACACACCTAGGGGTAAGCGTTTTCTGCTAACGTCTTAACCAACAGCGTGATTGGCTCATTTTGCTTAAGGGGAGGGGCTTGCGTGAGCCAGCCGCCATGTTGTGTTCTGCCACATTCATATTAAAAGCAGTGGGCTGTATCTGCTCATATGTCTTTCTGTAATGATTGAATTACACAGAATTATTAGGCTTTTAAAGGCTGAGCAGTCAGTCTACACACCCCAGCATTCCAGTGGACTGACGGATAAATGAGAGTAACATCATCTCGCTGTGCTGGTTCGCTCTGTGCCAGTTCTTATGTTATAGTTAGTAATGTTATGGCTCACTCAGCATTAACCACAATCTGTTTAATGGTTTAAAAACAAGCCTCTTTTTCTTCATTGAGCTTGCTTTGATTAAGGTATATTACTACAATTACTGAAAGGTTTTTGGTTCACGTCCAGCAACTTCCAGAGAGCCAGTATTGGATCTTAAACCTCAGCTTCTCAGCCTTGTGCTTGAATTCTGTCCTGACTCGCTTGTAAAAGCGTGAGCCAAATGAATAAATTTAAATGTAGGAAAATCTTGCTTCAGGCGGTACGCATCATATAAAATAACACATCATAAAAATGATGGTGTAGTGAGTTTGAGAACTGTTTTATTGAAAATGAATACAAACAAATTCAATTGCAGTGAGACTATTAACTAATAAATACAGAGACATGGTGAAGAAAAACAATATGAAAGTCTAGTAAAACCTGTGTAGGTGGCAATATTAAGCAAATATGTCTCACGGTTCATGCTGTGCATGTCAGTATCGCTCTGGTTTCTGTTTTTTAATGAGAGAGTTGCAGTGCGTGAAGCCTTATAGGAGAAAACGTATTAGAATAATGATTAGACCGTACTGATTAGGTGGAAATCATCTTTGTATATGGTTATAGGATTATCTGAGGTTGATCAGGATATGGTACAGAAATATGTTTGTTATTTTTCTTTCAACTGACCTGAAATGAGATTGGGAGGTAAACATTTGGACTAATTCCTCCTTCAGATCTTTTCATTTTTTCCCCAATTCATTCACTGGTGCATGCATACATAGTCTGAACAAAGCATGAATAGCTAAGGATGGAGAATACTTGAGTAACTGTACTTTGTTACTATACTTAACTATTATTTTAGGATATTCTTACGTTACTTGAGTATTATTGAAACTGAAGACTTGTACTTTTGCTCTTTACTTGTATTCTCCAAATCATTCAAAGTAATCGTTATAAATCTCAAAGATCTCTTCTTCTCTTATTCAGTCAATGACTGTACACTACACACCAATCAAATGGGCTCAGTTTAGGATCCACTCATTTCATTTTAAAGCATCTAATTAGGGTGGCACGGTGGTGCAGTGGTTAGCACTGTTGCCTCTCAGCAAGAAGGTTCTGGGTTTGAACCATCCAAAGACATGCAGTTAGGTTAACTGGCTACTCTAAATTGCCCATTGGTGTGTATGTGAGTGTGAATGGTTGTCTGGCTCTCTGTGTTGGTCCTGTGATGGATTGGCAGCCCATCCAGGATGTACCCTGCCTCTTGCCTGAAGTTGGCTGGGGTTGGCTCCAGCTTCTCCGTGACCCGTAATGGATAAGCAGCATAGAAAGTGAGAGAGCATCCAATTAGGGTCATCAATGTAGAAAAACTATTAAGAATCGTGCCAATTCGTCATCATCCATGACTTTCTCAAGCTACACAATATACAGTAGTTAATTCTACAGCTTCTATGTCTGTGTGTTTGGATATGGAGAAGCCACCAGACTGCAGTGTGGAACTTGAGGATGAGTGTCCCAACCCTACCACTGTAAAATTTTTCAATATGCTGGAGTAAGCAAAGACTCATGTAAAATGAGGCACGAACCCGATCTAATTAGAAAAAGCACATCGAGGTAGGTTTTACGAACGTAGGATTGGCGCTCCACGTTCTGTACACAGCTATCGAAAGGATTCATGAACTGCACAACCAATCACAGCACCAGGATTAAAGCTCCTGAAAACTCCGCTCCCAACTCGAATCACGTTTCACCCAAAACTCATGACCGAAGTCCCTCAAACTCCTCAGAAAGGGGATCTAGCGATAGAGGAGAAAAAGGAACTCAAAAACGTATGAGGTGTAAAAGACCAACAATCTACAGCACCTTCAATGCTAGATCTATTTCACAAACCAGCTGACAACATGAACAAGTCTCTGCCACCTTGAAAAATAAGATCGACATTGTCAGTATCCAAGAACATCGAATATACCACCCAGACAAAAACATCCAATATACATCTGTCAACAATTACCAACTAGCCACTTCCTCAGCTACCAAAAATTCCCAGGGATCGACCATAGGGGGAGTTGGACTCTTACTTTCACCAAAAGCCTCTGACAATTTGCTCAACATAGAGAAGATCAGCGATCGTATCCTAATCACTGAATTCTACAGCAACCCTAAAATAACTGTCATTGCTTGTTATAGTCTAATCAACTCTAGTGATAAGAATGAAGTCGATTTGTTTTTATCAAGATCTCAGGAGAGTCACTGAAAGTGTTCCCTCACACAATTTTCTTGTCATAGCTGGTGACATCAACAGCCAGTTAGGACCTAATGATGCCTATTTCACATACAACTCCCAGACAAACAGGAACGGAGAGAAGCTCCTCGACTTCACTCAGGAGTTTGAACTAACTATCTCCAACACCAAATTCATGAAGTCACCAAATAAGTTGTGGACACATCAACACCCTGCAGGTTATCGATCTCAAATTGATTATATCCTGATCCGCAACAAATGGAAGACGAGTATAAGAGATTGCCAAGCTTTCTCCTCCTTTTCATCTTTTGGCTCTGACCATAGAATTGTATCTTGCACCACCTGCCTCAGTCTAAGGATACCCAAAAAGCCACTTACAAATCCCATGAAAGAAACTGATTGGAAAGCTGTTTCATCAAACTTATCCATCAAACATCAGTTTGCTCTGGAAGTGAAAAACCGCTTTGATGCCCTTGCTGATCCCTCAGATGACATGGAAAAATTATACAGCAATCTCATTACATCCACTGAAGAGATAGCCCTCTCCATTCTACCTAAGAGGAAGAAAGAAAAAATGCAACCCCTAAGCTCTCACACTCTAGTCTCAAATGCACGCAAGAACGTCTTTGCTGCAAAGCAAACATATGACAAGAAACCAACCAGAATTAACTTCAAAAATGTTACACAGGCCCAAAAACAACTTGATGATGCATATGCTAGTGCTGAAGCCGATTTCATCCAAGGGAAAATAGACAATATTGCTTGTCTTTCCATTGCCAAACAACACATGACCACCTGGAAATTAATCAACAGACTCACTAGACGTAAATCCAAACCATCGATCAAACTAAAAGGTGGTTCACAAGAAAACAGGAAAGCCAACTGGTTATTACATTTTAGTTCACTTCTTGGTGAGCCACCAAAGATACCAGCTAACCATCATCTAAGAAAGATACAGGTATCCAGTGAACTTAATATCGCCACTGAACCTTTTTCTCTTCATGAACTAAAAACCATCCTGAAGTCTCTTTCTGAAAGCAAATCACCTGGCCTTTATAATATTCCCACCATCTTATGGAAGGATGAAGTTTTTCATGATCATCTTCTCCAACTATGTAACACCACCTTTCTTATTCACACTCCACCATCTGCATGGCTAAAAGGTGGAATCATTCCAGTGCCAAAGAAAGATGATTTAACATCTGCATCCAACTACAGAGGGAACACTCTCATTCCTATCACAGCAAAAGTTTATAACAAGCTTCTGCTAAATCGACTTGTTCCAGCAGTAGATCCACTACTCAGGAAAAATCAAAACGGCTTTAGAAGAGGAAGATCCACCATCGCACAAATCCTTTCCCTTCACTGTATCATCGAGGAAATGAGAAGATGTAACCGAGACCTAGTCATGCGCTTTGTTGATTTTCACAAAGCATTTGACTCGATAGACAGAGATACAATGTTCGAGATTCTTCCACTCTACGGCATTCCATCACCTATAATCAGTGCAATTAGAGCTCTAGCCACCAACACCACTGCTAGTAATTACACCTGACGGTGAGACATCTTCTTTTGAGATAATTTCTGGTGTGCTACAAGGTAACACACTAGCACCATTCCTATTTATCATAGTGATGGATTATATATTCCGTCTCTCTCTGGATAACATGCAGGAAAAAGGCATCGAAATCCATCCAAGAAGAAGTAGAAGATATCCTGCAAAGAACTTGACCGATTTGAACTTCGCAGATGATCTTGCATTGCTAGAGCAATCAGTCAAGGATGCTGATGCTCTCCTCCAGTCTCTTGAAAAAGCTGCTGCGCAGATAGGCCTTTACTGCAATGAGACGAACACAGAGTACATAAGCACCACTACCGAGGCAGGAATTCTCAAATCTTCCTCTGGTGTCGGCATAAAGAGAGTAGAAGACTTCAAGTACTTGGGCTCTCACATCATGGACTCCAAGAAAGATTTTAGAACTAGAAAAGCAATGGCATGGAATGCCTGCAACAAGTCAGACTGTATTTGGCATTCCAACATAAGTAATGACATCAAAATCCAACTCTTTCGCAGTACAGTGGAGCCCATCTTGCTTTATGGTGCAGAAACTTGGACCTTGACAACATGGCTTCAATCTAGACTGGATGGAACATACACCAACTTACTAAGCAGAGCACAAAACATCAGCTGGAGACAGCACATGACCCTGAAACCAATCTATGAGAAGCTCTCACCCATATCTCAGAGAGTAGCTCAAAGACGGGTTCAGTTCGCCAGGCATCGTCAGCGAGCCAAAGATGAGGTTGTATCATCTGTCTTATTCTGGAAACCCATGGGTAGAGTTTTCTCCAGGAAACTCACATTTACCGAAGTCTTCTCTCGCGACTCTGGAATCGAGTATGCAGACCTGAAGGCAGCTATGAAGAACCATGACGTCTGGAGTGAGTTTGTGCAGGGACTGACCCTGACCCCCTTCACAGTTGATGGATGATGAGGTTTTGCTAGCCTGTTTTCTTTGCTAATGCCAGGTCAGACTAGCATCGATTTCAGTAGTGAACATAATACGCAAGACAGCAAGTCAAATTCTGGCTAATGGTAAATGTTGCAAAGTTCCAGAGATGGAATGATGCTTTCAGGCAAAATGATGATCTGTTTTAAAACAGAAGATCACCTTTGAACAGTTAGAGATGAGTAATAAAAGTTACATGTCAGATGAAAACATGACTTTCTTAATGTCATCATTAAAAAACACTTACTTTGTACTTTTTAATACTTGAGAACATTGAAATGTAGCAATTACATTTCAACTGAGTACATTTTTTGGGTGGATACTTCTACTTTTAACTGAGTACAATTTAGGCTGGATACTTCTAATTTTAACTGAGCACAATTTTGACACGTTATCTATATCTTACGGAGCCTCCTAACGGTCACGATGGGGATTTTTTGCATTCCCTCGCAATACTTTTGGGTTACCTCACAAAAAAAGTTAGGGTAAGGGTTAGGGTTAATGCAAAAGTATTGTGAGGGAATGCAAACGTAGCTCCAAAAAAAAAAAAAAATCCCCGCCATGACCATTAAGGGGTTCCATAATTTCTGTATTGTTACTTAAGTATAATTACTTTGTCCACCCATGCTCCTAACATTCTCTTTATTGCGATGCTATCTATGCTGAGATTACGGCTATAGAGATTGTTCACTTCAGTGGGTTTCCCATGTGTATGGGGAAAACCAGTCCTTAAACCAATCGTCTGTTTAGTTGCTGCATAAACACTCAAGAATGTATATGATAGACCATATCTCATCACTAATTAGAAAGGGCTTTTAGACTCCACTTCTATTAATATTGTTACTGTTACCATAACTGGGAGGAAGATAAAATATATTTGTGATTTGAAAGTAAATGTTATAGCTGTATTGCTGTAGAATCTAAAAAGATGTGGTAGTCGTTAAGACATCCATTGCGAAGGAGTAAACAACACAGAAGATTTTTTTTCTAAGCGCACACGGTATTGTTATTGTTGGCACTCTCCTTGCATTCCATTCAAAAAGACATGGTTTCTCTTCGAAAGTTAAAGTCTGTCCCGTTCAGAAGGCAGCTTAAGGATTTACTACAAGGAAGAATTTGAAGGCAGCATTGTTTTCTCAGTGCTTTCTCAAGAAAGGAATTTACACAATTCTGTTTACCAGATAAAAGTCCCATGAAAGTGGGCTCTCCAATACAAAATTGTGTTTATATTATAAACCATGATTAAAGCTTCTTTAATTATGAAAATGTGACACAATATTGACACATGGCTCATAATCAGTGTTTTGTGCAGAATAAGGTGTCCTTGAGGTTTGGGGGTTTTGCATACATTAGAAAGCAAAATCTCTGACAAATACGATAGTTTGGCTGAAGTTTTAAAATACAAAGAAACCACTGACTATATGTATTGTTGTTATACCATGGCGCTGTTGTATTCTTGAATCTGATTGGTCAGAAAGAGTCTTCACATCAACATGTTGTAATGGTTAGTAAATTTTCCGCCACAGATAAGCAGTTTTGCCAATTTAGCGATTTTGTTGCTAGATTTAGTAACCTTTTGACCTTCCCTAGAGACTATATATTATCTGGCGACAAATTTGGCGACTTCTCACAACTTTGGCAACCTCCATTCTCATTGTCAAGCAACAGCAAAAATCACCTTTCACCGATTTGTGAATATAACATCTGCCTATCCTAGTGTTCTAGCATTGCCCACGTTTATACAAGTAATGAATGACCTGCAAGAACATAGAGAACGGGATGCCATTCAGCTACGTGACATATGCAAATTAGTCGTGGTTGCATATTGTGTGACATTATCATTCAATCTAGTGACTTTTAGTAACACTTCAGAGAGCTAGTAGCGACTTCTGCTGAGATTTTTTTCCTTTTTTGGCAACACTGCAGGAAAGTTTTCAGGATAGAGGATTTTAAGTTTTCTGATTTCTTTGTAGCATGACAAGCTGTTTTTTTCCTTCCATCTTATTGTTGAGGGAACATGCACTTCCCCCCTGTAACAGCAAGCCTTGTCATGTTTTATTTCCTGCGTAAATAATATCTTAGACCTTAGTGAAAGGACTATTTAGAGAAACTTTAAACGTTTTTAATACTGCTTAATTAAAAAGGTATGATGTTACTTTTATATATTACAGTATAATTGGCATATTGGATGTTTATTTTTTGGAAGGGACATATTTGGAGGTTTGGAATTTGGCAGGATCTCTTGGCCATTGGCCTGCTTTTGTCACACACAAACCTGGCAATTCTGCTAATTCTTCAATAAGCAGTCTGTAAAAGAGCAATGTATTCCTCCTCATGTTTATGGGCACTCTTCCACTGGACAAAGTTGTGATAAACATCACTCGTTCCAGTTAGCTTAATTTTTTTGTGACAGAATGTTTCAAGGCTTCAGCAGTGCACTTACAGGAGCCAGCTGTTTCCTTCGCTGGATGATATTTCAGCGTTTTTCTTTTAAGAGGTTTGGGCTGCACTTAAAACACTTTCGAAATGATATTTTCCGAAGTGTCGAGCGCTTTTGAGATTGCCATGGGACCACACAGACTCTCACAAGCATACACACACTTGGCATATTAGCGAGGAGTATGTTTTTAACCCTCCTCTCCAAAGCTTTCACTGTGTGTTTATGAATGTTTATACTTGTATAAGAAGCCCTTCGAAAAGGACATTCCTCATACTTTAGCTGGTGGTGATATTATGTTACTCTTACTTTGTTCAGAGTACTTTTCTGGATTAGCATAAATCCAGCGCTAGCTATTCTTACTCAGGTAACAGTGGCAAATACTTGGTAATTGTGAGTTGCTTTGTGATTTGGTGTGTTTTTAATGCTTTCAGACAGCATGAAATGGGATTAAGCGAGTCAAGTGTGTGGGGGTGTGTGTGGACATGTACTTATACCAGAGACAGAAACTCTTGCTGATGGACATTCTCCAGGCTTCAGTTGACAGTGCCATTATGTGGCTTGCTCCTCTCGTCAACCAAAAGAACCACAAAGCTTGACAAACAGAAGTGTGTGTGCACTGAAAGAGTACGTTCCTGACAAGTGCAGATTGTCTTGTCCTTCTGATGTCACTCGGCACAATTGTTTGTGTCTCTCTTTCACCCTGTTCTTCCATCAAACACACGCATCTTGCAAAAAGCCTAGCAAAGTGCTAACCATAAAAAAAAAATCCCATAAAATCCTGTTAGGTTAGCTCATATTATCTAGCTTGCTAGGGTTACTAGTGAAAATGTTAATGAATATAACTTAAAATCCTCTCAGAAATCGTCTCAGGTTAGCTCATATTAGCTAGCCTGCTAATGGTAGCAATGTAGACTATTAACATTTATTAATATGACTGAAGAGAAAAACCCTCAGAAATCCTGTTACATTATTTTAGCTAGTTTGCTAATGTGAGCAGTGAAAATCATCAACATTTAGGAATATAACTTAAAATCCTTTCTGAAATCCTTTCAGGTTAGCTTATTAGCTAGACTGCTAGTGTTAGCAGCAGTAACTTATTAACATGTATGAATATGACCAAATTTTTCTAGAAATCCTGTCAAGTTTTGTTAATATTAGCTAGCTTGCTAGGGTTAGCAATGAAGATTATTAGCACTTCTGAATATGACTCAAATCTTCCCAGAATTGATGTCAAGTGAAAATTATTAACATTTATTAATATGACTTAAAAATCCTCCCAGTAGTATTGCCTGGTTAGCTCATAGTAGCTAGCTTGCTAGTGTTAGCAGTGAATATTATTACTAAGCATTAGCAGCATTAAGAGTTGAGATTATTAAGCATTATTACGCATTAGCAGGTGAGATTCTATACAAATAGGGATATGGATTAAACTTCTCTCAGAAATCTTGTCCAGTTTTGCTAATATTAGTTGACTAGCATTAGCAATGAAGAAGAATCTGCACTTTGTAACAGTTAATAAGTTTTCCACCACAGGAAATTCTTCAGACATTGCAATTTCTGGTTCTCAGCTAATATGATAACTTATGCCCCCCCCCCCCC
>JAOTRR010000028.1:15685744-15698067 GCA_028570945.1 Gogo arcuatus | reverse complement strand
TTTGTAATTCTTCCTCACTTACGGTGACAAAGCGATTGGCAGCCATTTTGCCGAGCCGCTCGAGGTGATTATCAAGAAATAGTCTGAATTTCTCGACCAATCAGCACGCACGATTTTCTATAATCACCTGTGTGTTTATACTAATTATTATTATAACCTCAGAATCCTCTTAGAAATCCAGTCAGGTTAGCTTATTAGCTAGATTGCTAATTGTAACAGTGAATATTATTGATATTTATTAACTCTTTCACCACTGCGTAACTTCATATACAGACTGTTATATACACTATATAACTTTTATATAAGAAATACCATTAACACTAAGTAACTTTGTGATAAATTCAGTATAAGCCAGTACACACTTTTAAAAGAAAATATAGTGAACTAGAGTGAGTGCCATAGTGGCATATTTGGTACTATTGGAAACTAGAGGACTTCTGCTTCGAGGATATGTGACACTTATGACAATAAACTGAACACAGATGAATTTGCGTTTTATCCACTAATATTTGCCGAAAGAAAGATGCGTAACCCTAATTAACATAAAATAACATTGTGCTTATCTAAGTTACATCATAGGAAATCCTGGGGAATCCGACTTCTCAACCAATCAAGTACAATACACAGGGGTTTCCCTACTAAAATGAGATCGGATAGCAGTCTGCCGTGATAATGGCGACCAATATACGAGACCACTTTCACGGTCTGTCGTGTTGAAAGATTCCATATTTTTCCGACCGGTATAGCATTTTGCAGTGGTGAAAGGGTTAATATGACTTTAAAAAAATTCACTCAGAAATCCTGTTAGGTTAGCTTATATTAGCTAGCTGGCTAAGGGAATTCTGAAATCCAGCCAGGTTTCGTGTTATCATTTAGCTGGCTAGTATTATTAAGGGATTTAGGGATAAATTTATTAGTTCATATGTTTAAAATCTTTATTTTTCTTTAAATCTTTATTTTTCTGTAAAGCTGCTTTGCGACAATGTCTACTGTTAAATGATCTATACAAATAAATGAATGAATGAAAACTTTTAAGAAAATAAGTTGAAATACTGTACATTGAAGAGTCAACCGCTTTGTTTGATTTTTGATGATTTGAAAACTGGACGTACATGTATCTTCACCTCAGGGTATGTTTGGGAAGAATACTCCAGTGTTTTTCAGCTTAATCTCTATTTACTATATGAGGTAGTGGCACATTTTCCTGTACTATGAAAAGAAAAGAAAACTTGTTTTCTCCAGGCTGTTCTGTTACAGCCTTAGGACATTGTAGAGTTTAAAAGCTGTATTTTGAAATTTGTATTTTGTAGTGTTTCAGTTTTTTTTTTTAATCCTATACAGTATTTAGGCCAATTTATTGCCACACTTTGGTGAGGATGATACCATTCAGTACATTCTGACACTAGCAGACAGTGATGTATTTCACACAAGGATTTCCTGCTATAATTTTTGTTTCTGTTGCAAGAACTCATCAGATTTGTAGTTAAAGACATCCAAGATTTAGCAAAAAGACATCTGACTTTGCATATGTACTACAGTTTATGAAATTGTCTGATGTCGCCTGTTATGAGCAAGCTGGAGCCTAAGGCTGTAGATTTAGAGATGCAGAGATTAGGCTGAAAAATGGCCTTTAAATGGCTCAGCTACCCAGTAAACCCAAAGAAATTTAGAACATACTTGATTGGATATGTATATTTTGGGTAGACTGAAAGTTTTAATACTCACTGAAGACATAGAAAAGCTGACTGTTGTAGTCACACAAAGATCGAGAGCCAAGTAATAGACGTCCATCGGCATATCTGGTCATTCAATGCTAACAGGCTGTCATCAGCTACATATGCTAATAAAAGTACTAAGAGTGCTGTAGGCTTAAATGGTCAAGTGAAGATAAATATGGTCAATATATTAATCTATTTTTTAGCTTATATAACTGTTTAGCTTTAGTTTTATGAACTGAAATGCATAGTTGCACAGTAGCTTTCCTGTCTGGAAGCCGCGTGGAGGCGCGCACTGATGACATCAGATGCCAGTGATTGGTTAAAAGAGATCTTTTAGGAACAGCAGAGAGATGTTGAGTAAAAAATGTCCTACTTGAAGAAATCATGTTCATCAGTGTGTCACGCGTATGCATCACTGGCATGAGCGTGTTTGTGTTTTTCGCCACCCACTCCATTTTTCAGATAAAAAGACACCCGTCCAGTGCAGAGCCAAAACGTGTGTTGAAGAGAGAGAAAGAGAGTTTAATTTGGATTGATTGGTGTAATCAAGTTTGTTCTACCCGATTTATCCGTGTCAATGCAATTTCACAGCACAGACAGTGTCAAAAGGTGAGCGTTCGGCCTCGCATAGAGCGTGATCGATGTATCTGGGCCCCTCCCATGCACACACAGACACACAAACGCACACACACAGGCACGTGCAAACATCTATTTATCAATGTGTTTTACACCACAGTGAAAGCCTAACTCTAAAAACAAGGTTGCTTGTTGTACTTAAATGTCAGTGTTAATCAGGAACATGATGGATGAACTTGCTAACCTGTTTCTGTTCTCTCTCTCTCTCTCTGTCTCTCTCTCTCTCTCTGTCTCTCTGTCTCTCTCTCTCTCTCTCTCCCCGTGTGCTCTGTTCCTGTCTGATCCTGCTGGCGCTTTGCTCCTCTAATAGGTAATGTGTTTTATTTTTACTTCCCTGCCTCAATCTGGAGCTCCCATTTAGATATCACTAGGGGAAAAAAGACTGTGTAATAAGTTTAACTATGTGATGAATTAATGATGGTCGATCTTTCAGATCTGCTGTTGCCTGAGTCTGGATTGTGTGACTTCACTTAGCTGTACAGAGGATAAGCAGGATGAGGACAACGCTTTATTAGCTCTACCACATCTTTACATGACCAGTATTCACTAGCATTAATGCTAAAGTGGCTCTGTGTGCTGGGGTTCTGACTGTGGTGTTGGTTTGATATTGTAAATACTATTTTCAGTGGCTAAAATGCTTATCCAACTTGCATACACAAAGCTCATGTGGTATCCAACAGCTACAGAGGCGCTAATATCTATCATACAAACACAAACAAAAGTGAACACTAAAGTTAGCTAGCGTGTGTTAGCTTGCTAATACAGAAGCTAGTATCTTAGCACGTGCTTTAGTCTCTTTGGTTTGGTACAAAATGGAGGAGATGCTTGCTATTAAATAGTAGTTTCATCAGACTGTTTCCTCACTGTTTTATTTTAAAGTTGCTTGGTTTAAAAAATAGCTTAATATGCAAGATTTTTGTGGTAAAAATGTTTTTGTTTTCTTTTCTTTTCTCTCTCTCTCTGCTTGCTAAGATGTACTTATTAGGAATGTTGGTACCTCTGTATCATAATTTGTTGAAAAAATACTTTTCGTTGGAAAAAAACCCCACTAAAGCTAGCTAGCATATGTTAGCTTGCTAATACATAAGTACCTAGTTTTAGCATGATATTAAAGATGTAATTTGGAGTTGGTAGATTTCGATGTTTGTACTGGTAGATGGTAGATTTAAGTAACCTGTTGCTGGTTCACTGGTTGTCATTCCTGTGACCACTTTTGGTAGGTACTAACCACTGCATACCGGGAACACTCCACAAGACCTGCCGTTTTGGAGATGCTCTGACCCAGTCGTGTAGCCATAACAAAGTCGCTCAGATCCTTAAATTTGCCCATTTTTCCTGCTTCCAACACATCAACTTTGAGAACTGACTGTTCACCTCCAAATTCTTTCATCCTCTCTTCCTTTTCCCCTGCTGTCTGTCACCTCCCTCTCCATCCCTGTCATCTCCGATCATTTTCTCTCCTCTTGTATGCTACCATAGTTTAGTCATCATCCTTCATCCATTATTTCTTTCACCCCTTCCCTTTGTCGTTTTATTCCTCCCCTTCTCTTCTCCTTTACAAAATGTATACCTCTTAATTCCTCTCCTCCTTATCCTACACTTCATAATCCTTAAACTCATCCCATAAGAGTCTTTACTTATTCATTGCCCTGTCATCTCTGCTGTTATCATCATTCTAGCACTGATAATCCCAGGGCTCCTGACCTTCTTCAGCCTGCTGGCTAACTGGGTCACCCTGCACTCATCTCATGTGTGTCGCATTAGTGTGACGTCTCTCCCTTTCTATTTAATGATGCTTCTCTTCTGTTCACCAAGGCAGTTTTTTTTTTATTTTTCCAGAGTGTTAAAACTTCACTCGCTGGTGCCTGTCAGAAATCGTTAGACTGACGAGGGATGCGTTTCATTCTGAGTGCCAAGGCTCTCCGCCGCAGCATGCCATCTTCTGCCTCTATGTGCCAGCAAAGTGCGTGTGTGTGTGTCTGGTGTCAATGCTGTCACACTGGCACTGTGATAAGGATGTCATGGATCAACCGCAGAAGCCTCCACCAGTTGTTTACGTTTTGCTATAAATGTCTTCCTTGATCTCCAATCTATTTCCTCAGGACTGATTGTCGTATCCACCCCCACCTCACATCCTCCACCCTCCCACCACGGCATCGACTGTCAGTGCTTCTTGTTGTCATTGTTGTTGTTTTCCATCACACCGCCCAATAACTGGTCACTAACACTCTTCATCTGTCAGTCACAAAGAACCTTTAACTGTAACATCTGATTCTGTCAAAAGACCATAGCACACAGTCTGTGTTATTAACGGCCGAAAAAAAAGTACTGTGACAAATTCTGTACAAACACTGTGACAGGTTGTTCAGCACTAATGTGTTTTGTTTACAATAAGACTCGTCATAAAGAAGATGGAATGTTCTGGATGCGGCAAGGGAAATGTTATAGTTTACACTTTATTGTTTAGCATTTTTGGTTTACACTTCAGGTCTACTCTGAACAGTATTACTCTGAATTAAATTAAATTAATCTGAGTTTTATTAAACCCACAGAAAAAACATCATAACATCTCATCAAACCATTTCTGTATATGCAGCATTCGTCCAGCGCATAGCACTGAATAGAAACAAAATGTGTAGTTTGCTTGTTGGAGGACTGCACCTTAGCACGACTCAGTGTGCCGCATTTGCCCATGATCCCACTTTGTGCATCACGACGCAAAGATGCGTTAAGTATAAATCGGCCTTTAGAACGCATAATGTGATAGCAGATATAGTTCCAAGACAAAGCGTACAATTACGCAAAACTTACGTACAGCTACAAACACTTTAGTGGCGATAGCGAAATGCAAACAAAACATGCTGATGGACAGAAAAAATATCTGTATTATCTCCAGTTCACTTTGATTAATGTTTCTGTTTATATGACCCCACTTTCTGCATGGCCTGAATCGTGCTGATTGTTGACAAGCAGAATGTAGTACTTTTCTTTAACCATATGTCTACCGTCAGCGGATCTTCAGCACGTGACTTGACAGGGAGAAGACACATTATTGCACAGTTTGTTATAGAATTCAGCTATCATTTTGTTGTGATTATTTCATACAGTGTGACTGCAATCGCAGTGACTAAACAATGGCCAAAATTTTACTTGATATGTTAAGTTAACCCAGCTACTCTAAAAATGTGATTAGCTAAAACTAGCTAGTTTGAGTAAAAGTTACATGGCAAAAGTAGCTTAACCTGATCCAAGCTCTATCTACTAAAGTAGCCAGTAATCTTTGAGTCATGTGACTTGTTTCTAACCAACAAGCCAGAAGCTATATAACATGATATAACAAAATATATTTTGTGCATGTTAACAAAATGGAATATAACATTTTTAGTATTACTCCATTGGTTACATAGTTTGTTAACTAATTACAACCTACTTAATTTAAAAATTAGTGGTGCAATACTAATTGTTGTAACTTAAGAATGTGAAAATGAAGTATTCATTTTGAGCCATTTTGTAGATAAAGCAACAAGGGCCATTAGGACACTAAAAGTAGAGCATGGGATCTTGAAGTGTAACTTCACCCGCTAGCTCTGAACCTAACTCCACCCAATGCATAATTTTGAAAAATTGGGCTGAGAGGGATGGGGAGGGGCTGGGGGGGAATTGATCTGTGAGGCAGGAGTTGCTCAGTGAGTCCCAATCAGCATGTATTTGAAAATGAGCGCAATTTCATAGACTCCCACTCAAGGAGTGCGTCAACATTCTTCTTCTTCTTTTTTTTTTTTTAATAAAAATGTCATGACGTGGAGAAGTACCAAATGGCTGACTCTACATCAGCATCAGCCTTGCAAGGTTCAGGATGATGTTAACCAGTAGATGGCGTTTTGAGCCATTTTTATCCCATAAAATGCCATTTTTTAAATAAAAATGGTCATTTTTTTTCCATTTTAACACCAGCATTAATGTGTTTCATCACAGTACAGTTGTATCATTTAGTTTACAGCTCAACAAACACATGTAAGTGTCAAGTATCTCTTTAAACATTCAAATGTATTTTATTGCCTTTGGATATGCGAATATAAAGTAGCAAATATAGCATTTGGAGTTTGAGTGTTTTTTAAAGTAGACAATTTGAGACTTGGCCTCACTCTCAAATGTGCCCACAAGAATTTGAATATCAGACAGTTTTGATTTTGTGGGGACATTTGTGGGTAAATGTGGGTGGTTTTAACAAGTAAAATGTTCAAACTAAAAAAAAAAAAAAAAAGGCCAAAGATTTCCATCAAGTTACTGAGGTCCAGTTTTTTGGTTTTACAAAAACTGTAACGTTTATTTAAAAAAAAAAAAAAATCAAACTCTGTTGCCATCCATATGAACAAGCTTCGCTTCAAGCATTGTTAACGTGGCTAATGGTCTCATCACAGGATGGTGTCATAAAAAATGCTTGCTGTTCTTTATTCATTTCATTCATTCTTAACAATGTTAGCCTGCTATGGTACAGTAACGTCTCAATACTGGATAAAGGAGTGTCTGAGGTTTATCATGCACCCGTATAGTGAGACGGCATAACACTGTCGGAAATGCGTCGCAGGATTCGTGTTGTGACTGTCAATGCTGAAAGTTGACTCGAGGTTAACACTGTACAACAACATTTATTTCTGTATTTAGCCTAGCTATATATGAACGTAGCTGGACATTAGCATTACAAGTTATTAGCTAGCTGGTGCTACTTTAGCTAACTGTGTTTTTCATTAGCGAGGTGGTGCCATGAACACATTTTCAATCATGAAGCTAAGTAGCTGATTCTTGTCTGTGGGAATTGGCTTTTGTTACATTGGGGCTAGGATTCTACCTAACATGTAACATGGTGTAACCATAGCAACATTCGTGGTGGCTTCACAAGCATGTGTTACTTAGTGTGTTAACTTTTGTGTGCAATAGAACACACCTGCTGAAGCTTTGTGGAAACAACCTGCTAGAAATGATGATCTGTTTGCACACTGCGTACAGTATGTGTATAAGAGAGCTGTGTGTGTGTGTGTGTGTGTGTGTACGCAGGTGGGTGGATGCAAAGGAAGACCAGTCAGTGCTTAAATTGCTGGCATCTAAAGCCTAATGCATATTCGTGTGTGTGTGTGTGTGTGTGTGTGTGTGTGTGTGTGTGTGTGTGTGTGTGTGAGTAAGGCGACTATGTGGGTGGTGTGTGTACACTTGTTTGTTTGCAAAGCTTGAACAAGTCAAGTATGAGTGGGCTAAATGTGTGTGTGTGGGTGTGTGTAGGTGGTACTGGATATATTCATGCTATATGTTGGCAAGTCCCCATGAGGGGAAAAAATGCAGATTTCATATCGGTTAAAATCCAGACTTTGTTCATGTTAATAAATTATTTGAATACTCACCAACCACTTTCATATGAACACTTGTACACGTGCTCAGTCATGCAGTTATCCAATCAGCCAATCATAAAATCATGCAGATACCCAGGTCAGGAGCTTTAGGTAGCCTAATGTTCACATTAAACATGAGAATGGGGGGAAAAAAGTGACCTCAGTCACTTTGACCATGGTGTGGTTCTTGGTGTCTGACAGGATAGTTAGAGTATTCGTACACAATGGATTTTCATACAGAATGCTGCGAAAAACAACAACAACAACAACAACAAAAAACATCCACTGAGCAGCAGTTCTGCAGATGGAAACATCAAACATTATTGATAAGAGACGTCAAAAAAGAAATGCCAGACTTGTTTAAGCTGACAGGATGTCTACAGCAACTCAAATAACCACTCTTTACAACTGTGGTGAGCAGAAAAGCATCACCTTAAGGTAGACGGGCTTTAAAAGCAGAAGATGACATCAGGTCCCACTCCTGCCAGCCAAAAACAGGAATCTGAGACTATACTGGGTCTTACTAGACTCATCGAAACCGGACAGTTGAAGACTGGAAAAAGGCCAATTGATGCTTTTGGGGTAAAATGCAGTACTTGAATCCGATTAAACCAACAAACCCAGCTGTCCTAGCATTTATTTATGGAAAGGAAGGATCAGTGCGGATGTGTACACTTGGGGGGGGGGGGGGTATAAATGGGGTCACCAATGCTGTGTGAGTGTATGATACTTATAAAGTATAAGACCAACACAAACTCTCAGCCAATATGTAACGGATAATTTTCTCTAAAGCCGATCACAACATTCAGATTGACACACAACTGTTTAAAAATGACTACAAGTCTCTCTTTCACAGCTATTTAGCCTTCAGTGTGTTTATAATTCAGCTAGCATGCATTTGTCTAGAACAAAGCCTAGGTATTATACATTTTTGCACTGTTGCTTGAATGTTTGGTTTCATTAATTGTTATGCCTGAGCAATTCTTCTGTATGCGCCATTTTAATTTGCTTCTTTGTTAAGCAGCCTTGGGTGTGAAAACGTTGACCAAGAACCCACACACACACACACACACACACACACACAGATGTGAGAGCACTCTGAGGCCTTGGTGTGATCTGTATTTCCAAATAACAGCAGCTGCACTTTTATTCATTCATTCATGTTCATTCATGTTCAGGTTTACCTCTAGGGAGAATAACCTGTGTGACTCCGACGTGGGACAGCAGCTGAATTATTCAGCATTCATTTTCCTTTTGTTTTCGTTTTTTTTTTCTGTTATGCCCCTGTGGCGACATGCCACTTTGGGAGGAATTAAGGTCTAACGACGGTCAATGCGTCAACAATAGCAGCAGAGCGTACGCCTTCTGCTCTGGACCACACACTCCATGCCTGCCTACGTTTCCAAGGGTGCACAGGTCCACTGCTTGATGCATTCACCGTCACTATGGCAACAGAGAGGAATCACATGGAGGCGAGTGGGTCAGAGCATGTGCTGAGTGATGAGTGCATGTTTAGTGGTGATAGCTGCACATTCTCACAATCACACGTAATTAATTAGGACGAGACACAGTTATGCCACACATCACAGCCGTGTGATTTTGCCCTTCCCTCTGACACTTTTTTTTTTTCACGACATTAACTCTGTCCTAAATCCCACACATCACCCTTTAGGCTGTGTTTCAATCTACCGGAAATTTACAGTTATTGATTTCCACCCATTAGTGCTCCCACTCGTATAAGCGCACACACTTTATCCATCTCCTTGAGTGTAGTCCTTTCAGGGACTTCATGTCACTTTCTGTCTCTCTTCAACCTAGCTAACATTAGGTTACATTACTAGCTTACTTTTTCTGAATGTTATGATTCTACAAGCTTTGTGTGTGTGTGTGTGTGTGTGTGTGAGAGAGTGGGGGGGGGGGGGGTTCCCCACGTTTTTGGGTGTTGCATTGAGAATGCTTTTAAATGTCATTTATAAATGTTCTTACAATGTTTTCAGTTGCAGGGGTGTTAATTCTAACATTTCCACAATGCTAATTCTGGGAACAATGTGTAGAAAACCACTATTACAGATGTTTTTAGAACGTTGCAGGAACGTTATTTCTGGAACTTTACATTTAAACCTGTTTATTTATGATTGGGATTTTAATTTAGAAGCCATCATGGTAGGAATCCCTGGTTCGATCCTAAGCTTGGGTCATTGTGGGCTTTCGCATGTTCATCCCGTGTCCGTGTAGGCTCCTCTGGGTCCTCTGGTTTCCTCCGTAAATTGACCATAGGTGTGAATGAATGTTTGTGCGTAGTGCCAGTTATGCCTTCCCTCCTTGTGCCAAATATTCTTGGGATAGTCTCCGGATCCATCATGAAACTGAGCAGGATAAAGCAGTTACTGAAAATAAATATTAATTTAGATACATTTTGGCAATGATACTTTTAATCGCAGCTGGTTCCAGACTAAGTAGTGTTTTAATGCTGAACCTGAACCCGTCTCTGTGGAAGTGTGTGGGATGGTCTATGACTCGTATAACCTCCAATGATATCATCAACGATGGTCACTGATAAAACCACTTGATTAATACATATATGTAGCTGCAAGCAGTGATGAGGGGGCCAAGCACAACAGTACAACAAGGCATACAGTAGTTGCCATGGTAACTTCCTGTAATTTTGTCAGGGGCATGGCTGTATGCACTTACAAGAAGTTTCATGTCAATTGACCAAAGATTGTCTGGCATAAAGCTTTGATAAAGCCATTTTCTTATCCAGTGCACACTAGCAAGTGATGAAGCGACAGTTGATCGATCATTTCCTGGGGAAAACCAAACACAATTTGAATCGAGATGTTCTCAAATTTTCTGTGATGTCGTAAAAGTGACAAATCAAAATGGCTCCAGAAAAAACCCTCAGGCCAATCCTATAGCTCAGGTTGTCCCAGGGATACTTGAGTTCCTATCACACACTGATTTAACAATGTGTGCTGTACAAAAAAAGGAAAACAAGCATAGAAGTTTGGTTTCATCATCATGACAATATTAAAATACGTGTACAAATACAGCACAAACGTGCAGGAGAATCGAATTGTTTTACGGAATGGAAAAGATGGACAGATCACATCCAAACAACAACAAAAAAAAATCAGTGATGTGTTACTTGGTAGTTTGAAAGCAGGGCTGTGCTAGACTGAGACAGCTCTCTCTCTCTCTCTCTCTCTCTCTCTCTCTCTCTCTCTCTCTCTCAGAGGTTAGGGCATGAAGTACATTGTTGCTGTACTGTACTGGTCTTCTGTGTGTGTATGTGGGTGTGTGGCTCTGGGAGTAAACACACTGTTGCTGCTAGTATGGTGTTCTGGCTGTGTGTTATTAACACTGGCAGTACTGCTCTGGCCTCAGGCTCCATCACACACACACACACACACACACACACTCGTCTCTTTCCGTATTTCTCTCTTTCTCGCTGTCATCTTTCAGCGCTCTCATTCTCATTCTGTGCTTCTCCTTCTCTTTTCATTTGTCGTCCTACACCTCTTTGTGTAACTTTTAGGTAATATTTTTTTCCCTGCTTTCTGAGATTGTCATCTTATTTTGATCTCTATCGAGCGCTTAACATTTCCTTAACATTTCCACCTTTGTTTCGCTCACGGGTTTTTATTGAGCTCAGTTAAATATGGATTCTTGCTTAGTAGGGGCTAGAGAAGAGGGCCGGATATGGAACACAGCTCCATTTTGGTTTTTCATGTTGCTGTCTGTGGTTATTCTGATATTCCTTCTCTCTTTATACCTTCCAGCCTTGGTAGAATTACTCCAGACTTCTTGATAACCTTTTTTTTTTAAAATCAAGTTTTATTATACCTGTTAAAAAAATTAAGAGTTAAGAGATCTGGGTTTTGATATATGCAAGACAGCTCGGTGAGTAAATCTCAGAATTGGGATTGAAATATAGATAACAGTAATAGCATGAAATTATACCTTGTTCAATAAGACAGATTTGTTTTTGCCACTTACAGATACTTTGATTACAATGAAAAAATCTTAGTAATGAATATTTTTTTAAAAATCACATATTTGCATAATTATAGTAGTAGTGATCCGACAAGCAGGAGGAGTAAAACATTTGGCTGCATGATGTTACAGGAAACTAATCAACGACAGGGTCGTGTAAGGCTGCCTGACCCAAAATGGAGTTTATTGTTACACCAGGAAAGTTGATCATTTTCCAATAACTGGACATCCTGAAGTGTTTTATTCCTCTTATTCCACATCATTGTTTTATTTAAGAACGACACATTGTAATTTTTTTTATCTGTTTATGGTAACGTGATGATGTGGAGCATCTGTGAAACAAGTTAGTTCCTGTTATTACTTACAATTATAACAGAGCTCCATACTTACGAGAATATGGTAATGCATCAACCTGATTTTTGATGGCTTTTGCGACTGTACGACGTCCATATGAGCCACGTACGTGTACCACCACAGGATACCGGATCGTAAGTGCAAGGCAATGTATCTCATAAACACTTGAAAGCGCTGGTCCACTGCTGTCCACCAGGCACCCAGCAGAGTCACACCATAATAAATGTCGTGGTGT
>JAOTRR010000028.1:15529828-15541504 GCA_028570945.1 Gogo arcuatus | reverse complement strand
AATCCATTCACTACTTTTTGAGTTATGTTGGGAACAGACAAACAAACAAACAAACGGAGGTAAAAAACATAACCTCCTCCAACAAAGTTGGCGGAGGTAATAAATAGGAAGTCTTTTAATTAATTAAATATTGCATGAGAGAGTTGTCATAGTGTGAATGTATCATAACTTTCAACTCCTAATCGTTTGGACCAGGCAATAGAGGTCAACTTGGTGCAGAAATCTTCAGGAGGTCTTACATATTTTGCTGAATGGAGAGGTGGAATTCTCGACCATAAGATGGGGCATCTGGCTTGTTTCGCCGGCGGGATGGTGGGCATCGGGGCAGACGATGGCACTCCAGAAAAGAGGCAGCACTACCTAGACCTGGCAGCTGAGATCACAAACACATGCCATGAGTCTTACAGTCGCTCAGGTGAGTATGAAAGAATGGGGAAAGACACCTTCCCAGGGGAACATGGCCACCCTTCATTTTTTCCTGACCAAATGCCTAACCTAAAACGCGATACATTGTACTGTATAAGATGTAGTCATCTAGATCATTTTTTGAGACAGAAAAATAAGGTCTATCTGTCTAGTCATGATTTATGTATTTACATAAAGTCATACATAACGTTTTTAACATTTGAAAATATTTTGAAAATAAATTTTCCATGCTTCAAGACCCTGTCAGTCTCCAGATCTGATCTGGAGAAGACTGTAGCAATTAGCAGTATTGTAACTATTAATACCTTAACACACTGTTTTATTACTTATGTTTATGTTCATCTGCCAAACCTAACTCAGTAAATGTTTGGATATAAATGAAAAAATGTTTGCCTTAAGGGTGTGAAAACTTTTGAACTCGACTATATATAGGTCTACACTCATAAAATACAAAGTTGTTTTTCAGTGTAGCATCACTGATTATTTAGATAACAGATAACAGTTAGATAATTAGATAACAGTACTAGCATTGCTAGCTAGCAAGAATTTGTCAGGATTTTTAGTAAGCTAGCTGCAGAATGAAATTTTGAGGAACTCTTGAGGGGAAAAGTAGCATACATGAAAAGCTACAAGGCTTCTGTGTAACTGATTCATCATTCAGATGTGATTTCAGGCAATTTTGTAGCCATTTCAGAGAGTGAAGATGAAAAAAAAAAAAAAAGCTACTCCTCAGCCAGTTGCTAACCGCGCTAACTTTAAGCTCAACCATTTGTAACTTGCGTGTGTAAAACCTTCTCAATTGTATTGGTCATTTAAACTAAGCTGATTAGGGCAATTGGTTTTCATTTATTTTATATTAGCCCAATTAGCCTAAAGATTAAACCTATTTCTAGTCTTCATTATAAATCTAGTCTGTATTAGCCAACATGGAACATGGCTAATAACAAACAACAGGCAGTTAATGAGTCTCATTTTGCTAAACTAGAATATGAATAATATTTTAAGTTAAATATTTCCAACAACCAAAGCTCCACTGAAGTTAAAAAAAAGAAAAAAGAGGAAAAACCCTTATCATCAATAAATATATTGCTTTTAAACTTCCACTGGATGCTGAAACAGGGAGTATAACATCTGTAATATGCTTCAGCTAGTTTGCCAAATCTTTCTGCGATTTGAAATTAACAGTGCATTGCAGAAACTCATAATTCGCTGCTTTAGAAACAGTTTTTTTAACATATTCTTTTTCCGTCAGGGCAAAAATAAACACTGTCTCACATCAAATCAAATTTGTTCAGTGACTCAAATTAGAAGAGACCGTTATCCACTTTCTCTGATGTTCTATCAAAACTTTTAAATAAGCTGTGTTGATTTTTTTTTTTTTTTAAAGAGATGAATCTCAGGCTGGATCAAAACCCGAAGCTTTTTCCTACCCGGGCCAGAGGGAATCATGGGAAAAGGAGAGATACTGAGATTTTTAAGTGAAGCTCAAACTAAGATCCAGCAATTTTCCCAGAATCCTTGTTTGATCTCTGCTTTCACATCCATTTCAGTCCCCTGATTGCTTAGTGAGAAATATCTTGGGGAAGATTTGATCTTTGCTACTGAACAGCTGACTAGACATCACGAGGAATCCTTCACTCTTTTATATATATATATGTATATGTATAAAGAGTGAAAGACAGTGTGTGTGTGTGTGTGTGTGTGTGTGTAGATAGATAGATAATGTATGGCATCAAACAGCACTTTTCATGAAATACCTTTTGATCTGGCGTTTAAAAACCACAATGGTTTTCTTTTCTTGTTAGATTTTGTTTCTCTAATTTCAGGTAGGAAAAAAACGATTTGCTCATTACAGAAGAGTGTCATATGTAGTGTTCTTTAATGCTGACAACATCCTCTGGTAGAGCTTCTGGCACAACGTTAGCTTAACACGCTGGCTAGCTTCATCTCGGCAAGACCCCAAAAAAAATAACGACGCAACAAAAAATCAAAACTGCCTCATGAAAGAACGGATTTTTACAGTCTCTGTAAAGGGGAGCTGTAAGACAATATCACAGTGGCAGTTTAGCTGTTTACCATTTTTATAGGATTTCCTTTTTAAGGATCATTTAAGCTCTTCTGGACTTAAAGTTACAGAGGTGAATAAAATAATATTTTACATATTACACCAGATTCTCTTTCTGCCCTCTAGCGGGTGAGGTGCAAAGTTGAACATTGTCCACATAACATGATGTCCGTTTAATAGAGCTATTGAACGCTAAATTCCGATTGGTCAGAAGGTGCTGATTAATTTTCTGTAACAGCAGCTCTGATAGAATTAATATAAACCTTGCAGCTGGATCTACTAATACTGTAAATTATCGTTTCTATAGTAACAGCTCAAACTCAGACTTGTATGGAGGATGATGCACAAACTTTTTTTTTTTTTAACGTGTGTAATCATTGATATGGTGGATTTTTCTGTGAGGAGATGTTTATTTACGTTTTTGGAAGGAGTCTCAAGTGTCAGAGGTAAAGCTGTAACGTCAGGACGCAGTTTCTTGGTAACATTACAAGCTGCAGATTTTCTTTTTGTTTGTTTTATTAATTTCAAGGGAGAGAAACGGTTTATAGCTGCTGAATAATCAGCTATTGTTAGTTATTTTCCGAGAACAGCACTCCCCCAAGTGTTTTATTCCTTACTTAGACATTCACATCTATTCATTTTGGAGATACTTTTATAAGAAGCTTACACATGAGGCAAATACAATCCAAATATACAGCTATAACAAAAGCTTTGATTATTTGCGTAGTTTGCAATAACTAAAAACTTTAAAAAAAAATAATAATAAAAAATAAAAGCTAAAAACTTTGATGATATGTTAAGTTTGTATCTTCATTTCTGTGTATGATAGAAATATTATTTGATACTTTGGAGGAAACCCAACTGCCTCTAACCTCTAAATCCTCTAAATAGTATTGGGATCCTCTTAGTTTGATATTCTCCAACTCATTTTACCCAACATCTGTATTCTAACACTGCCAGATGTCATATACTGCCTTCTTCACATTAAAAGACAAAGAGGGTCATGGGCAATCTGTAAATTCTTGCTTTTATTTCTTTTCATAATACTTTTCAGATTTTTTGCTAGTTGCAGGATACATGCACATGTCCTTCTTAACTTCTTGTAATTATTTGAAGATAAATTGGGGGGAAAAAGAGGTACAATTTCCATTGTTTGTCTTTAAAAAACATTTGGGATGCAAACATTTCCACTGAAATGTGTGTTCATTTCAGGACTGGTAAAAGCTTTTTTTTTTAAAAAGCACAGTTATACAACTAAGTGACATAGGAATTGATTAAAGAGGTTGGTCTTATTCTCCGAATTGACCAATTATATGGAAAATATAGTAGTCGGCTTGGCAGCTAAGGCTCTTGCACTAGTGGCTGAAAGGATGAGAGTTTTTAAGTTCGAGGATTGCTAAATGGTAATTGTAGGGCCCTTAATCAAGGCTCTTAGTCCTCAACTGCTGATATCTGTGCTTGGACTGGATTCTACTTCAAGTCAGTTGGGACAACAGCATCTGCCAAATAAATAGCAACCATCTGGACTACAAGAAAACATATTTAAATGTCTCTCTGATCTCTCAGATTTTGCCTCATCTAGCTTTCGAAGTTTTTAAAAAATACAGATTTATTCAAAGTCTGTACTCAACAGTCATGATGAATGAATGAGTGAGTCAGTCATGTAGTTTTCTTTTCTGTTTTTCCTCCATGTTAACAGCCACGAAGCTCGGCCCGGAGGCGTTCCGCTTCGACGGAGGTGAAGAGGCGACAGCCACCAGACTGAGCGATCGCTACTACATCCTGAGGCCAGAGGTCATCGAGAGCTACATGTACATGTGGCGTCTGACCCACGATCCCAAGTACAGGGAGTGGGGCTGGCAGGCAGTGGAGGTGAGAAGGGAAAAAAAACGTTCTGTAGTTACTTCATTGTGGATCGATCTGAAGGTGTCATTCTCAGAGCTCCATAAACGTTTAAGGTGTTTTTGGACCTAAAGGAACACCATTTAGTGATTAAGTCAGTTATTTAGGTATAATAATGTGATAAGTGACAGAAAGCTTCTCAATTATCATTATAATGTAATATGTAATAAGTAAGTGCTGGTTATAGGAAAATAAGCACGTCCTGAGGTGGTTTATTTTTCTTATACCACAGCAATTTGCCAACAGTTACAATTTCCTGTTAATAAAACATGTCATACTTTATCATTCATACTTACAGTACATTCAATGGGACTTATTTATCAAGCTAGATATGAACAAATTTCTTCGTAAATCATTCTTAGAAGCATTTACACAAGAAATTTGGTATTCGTGAAAATCCTGTAATGTTGGAAAAACTTTCTTATCCTATTCGTGCTCCTGAATGAGTGCAAATATACACATAAGAAGATCAACTAATGTAAGCTTCAACTTAATCAACTTCAAATCATATAATTTGCAGGGATTAAGTTGGATTGTGAAACCTTGTCGTTTATATTATTTCCATTAATTAAAGAATATGTGAAAATAAAGAAAGCAAGTGAACACAAACCCAAAAATGAATACATATAAAACAAGTCATTAAATTTCAACAACAAAAAAAGTGCCGCTGTATAAATGGAGGACAGGCTAGTGTGTCTGTGCATAGCTGTAAGCCATAAACAAAAGCCGCAGCTGATGGACGATTAAGGTCACGCTTATGAGAGAAAGGATTCTTAAAGACTGTTATGATTTTTTTTTGTAGGATGAAACCTAGTTTATGAATCAATTCCTTTTGCCACGGCATCTTCTTTTTACACCATGCAACACTTCCAGCACATCATCCGAGATACTCAAAATGATTTTTAAAAAGCAGCTTCCCTGTGTGACATGCTTGGTGTGCATGATCACCTGGGTACAGTGTAGATCTTTTTTTTCCAGGCCACACCATTTTCTTGTCACCTCACATAATTCATCCCTAATTCTGTAATACCTTTCTGTAATTTGTCTCTTGATGTTGACCTTTTCATGTGCTTTTACACTGCTAAATATGTTATTGGCGTAGAAATGAATCAAAATAATTTCCACTTCTGCCTTTCTGCCTTTACTCTCATAGTGCATTTCATCTTTCCAGCACTCTGTGTCCTTGACCTTTTATGGAGTTTTGTGGGCGTCAGTAAATGCAGATGAGCTGTGTTGGGAATGTGCTTTGCACTTTACAGGCAATCAACATACGCATGCAAGTAGGAAGAAAACGAACTTTTCTGAAACTTTTCTAAATCCGTCAGAAAAATGAGTTTGGTTTGGCTTAAACATTTATTACACAACATGAGACCCATTGTTGTGAAACGTCAAAGAGGCAAGTCCTGTAATCACTTACGTTATTGCAGCTATTAACAGATAAACAGTCTTCAGGTAGCACTTTACTGTGTTGGAAAACTTACTAACCGTTACAAAACACTGACACTGGAGACTCCTTCCAAAAATGAGGAAAAAAAAGAAAAGAAAACTTCACTATAACCATCACCATAGAAAATTAATCAAAACCAGTGCAGATAACAGTGCTGACTTTAAATCAGCTGATTTTACCGTCTGCTTTAAAAGCAGGTGGCAGGTGGGCAAAGCGAAATTAAAAAGATCACGACCGAGCAGCTAGCATGCCATTTATTCCCATTAGCTTTTGCAAATGAATGCTTGGCTAAAGCCAGTGTATTAATACAGCTCGAGCGTCTCTCTCTCTCTCTCTCTCTCTCTGACAGTATGACGTTAATTATAAGGCAGAAGAGTACTGAAATAGATATGTCATGATCATTTCCCAGAGAAACACCAGGGCCAGTCATAATCACAGTGTAGATGTCTACCTTTGTTATGTCTTAATAGCACCTTAATTTGCCGCATCAGCTCTTTTTTAGTCTCCTGTCAAACATATTCCTCCTCTGGCCAAAATGTATAGGACAGCATTCTCATGTAGTTGCTTGGTTTTTTTCTTCTTCTTCTTTTAATGTAGTCACACCGGGAATTTCTTCATTTATTTATTAATTGTCAGCAATTTTAAGAATGACCGCATGTTTTTTGCAGGCACTGGAGAAATACTGCCGCATTGATGGAGGTTATTCGGGGATCAGAGACGTCTACACTACCACGGTTAGCCATGATAACATGCAGCAGAGCTTCTTCCTGTCTGAAACTCTGAAGTGAGTGCTTTGTGCAGTCTTAGTGAAGTACACACACCTAGATTGTAATGTAACCAAATGGTGCTAAAAGGGAGTGAAAGATAATATTGATAGCTTACTACTGTATATAGTTTAGCAAAGCTGGCATTTAGGTTTTAGTCTAATGTATTGCTTAAAGTACAGTGAAATCTAGAATTTTCCATGCCCTTAAAAGAAATAGCAAACATGAAGAAAAAATATTTTTATAAAAAAATTATTTTGTTCATAATAATATAAATTGTAAACTTACTAGGAATGTAGGAATGTATTCTTTGGCTTAATAGTTCGTGTTAGCCAAACAAGAAAATATTTCTTGTCAGATTGATTGATTGATTGATTGATTGATTCAGATATCTGTACCTGCTTTTCTCCGACGACGACCTTCTGCCACTGGATGACTGGGTGTTCAACACTGAGGCTCATCCTTTACCCATCATCCGCAAGAGCTGCTTAGAGGAGCACAGTGGCACCACACGAGGCACTCAACACACACAACCAGTGTAACCTGCAATGACACACCCTGATACACACGCACAGCGAGGCAGGGCCTCGGTTTCACTGACCCTGCCGCAGCCTCTCGGCTCCTTTTCCTGTAAAGGATCTCACGCTGCACGCTGTGATTGTAATATCTGAGCCGGGACATTCTCTGTGGACAATCAAAATGAAAATTACTTTTGTGACGAGAGCATTTTGTTCCCTTCTTTCTTTCCTCTGTGAGGAAAATGGAATATTCTTCAGGCCCAGATTGGCAGGGTGGGCTCCGCCTCATCGCGGGCTACTTTGAGAGAAAATCGCTTCACTCTGTTATTTCTGTCCATCTTTTTACTCTTTTTTACAAGCTAGTGCCAGGCAATTTGTGGACAATTTGTTTTTATTAATGACTCTTTCAAGTGATTTGAAAGCTCAAAATAATAGAAAGCAACAAAACTTCAGCAAAAAGTAAATATACAAGTTACTTTTTTCAAGAATCAGTACATAACCCTGCTGCCATTACACAGTTTGCCTTCCCATTGTCTTACCTGATTGTCTTACCTTTCCCTGATCTGCAGTCGTAACTTGATTGGATCCCCACCAATCTATGTCCCTGTCCTAACATGATCTATGATCTGGTGTTCTTCCCCCATATTTTAACCCAATCTGTATTACTTGTGCCATTACCCAATCAACGTTCCCCCATGTCATTACCCAGTCAGTGTCTCCCCCTGCTATAACTCAGTCTGCATCAGTAGTGTCGTAACTCCATATGTATTCTACTGTTGGGACATTCCTTGTATCATTGCTCAATATGTCCCCTGTGCCATTAGCCAGTTTGTGTCTATGACAGCTTTACCATATCTGTTCCCTCATTGTAACCCAGTCTTCATCCTATTTCACTACCCAATCTGTCTATCATGTCACTACCCAATCTGCAGCACCCGTGTTGCTACTCAACTAACCCACGAACCCTGTGTTTCCCTATGTTGTTACTTAATCAGCATTCCTTGTGTCTTCAATCAATCTGTCCCCGTATCACTATCCAGTCATTGTCCATGGTGACTTTACCGTATCTGTTTCACCCCTATTGTAACCCGATCTGCATTCCTTGTCATTATCTGATTAACATTCCTGTGTCCAAATCTGAGTCCCCATGTCATTACCCAATCTGTGTCCTCCCTCATATCACTACCAAATCTTGAAGATTTTCACTAGTTTTCACATGTATTTCATTCATCAAAGAAAGAAACAAAATATATAAGAAATTAAAAATATTGATTCAGTAAAATGGTTTATTCACGAGAATTAAATCACAAAAATGTAACAAATGTACGTCATGATAACTTACAGAATCTTTGGCCAAAGCTTTTCAGACATTACTCTAATTTTTTTTCTTTTTTGTTTTTGTGTTTTGTTTGCTTTTCAGTCAAGCTTAGGTGTCTGAAAGCTGAATTTTTGAACAAAAATTCAAAGGTGGTATTGAAATATTGTTTTGTACTGTATTTTCTTTGAACAGGATCAGAAACAGAGTGTATATGAGAGTAGAGAACTTGGAGAGCATTGTATCATGCTTCAAAGACCAGCAATGGCGAGTTCAAAAAGTTACATAGGGGAATACACATGCGTGCGCACACACACACACACACACACACACATATATACAGAGTGAACACACAAAGAGCAAAAAGTGACACAATACACAAACCAAGTCCATGAATCCCCTCTAGCTCCCTTCATCTCTGCCCGAGCAGCTGCACTGAGTGTGTTGAGTTGTTTTTTTTATCCACCATCGTCCACCACACTGCAGGAATGTGCTGTACATAACCAAATCAGTGTGACTGTGAGTGAACTGTATTGTTAATCTGTTAATCTGCCCTGGTTTATTGCCCTCGCTCTAATTTTTTTTCTTTCTATCTTCTCATACTTCTCATTTCTTGCCCCCCCCCATTCCTTTAGATGATTCTTATGTACAATTGTATTCTTTGCTTTCATTTGATTCCCTCAGGTGTTTCTGGAGAAGGAGAAATTTTGATGATTATTGTTACTTATTTACTTATGGTATGAATTATCCTGGTTGATTTGACTTATCTTTCAATGTTGTATATTTTCGGATACTGGTTAAAAAATATATCTGTGCAACTTTATACATTTAAAATAACTGCACAAACCTTGCGAGTCTGTGTCTTGTTATTTGTGTCTATAATGTTTTTAGCTTCACATCAGTTTATTGATTGCACTATGTGCAAATGCAAAATGCAAGTGTTCATACTGGGTGTAGACATCATTGGGGAAATTCTACTTATCATAGCAGTAATGAACAGATGGGTGTCATTGATACAGCTATGGCGTATCAGTCCAATACCATGCTCATTTACTAGTACTCTTAAAAATGCTCACGCATGCCATTACCATGTGACATAAGCCTAGTGTACAACAGACAACACAAAATGACAGATCTGAATGTATCTCAGATTGCAAACTGTCTTCTATGAAGATATCAAGAGGAGGAACTCCAGCATTCCTACAATACAGGTAACCTGATAAAATCTTAAACATAAAACTCAGCACAAGGAGTTCATTGCAGAAATCAATGGCTAGACGTATCACTACCCAATCTGGGTCCCCTGTGTTGCCACACTGTCTCTTGTGTCGCTACATTCCCATGTCATTTTCTAATCTGCGTTCAGTGTCACTACCCAATCTGGGTCCCCTGTGTCATTACCTAATCCGTGTCCCGTGTCGCTACATTCCCATGTCATTTCCTAGTCTGAATAAAATAAAAGTCAGCATAAGGAGTTTGTTGCTAGCAAACACTGGTTGGGTGAAGAAAAAAAGTTACATTCGAGTGGTCAGATATGAAGCTCGTGACAGAAAAGCCACATTGATTATGGGAGAGAATATGATGCTCATCAGTGTACTGTCTATGCCATTTCTGTGCATGATCTCTCATGTGTTTCCCCTGGGTTCTCTGGTTTCCTTCCACTTCCCCAAAAGCTGCCGGTAATTGAACTGCCTAAGATAAACTGCCCCAAGGTGTGAATGATGGTGTGAAGGTGTGTGGTGTATTCTAGGATAGGCTCCAGATCCACCGTGACCCTGGCCAGTAAGAGTGAGTGAATATACGGTGCTTATATGGCACTACTCAACATATTTACAACAATCATTCATCTTCTGTAAATGCTTTCCTGGTCAAGGTCACTGTGGTTTAAATGAATAATTTGATTGAAGATAAGGGAGCGTCTATTTGCACCTGGGTGAGAATAGTCATATGGCAACTATTTGGCTATTTACAACTGGTTAGGGGTAGGGTTAGCGTGAAAATAGCATTGTTGGCTATGGATGTCTGTGTGCTTTTCTTGTCTCTAGGTGCTACATTGGCTGTCCACCCCATGTACAAATAGCTTTGTTGGCTACTGACACCCCGGGTGCAAATAGTGTCTGCCTTGAAATAAATGTCGGAATGGATGGGATTGGTCAGAATTTGCTCAGGATTGGGTGGGAGTTGGATCCTGTGCACACCTCGAATTCAGACTATACCTGCTATTTTACAATTTAAAAAAGCAATTTTTCAGATTTATTTAATACCAGTATTCATTTAAAATTATATTGCATAGCTCAAGGGGTATCAAACTTTTTGCAGCCAGGGACCCCTTTAACTACAAAATACATTCCACAGACCCCATCAATTTGTATACTAACATTCTGTCCAAGTTCTCATTGTTTGAAGGATATTTGTGTTAGTGAAGTTTGGATTCAATGGACCAGTCAAAAACTCTAATGATTATAAGAACTCAATCATAATTATAACAGCTTTGATAATGGTGAGATGTGAATTCCACCACTGTAACAAAAGTCTTTGCTGCAGAAACAAAAGTCCAAGGGGTGGACCTAATCCTAGCCCACACAACATTGTACAACACAAAGCAACACATTTAAGCACACTTACTGTTGTCTCCACCTCCTGGACTTTTGGCTCAACTCTGCCCTGGTAGGAGGAGCAGGATCAGGTCTGACTCCACCCCATGGACTTTTTGTTCTTGGGACCCCTGGCTGTTCTTCAAGGACTTCTGGGGGACCATGAAACCCCATTTTGAGAACCACTGAAGTAGCTTAAGTATGTAGTTTGAAGCATGTCCTATATTCCTTATAATAATAATAATAATAATAATAATAATTTCTTTTCATGAACCATTCCCCTCAGCTTTTTATTAAAATACAAATAAAATAGGTGATTGAATTTCAGCCATGGTACTTTCATCTCATGAACATCATCATCTCAACTTAATGCTAATCAAAGAAGGAAAGGGCAAATCTATAATACAGACATGTATCAACCTTGCAGTATCGATCCTGGCATTTTCTTGTGCGAATCAATACTCGCCTGAAAACACATACTCAATATTTCCTTTAATATTCCTAATGAAATGGAGTGTGTATCTATTGCATTAAAAATAAAACAATAAACTAGAACTGTTGTAGTAAACTATTTTGTAGTGTTGGAGCTGCTGTTCTTTCTGCCCACCTCATACATACAGTATACAGGCATGCTGATTATATATA
>JAOTRR010000028.1:15495728-15512927 GCA_028570945.1 Gogo arcuatus | reverse complement strand
TGTGTGTGTGTGTGTGTGTGTGTGTGTGTGTGTGTGTGTGTGTGTGTTTGCTCAGCCAAAGCACTGCAGCAGGTGCTTGGGTAATGACAGTTAGCCACAAAATCACCCACAGATGAGATCTATGAGTTCAAACTGGCTGAACAGTTAGTCAGTGTTCTCACCTCATGCACACTGTTCCTTCCTCTCCATCTTCAAAACGAGTTTTGCTCTTCAGCAGTGTACACGCTTTATACGTTTCATCCTTTCAGGTGAAAGGATGTACATCGTTATTGTATTTATTAAACAATGAGTTGCATGTCTTTTAGGTACCTCTTCCACTCTTGTCCTACTTCCTTAATGTGCATTCCCGTTATATGTCACATGACTGCAGTGCATGATATACACTATAAGGCCAAAGTATGTGGACACATACATTTCAACTTAGGAAAGCCTATAGTTTTAGAAACTACACAAAATGTCAAAATTGCATTATTATTATTATTATTATTATTATTATTATTATTGTTATTATTATTATTATTGTGTACTATTAGATCATGTGGTAACATATTTTCAGAAGTTGACCACAATCCATCCTAGAAAAAGTGAATTTAGATGAAACTTCCTCATCCTGTGACAGAGTGACTCATCCATTGTGTTCAATCTCACCGAGGCAACTTCAAAGGTGACACACAAGCTAGCACCATGACAAATTCCTGCCTGAAGTGCTCTGCCAAAAAAAGAGATGCTCTTTCGCAAAAGGTATGATAGCGCTGGCCCTATGTGATGAAACACGTCACACCCTTTTCACTCCAGAGTTGTATCAAATGCATGGTGTATTTTTTAGACATACATTTGTACACCACAGAACTTTCTTTTGCACCTTGTTGCATCAACAATGTGAGCATGTTTACTGAAATGTAGTCCTCATCGATTCACTGTGACACAGCAAAAAAATCAATCCATTAACAATGAGTATATACTGACCTGAGACATCCATGGCTGTTCATTTTTGTGACTTAAATTGGTCCATAAAAAGTAGTTGTTGTTGGTCCATTTAATGTGGGTCGTGGTCCTCCTTCATCTGGCCCTTAAAATATGTCCATATTAAATTTAATGGCCCCAACAATGTCGTCTAACAGCCTCACTTTGGCTCAAACCTGAGTGTCATATTGGTGTCTAACAGACTTTTTTCTTTTATTTTTATATATTTTTAAGATGTGACCTTACAGACCTTATATTTTCTTACAGCATGACCTCATTTAAATGCCACTAGTCTGTATAGAAATCATCTAAAAGTCAATCAGTCAGGACAAGTTCTACACTAATGACAATAATAGTTGTGAAAATCAAATCAAAAGACTGTTGGAGAGACAGTTGCTTCTGATCACTGTGTGATAACTGTCATTTGCTCATCCCTGAGCTTAATTTGGATTCTACCTCAGCTGTAAGTCACTGGATAAAAGCACCAGTTGTGAATATATTGGGTTGATGATGGTCAGATGATCATAGCTTATGGAATCCCATTGGTCTTGATTTGTAAGTTGGCCCAAGTGATGATTTACCTAAGGATGGGTTTGAGGTTCCCCATTCTTGGACATACGTGACCTCAGTGGACCTGAATATTATCAGTATGAGGACTGGGAAAGGGCTACACAATATCAGGTGTCCCATAAGTCCAGCATCATAGGCCAAATGTTTGTGGACACCTGACCGTCACACCAATATGTGGCTCTTCCCCAAAGTGTTGCCACAAACCTGGAAGCACACAAGTTTGTAGAATGTCTTTGTAGACATTCTGACTGTAGCATTACAGTTTCCCTTCACTGGAACTAAGGGGCAACATATTCCAGCATTGTACACAAAGTGAGATCCATGAAGACATGGTTTGCCAAGGTTGGAGTGGAAGAACTCGAGTGGCCTGCACAGAACCCTGACCTCAACCCCACAAAACACCTTTGGGATGAACTGGAACACTGAATGCACCCCAGGCCTCCTCACCCAACATCAGTGCTTGACGTCATTAATGCTGTTGTCACTGAATTGTCACAAATCCCAACAGCCACACTCTCCAAAATCTATTGGAAAGCCTTCCCAGAAGAATGGAGATTATTATGACAGCAAACAGGGGGAACTAAATCTGGAATGCGATATTCAACAAAGCACATTTGGATGTGATGGTCAGGTGTCCACAAAATTTTGGCCATATAGTGGATATTTTATAAATATATTTTACTGACCATGATGTACCTGAGCAAGGAAGAACAAATCCAAATAATTCTACTCACAGGAAATCAAAGCCAATGAGAACAGATTGAGGAAGTTCTGTAAATAATTTTTTTTTTGTGCAATTTTTTTGTTTTGTTGCTGAACTTATGAGACCCTCTTTTGACTTTTTTCAATGGTGATGCACAACATGTACTGTAAATGTACCTCTTTAATGGAGTGCTTTGCAGTTTTTAAGTAACAAACTGCAATTTTCCTGTCTTATTAACTTCAACAGAAAGTGAAGGAGTGACTGTTTATAGCTGTAAGTGATGTGTATAAGTGATGACAGGAAGTTATTTCCCCAGACATTACACAGCATTAAACATAACTATAACGGATAAGCAGTATGTGTCTTTCGTTAATGAATAGCATTACTACTGGCATATTGCTGTAGTATAAGAGGAATAAATCGCTTTGGGACATGCTGGTTATTTTCCTATAACAGCGCTCTCTCAAGTGTTTTATTCCTTACATTATTGAAATGAAGATAAGATATATTGGGAATATTTAAAAAAAACAACATTTTAGTAGTATTGCTATAAATCCTAAAGACATGTCCTAGGCTAATGGAATGGAACTTTGCTAAGCACAAAAGAACAAGACAAACGATAGAGAGACTATCTCGTCAAACTGCTGTAAGAGAGTAAAACAAACTTTAATGTAGTTCACTTTTTTTGAGCTGAAGCTGTATATCATGTGAATAAAAAGTAACTTGGGCATAATGCCAGGCTGCGTCCCAACACCTTTTTATAGACTGCCTATCACTCTGGCTGGCAGACTCTTCCGTCCTGTATCTCAGAGCAGAGACAACTGTCCTTTCAAAGAATATAGAGTCCCCTTCAAACCTGTGTAATAAATTTAGGTGAGTGACAGGGGACTAATCATTCTCACTAAGCCTGACAAATGCAGTCTAATCTAGCTACCGATGGAAGGCCAGCATGTCTGTTTTCCACTTTCTATTACCCATAAACCTCTCAATCTGCTCACATGCCCTGGAAGTGCAAGGAAAGACAGAGCCAAATATCATCACCTCCTGAAGTTTATGAGCTGAATACCTAAGCTAAACCGGTTAGTTGACACAAGCATTTCGCACCCTTTCCTCCCTCCTTGACAAAAATAAAGTAAATCTATCTGCTCTCAAGGACACAGAGACAGCCTGCGATAATGAAGTAAGCTGGTTACTACGTCTTCTCAGATGCATTTTTCTCGCTCCCTATTTCAACCTGTCAGTTTATTTCTTTTTCTGTCTATCAGTTGAAATGGAATGGGAAGACAGAGTACTTCATCTTCATTATTTGTTGGTGCTTCTGACTGCTAAGCCAGAGTTGCTTTCATATCTCTAAACCATGCATTTCATGATGAGAATAAACTCTGGTTTAAAGGGACTGTTCCCCCCCCCCCCTCCACACACACACACACACACACATACACACAATCCTGAGCAAATTCTGACCAATCCCATCTTCCCGCAGGAAGTTTAACAAATTATGCCTGCTTCCATACTTATTATTTTTCTTTGTACCTGCTAAAAAACGAATGAGCCCTCTTTGCTGGTTGCTAATATAACTTTTTCCAAAATTTGTACATTTCTTTGAGCAAATGAGACTTTGTTTAATTATATATCTGTATATTTACATATATAGTGCAAGTTGGCGTCGTGGTTAGCTTGTCCGCCTCTCGACCGGGAGATCATGAGTTCTACTTGTGGTCGGGTCATACCAAAGACCATCATAAAAATGGTACCTCCTGACATCTGGTGAGGCCACAGTACAGATGTGAGTAGGAAGTCAAACTTGTCTGGTTACCAGAGGATCAGTCTGCCACTGTAACCCTAGGTACGTAATAGCCAAAGACTCTAGAAACAGGGAGTGGCGCTGCCCAATGTGCCTTAAGGGCCTGGTTAGTACTTGGATGGGAGGCTGCCTGGGAAGACCAGGTGCTGGCACAGGAAGGACTTCGATATTTGTATATTTGAAAAAAACAAAAATCTGGTCTTTGGATGATGTTAGATGTGAGAATATCATTGCTTTATTCTTTAACTAAGTAAACACCATGCACTGTTACTATCTGCCCTCTTCCTCATACATAACCTCACAGATGCCCTTAAGTGGCTAGTGTCACTGTGATTGACAGTGACAGATTGTCCCTCCCCATCCAAAGAGCATGGGCAAGTTTGCTCCCTTGTCTACCGGCCACAGATGGATTTGAGCTCATGATCTCCCAACGATATGGTGAACGTTTTTCTGTTACACCACTTAGGTGCCCCCTGTTGTTTCATGAACAACCACAAGCAAACAAATCCAAACTGGCACCAAGAGTGTATCAGAAAGGTGCGTAACTGCCACGATTCATGGAATCCGAGGTCATTCTTTTAGTTTTTATTTTCCTCATTTATTTTAAGGATTTCTCTGCAGCTTCAAATATGCCATCAGCTTGTAGCTCTGTGTTTGGCATGTGGATTCCTATGCTCCCTGCCAGCATGCACCCACAGACCTGCTGTTCCTCTGTGGATGATCAGGATCACACGGTGCCTACAAATGAAGCTTTCTTTTAATCAATTTTTTAAATGTGGTCAGCACTCTGAGTACGTTTCTGATGCCTGACCCAGCTTGGCGTTGTGTACCTTGATCAATAGCTTCAACATTTGAACAGGCTACTTGATTTAGACCAGTGGCTCTGGACTATACCTGTATTTCACTTTGTTGGATTTTCCCCCACTCTAAAAGCTGATCTGTGCTTTCTATAATGTGTTATTCAGTCCTTCAGTTTGTAATGCCACCGGATCCTGTAGATCGCTGTACAAGTAGCAGTTACGCTTACTCGAATCATGACTAAAAAAGAAACATTGCAAAACAAACAGATAACTCAGGATGAACGGCATTATCCCAACCATGGCTCCGACAACTTACCGCGCCATCTTTGAACGGAAAGCACGTCATTTTACAAGGTAAGCAAGAGACTGGGCTCGCTGACTCGCTAAACTGGATCAAGGCTATTAGGAGATTAAATGTTATTTCAACGTGGATGGCAATGTAACTAATGAAAATTAATTGCATAGCTACAAATTAAGGGTTATGCAGTCCTTGCATTTTAGACTTTTGTTGTACTTATCACTAGAATTTTCATCACCATTATTGGTGTAGCAAAATGTGACACAGTGCACAATATGTTGATTTGTAATGCAAGTTAGCAGCAAAATAAGATGTGTGGATACTCCAGAATGCAGAAAACATTCAGTATTTTTGCATTAGATGGATGGATGGATGGATGGATGGATGGATTTGCTCAAACCAAATGCTTCATTATTTCCAGTGTTTTCCATCATTTCTTGCCAACCAGTTGTCTGTACATTTTTCCACAGTTGTCATCCATGTTCATGATCTAGCAATCAACGGCAACATGGGGGCCTTATTAATGGAGTATGTCTGAAAATGTCATATTATTTTGGCTTTGTGGACCCTCGTTCGCCTTAAGTAGATCCCCAGCTAAGATGTGGCATGCTGATTGGCTCCAGGACCAGAATTAAGAACCTCTATGAAGTTGGCACCCCATATGATGAGAATGTGATGTGCATAAAAGTATTTTGATTCATTTGTGCATCGTTTGTGCACGTTTGTAAATAAAAATTTGTGCTCAAATAGTTTTCAAGAAATTAACCATTAAATGCTTTAATAATGTTTTAATGACCTAGCACACCATTAATGCCCAAATGACTACAAACGTCTGATTCAATTGTGCACGCAAAATAAACATATGTGCTTCATGATTTCTTAAGTTATTGATAGAGATATTTCTTTGGCATGATTGGCTAGTTTCAGTTAAATCCCTGAAACTTATCTTCGTTCGCACATCTGCTCTTTTTTTTCATAAGGCTATCCTGATAAGTAATTCTCCATCACCCATTGAAGCTAACCTATCACACTCAGAAAACTCGGCTTCTTGAATAACATCTTCCAATAATATCGCTACACAACACTCTTGAATGTGTATATAAACTCATGTTTGTCTTTCAACAAACTGAGAAACATCTCTGAACAGCTGTGTCTGTGTCAGTGAATGTCGCTCCCAGGTCTGTGAGGCAGAATCTCCTCGGCGGCAGAGGACTACATTTCTAGATCATAATTTTGTCAATTCAACTTTCTTTAGTACAGACAGAAGAAAGTTATTAAACATTATTTTCTTGAAGCGTGATGTCACTCAGCAACCCGTTAATGAAGCACATATGTTTATTTTGCGTGCACAAACGATGCACAAATGAATCAGACATGTTTGGAGTCATTTGGGCGTTAATGGGGTGCTGGGTCATTAAAACTTTATTCAAACTTTGAACGATTAATTTCTCTAAAATTGTTTTGTGCATTGATTTTTATTTTGTGTGCACAAACATACTGAAATCCTTTTACTTTTCACATTCTCATCATATGGGGTGCCACATTCACAGAGGTGAATTAAGAAATCCATCTGGTTAAGGCACGCACAATTCTTGTTCCGCTTTAAAAGCTATGATCTGATGTTCATGAGTGAACGATCTAACAACAATAGCAAAATCCCATAATACCAAGTGTTTAAGTGCCATGTGGTCTGAATTCTGTTCTGGCTGAGGTATGTGCCATGATGCTACTGCCATCTGGACTTGTAATGAGGCGGGAAGAGTGGTTTTCCAATAGAAATAGGATACCTTTGAAGTCAGATCTTCTTTTTTTTTAAATCTCACTGTAAACTGTTTAATAAAGTTTAATAATAAAAAAATGTGCACCCAAGTTTCACACTCCACACATTTATTTGTGTATTGGTCTTAACAGTTTTAGAATGAAACTAGTTCTTGGGCTATTTTGATCTGTGCATTGAGCTTAATTTGCATTTTAATTATTGAGGATTTTAGGGGACCTGGCAACCATAGACTTCCATGTCGCCTATGGGGACTTGTGAGCCATATTGGACAGTACAAACATAAGTGCACAGGAAGTAATTTCTGTTTAAAGAGTTGATTATTAGAGAATAAAACATGATAAGAGCCCAAGCTTGCACATTAATATGAATGATCCATGTTGATTTGAAAAGTTCTGAATGATTTGTTGTCTGAGGTGCTGTTCTCTTTCTATGGCTTTAGGCTTTCCTCTATGTTTATAGGTTGAAGTATACGAGTTATAATGATAAGACAAATAAGGAAGGAAAGACTCCTTACTGCTGCTCTGGCAAGAACCATGTTACTTCTGTCGACCTCAAAGTCACGGGAAATGTGGTTGAGGCAGAGAAGTCAGGAGAATGTAATGAAGACAGCTTATTTCCCCCAGTTTCTCCCTAATTTGGTCTTGGCCAATTCCCACTCACCAGCCAACTCTCCCCTATCACAGACAATTACCACCCAGGGAGGGTAAATGGGAACACATGCTTCTTCCAAGCCACGTTGTGCCAACCAAGTGCATCTTTTTCGAACAGCTGCTCATACTGTAATGCTATGTAATGCTATGTTCACTTCAAACACGGTGAGAGCATTAAAATTTGCTCTGGATGCCCTGCCAATGATGCTGTCGAAGTTTGTGGACGCTCTGCTGCAAGTTCGTCTGCAAGCTTCATCTCGCAAACTTTATTTAAAGGGGCCGCAAAGCAAACACACATTTCAACTGGTATCTTTGTGCCGACTGACCAGAAGTAGGGTATAAGTTAACTTCATGAAATCTTTTAAATGTGAAGGTAAGAAAACGATTGATGAAGGAAAACAATTAACAATTATTATTATTACGTTTGGTAAGAAAACAAACTAATGACATAAACTAAATAAAAGCCATTTGAGTGGTGTGACTTTTGTGTTGATGCTAAGTGCTAAGTCAAATTTCAACATGCAGTTTATTTGTTTTTGGTTTTTTATGTCCCTGTATGCAAACAGGGATACATCATAAATAATGGGGAAACCTGCCACCGCAATTATTAATTTCACCTCCATTGTACTTGGGAACAGTTTGAACGGAACCAAAATTTACACAGTTGTGTTCTCTAGTATTCTCTAGAGCAGAGCACTTATTTGCCTCTGAGCCGCCTCATTACCATATAGTTGCCCAGACTTCAACTTTATTCCGATGCCCCCACCGCTCAAGACGCTCCACCAATGGTAATGCTGCTGCTTGCCGCCGAGAGATGCTGGCTCACATAGAAAATGAAAGACATTGTTTTGACACTCTCGCCACTTTTGGTGTGAACGTACCATAACACACTCAGAGGATAGTGCTATCCACCCTCTTCAACATACATTAGCTCATAGATGCCCATGATTGGTTAGTGTCAAAATGATTGAGAGGGGTAAGAGACTATGCCATCCCTCCCACCCAGAGGATAGTCAGTTTTGCTCTTTTTGACTCCCATTTCAATTCAAACTCACACACCCCACACAATTTTGTGTGAGCATTTGTATAAATAACCCATCACAGTACATTATATCACCAGGCCATCCCTCTGTGTACACACGTTGGAACATCTATTGCACTCAGGCACATTTATTTGTCACAGAACAGTGATGATAAATTTAACAGGAAAATCAGATGTGAGCATTTAGGTGTGAGTCAAATGACCAGACATCACATTTACAACCCCATTTCAGATGTGAAAAAATCTGATCTGAGCTGTTTACATGAAAGCAACAATATCCAATCTCTGTCAAAAGTCAGCGAACAAAAATCGGAATCGGTTGGTAAATGTAGCCAAACTATACTATAGGCATAAAAATAAATTTTGCAAAAAGATGTTTTAGCTGTTTGTTAGAGGTTTTCCCAGACTGCTATACATACACTATGTCCAAAAGTTTGTGGACACCTGACCATCACACCCATATGTGCTTTTTGAACATCCTATTCCAGATTTAGTCTACCCTTTTCCTGTTATAATAACCTTCACTTTTCTGGGAAGGCTTTCCACTAGATTTTGGAATGTGGCTGTTGGGATCTGTTCATTCAGCCATAAGAGCATTGGTGATGTTGGGCGAGGAGGCCTGGGACGCAGTTGGTGTTCCAGTTCATCCCAAAGATGTTCAGTAGGGTTGAGGTCAGGGCGGTGTGCAGGACACTCGAGATCTTCCATTCCAACCTTGGCTAACCATGTCTTCATGGAGCTCGCTTTGTGCACAAGGGCAGTGTCATACTGGAACAGGTTTGGGCCTCTTAGTTCCAATGAAGGGAACTTGTAATCCTACAGCATACAAAGACATCCTATACAATTGTATGCTTCCAACTTTGTAGCAACAGTTTGGGGAAGAATCAAATATGGGTGTGATGGACGATAACTCTTGGCTTTCATGGCTCTTTTATAAATTATGATCAAATCTCACACAGAAAGGGGCCTCTCCAAGCCTTTAATCAGATTACGGCCATCTGCTTCCTGATGATTAATTTAAATGTAATTTGCACCACAAGTGTACACTCTTTGTCCAATATTTGGATTTCATCAGATTTTAAGAAGTGGGTTTAGAAGTAGCTTGTAGAGGATTTCAATGTCAATTGTTTGTAGGAGGTGGAACTCCAGAAGAATTCAAGCTAAAAAAAAAAAAACCCCTTGTGTAAAGCCACTTAGTCCTTTCAGAGGAAAAATTAACATGTCTGTCTGCAAATATTAAAATTAGTTCTTTAATTCTTTATGGAAGACTTGGGGCTGAAATGACACTTGGCTATACTTATTTATACCCAGTGAACAATAATCATATAGTTTAATTCAGAAAGGATTTTTTTTTCTTTAAAGGTGTTTTCCCACTTGGTTATTGTCAGAGAAATGCAGGCAGATGTGAAGAAGTTTTGGGGGCTCAGTAATAACACCACTGAGGGCAGGTAAGTGTTTTGCTCTTTAGTCCCTCATTTCCTTCAGGCTGAATGGAATCCCACTGGAACATTCCTGATTAATTAAACATTTCTGCATGTGTTCCTGATGACTAATGATGCCTCTGTAACTTATTCATGGCCCATGATAGGTTTACGTGTCCAAACCTTTCCTCAGGATAGAAAAGATTATGCTTTGGTTAGACAGTCAATTCAATGAAGAGGTTTATTTTTTTTTTCTTAATTAAGCAGAAATATGAAAGCAAGTCACACTGCTAACGATAATAGTTCTCCAAAAAGCTGAAAAAGCTAAGCAGTACATTACGTTTAATGTTAAACTGATTAGAAAGGCAGCAAATTAGCAAAATAATATTACTAGTCAAAATATTTCTTCCAAAGCTTAAAGCATAGTACTTGTGTGTGACTTGTGATTAAAGCACATTGTGTGGAATATTGAATTGTTCATTACAGAAAGGCAGCTAATTAGCAACATGACTAATGCTTGTGGTCTGGTGCTGTTAGCATAACATTACGTAGCAGATAGCATTCTCAACTAGCTACCTGTTTACTCAAAAGTGAAAAATTTCTATCTAATACTAAAAAAAAAGTGTTTTAGTATAGAAATCTGACAGAAATATAGACTTTTCGGTAAGAATCCTGCTGAGTATATTGTCTACTAGCTAGTTAATGTTATGCTAACACAGCAGCAGAGCAACAAGCATGTTGCTTATTAGCTGCCTTTCTGTAGTGAACAGCGCCGAGTTTCCCAGAAGCATCGCAGCACAAAAATCATCATTAAATGGTAGAGTGAACAGCACAATGAACGCTCTCTCTCCTAGTTAAGACGCTCTTAGAGGCGTCTGTTAAGAGGCTTTTTGGAAACGTGGCACAGTTCAGTTCAACACATGTTTTAAGCAAAGAAACACAAACAATATATGGTGTAAGCTTCTGGAGAAATACTGTAGTTTGATTAGCACTGCAGCTAATTTTCAGATTTTCAATAACTGAAAACTATTAAGACCCACATTACTGCCCTGAAAAGAGGTTTAGGTAAGTAAAACTCACTCAAGCTATTCTTGTGCTGGAAAATATTAAATCAATATTAATGTAGCTAAGTCAGATCCTTACAGGACCTTATACTTGAAGTTTCCCCAGAGTCATTAAAATGCATTAACTTTAACATGCACTCTCTGATTAGCTCTAAGTGTATATATGTGTCCTACAAATTTGGTCATGGACAGGTCATTTGTATTTGAATATGATATACTGTATTGTATATGTTGTTGTTTTGATTACGTAACCGTTTAAAGCTCATGTTTTTTACCGAGTAAATCTTTACGTGCCTCTGAATCTAGGTACAAAATAAAATGTTCATAATCATATCACAATAATTGCTTAACCTTTTATCACATTGTTGGTGTTATAATGTCAGGAATAATACCATATAATATATAATACCAATATTTCTCTCTCTTGAAGACAACAAGACAAAAAGGCACAGTTTGTCATGTTACCAAGAAACCAGAAAACACAAAGTCCTCTGTCTGGAAGATTTTCCCATGGTGGAACATTTACTAATTGCCACAAAGCACTGACACTGGAGACTCCTTGCATAAGTGTTAAATAACATCTACTTACAGAGAGCTTCTATCAACAAGCATACATTTTTCTTTGTTAAACAACAAATCTGTTTATTATTAGATTTAGATTATGTTGTAGAAAATGAATTAATTGCTGAGAATTCAACAATGCTGTATAAATTAATCTAAATCACTACGCTGGAATTCTGCTCACACTGCAGAATCTATCATTGTTCTAAATAAGTGTTACAAAGACAGTAAACTTGCAAGCAACCCTTAAATATACAAATTACTTATGAAATATTTTAATTAATAAAACAAAATATATATACACAGTAATAAGCTTAGATTTCTTTTCATTCGTTGTTCCAGCTGATGTTGAGATTAAATGTTGCATTACTTTTATTTAATTGTGCTGTACTAGTGTTGTAGTACTTGAGATTGGTCTTGGTCTCAAGACCGGTCTCGAGACCAGTTTTTGAAGGTTTCGGTCTCATCTTGGAATCGATCCCATTTTAGAGGACTTGGGATTTTATTCCAAGACCGGTCAAGACCACAACTGCAGGGATATCACTAAATTGCCTACGCATTGTCTGATTTATTTGTTAATATCATTACTGTGAATGGATGTAAAATTTCCTTCTTCAAATGCCACCAATAGCATTACTCATTGATGATCATTTAAAATTTTTGTTACTGTTAATGGCTGTCACCCCTCCCCACCCCTTCACACACCCTGGTCTGGTCCTGGTCTTGACTTGGTCTTGCCCTGCCTTGGTCTTGGTCTTGACTTGATCTCAACCCCTCAAAGTCTTGGTCTTGTCTCGGTCTTGATGCACTCTGGTCTCGGTCATGACTTGGTCTTGGTTTAGGTGGTCTTGACTACAACACTATGCTGTACAATTGTGTTTTGAGATTGATTAGACTGAATTTATTTATATGAAAATTATGTAAATATTTAAGGGTTAAAACAAGTTGCTATTTCAATCCTACTCCTTTCATTTATTTTTTTAAATGCCACCCCATAAACCTTAATTACTGGAACACATAATAAACTGCAGCTTTATTATAATCTCCTGCTGCGTTATAATATATACATATACATATATTTTTTAATCCTCCCCAGTACACCATTAATGCTGGAGTATTTTCACTATCATTTGGTAAACAGACCCCCCACTGATATTGAGGTCTGAGTCCCAGTCTGGTCCTCACCTGTAAATAGATTGTTGATATTTTTTCCACTATTGATTAACAGATCACAACGGTGTATTACAGTACTAATGATCTGTTGAAGATTTGGTTAAGATGCTTGATTGAGGCAGATGGCTGGCTGCTAACTCCTGTTTAATAAAGGATCTCATTTGCCTAGATCCCTCCTCAAGAGCTGCCTCATGGGGCCCAGACAGATTGAGTCAGTCTTCCCTGAGCTCTCCAGCACTATTGATATAAGGCAACACCATGGGAGCACTTATTCTGGAAAAGAGCACATTTTGAAATGTATCATATGCCTTACATAAACGTAAAGCAATATTTTGGCCAATAAATCACATTTACCTAAATTTTTGCTTATCCCCAAATATTTGTACATTTTGTAAAATAGCAGGGATAGACTGTATCTACAAATACAAGCTGTAAAAGGAACTATATTATCATCTGCATCACTGCCAGCTTTGTATACAGTTCTGCTTAGGTGTGGAATGATATCAAAATACACATTTTAAGCTATTCTACAGTATAGAAATTGGTGTATTACATTTCATAAATAGCTTCCATGGGTAGAAGTATGTCTGTTACTGTGGCTATGGGGATGTCAACTGGTCAGGCAATGGGAAGATGATAGGGAGATGCATGCAGATGTAAAGAAAGCAAGGTAAATGTACTTTGTTATTCTGGGAAAAGATGTTTTTTTTTAATTTTCTTTTGCTTTAATGGACTATTAGCATTTTGATATCATTTTACATAAAGTGTAAAGGTCTGTGCTGGAGATTACAAGTCATTATCCAATCCAGCTCAGCTAGTTTAGAGTCAGATCAGTGGAGCGTGCCAGCTGACAGAGGCAGATCCAGACTCTTTTTCATAGGCTACTGAGGCCAGAGTCGAACTTGGTGGAAAAACCTCAAAGACACTGCTGTAGACATCGCATCCTCCATTCAAGCAAGGCCAGTCACTGAGGGCTCTGTGTAGGCATGAGCTTCCATGATGCATGCTCTCAGTTCCAGAATAATTTTTTTCAGCTGCCAGGTCATCCACACAAGTGCATTTTTATCAGTATGTCCTTAAATAGTGTAACATTATACACAAATTAATTATGTTGTAATTATTGGTACTTATTGCACTGATTTATTTATTTTTGTCGTGAACATTGTAGCCTAAAGAAGCATTGACGCTTGATGTGTAATTTTATAGCCTGTGTATGGCTGTTAATTAACGTGCAGTTATCAGTTATTGATTTAACTATGGAAAAGAGAACTAGTCTACTAGGTGACTAGTAAGTAAGGGATAATGTACAGCAAGCTGGTCATTATTGAAAAATAAACCCCAACATGGTGATGCAGGAAATAAACCCCGACAAGGTGATGCAGGACCCTGACGCAAATGACCAGCTCGCTGTACATTATCCCGCTTATTACATAGCTACTTACTAAAGAAATCAATAATTTGACACAAAATATTGATTTAAAAACTATTTTATTGCTTCCGCTAATGCCATGGTCATTATACAGAAATAACAGATCACAGAATGTCGTAATTGACCAATCAGAATCGAGTATTCAAGAAAGCCATGTAAAAATGGATAGCATAAAATGGAGAGCAACCCCTATTGTTGTGTATATATGCCATTTATTGAACTTACAGGATGGTATATATTTAAAATTTTATTAACTGTGATTTTGTTTCCAAAGTGAGCTAAAGAAAATCTCACTTCAATCATCAAAGTTAGTCATCCATCAAAAATTCTTTTTTTATCCCCATCACGACACACAGAGACACTATGCATACTCCTTTTTTTGACTGTGAATTATTTAGTCCAGGTTCATATTAAAAACAGTCTATATGGCACAAAGTTTTGTCAATTCTAAAAAAAAATCTAAGATCTTCATTGAAGGTGGTTGACTAACTGATTTTTGAATAGTATTTCTACCACTCCTGAGTATTCACATCCTCCAAGCATCGTGTATAGTTATGGTTCTGTAGCACTCTGTTCTTTCCACAACTCCCAATACGTTTTTCCAGTCTCTTGCTGGGAATTTACTTCTGGAACACTGGTATTACTGGTTAGCTATTTTAACAGCTCTGTACTTGGATTGGATTGTGCCTTACTGGGAAGTCACTTTGAATAAATGCATTTGCCAAATGAATAAATTCAATGAGTCTTTCATTTTCCGAGTGGGGATTGTAGAGGGTACAGGCTGAGTAGGTCCATCCAGACCAAAATTACTTCAGGTGAAAAACATTTCTTAACCTCATAGCTCCAGTTACAGGGAAATGTGGAATATCATTTATTCCTTTAAAGGTGCTATATGTAAGAATTTTAATTTCAAGTGTTTAAAGAAATAACTAAAATTATCAACAGAATGTGAAGAAATAAGTTTTGACATTATGTCAAAGACGTCTATGTATGGACTTGTAGTGATATCTACTAAAGTCAGCATGGTAACCAGCTAGCCCTGGGCCATCCGTCTCGTAATACCACTTTGTATCACAAGAGGCGATCGTGAATCACTGTAGCATCCAGTCTGCTCTCAGTCCAACATGAGAGCATGAAGAAATCAGTCAGGCTTTACACACAGTGAGTTGAGCAAACCTGCTTTCTAACATATATCTCATATAACATTGACTGTGATATGAGCTGGAAAGCCATTTTGAGTTCAAGACAGTCACTAACGTGCTGAAAAAGTCACTAGATTTGTCCCTAGGGTCTTTTTAAATTAAAGTTGCTAAAGAGGTCTAAACAGTTGGTAAATCTAGTGGCAAAATCTCTTAAGTTGGCCACGGTGATGGAGCTGGCTTTCGGCGTCAGGCTTAACAAGCGGATAGAAGCAAAACAAGAGTTAACATTGGCGTTGCTTTCCACCGCTAGAGACAGCTCATGGCAACTAAAGGGATGAAGATTGATTCTGAACTCAGAACATTTCTTCTAGACTGGTAAGTAAATGGCTGTTAATGCTAACGTTGGCTATTTAGCATAGCTTATAAAGGTAGCTAATCATATAACTTTACTGACAGTGTTAATATGTTTGCTAAGCTAGCTGTTTGTTAATACGTGATTCAGACCAGATAGAATAGCTGTATGTGACTAGCTCAATTAACTCGTCCTCTCGCTAGCTACCAAACTGAGAAAATATTTGTAGCAAACAAACCTTGTTTTTTTACAATTCAAAGTGGATTTTTAGTGCAACTAATGACAACACAAACCATACCTAAAAACATTACAAATAGCATCGATATAAGGTTTTGCTGTGGCTGTTTTCTTGCTACCATGGTTTTGCTAAAAACTGAGCTAAGCAAGTTATAAAATAGAATTATAAAACTATAGGCTGATGCCACACATGAAGATTATAAGATCATTTTAAAACCATGATCAGATTATAAGATCAGATTATCTGGACCGGCTCTCAGAGTTTCAGCAGTTTGATCAAATTTTGCATATTCTTGCCCTGTTGTTAGTTAGTAGTTGGCATTTTTTAAAATAATTGTTGACTGTAAAGTTAGATTGAACCCAGTTGTGGATCGACTAAAAATAGCTTTACGCTATACTCAGCGAGTAATAATTCTAAGAAAGTGGTGGTGGTGGGTCATGTGTTTGGGGGAGGGGGAAGGGGAAGGGGGAGGAGGGACTGTGCATTTCCTTTCTTACGATAAGTGTGGACACCCCAACTTTCTGGTGATATACTGCCCCCTGTTTGTTTGGAGTGTGGCGTATGAATCCAACAGGCAGCCAATTCTTACAAATAGCACCTTTAAAGGAAAACTCACTGAGAGCTGTTAGCTTTTGTTAGTATAGTATATTGATTATTGCCAACTTACTGTATATCACAGCACTGTTGAATTCTCAAATCTGATTGTTCAGTGTGGTTCTAATTCAAATGATAGCTTTCTTTTAATATATTATCATTTCTGTAGTAACAACTCATTCACATGGACTTGCTAAATTACATTTTGTAATTTACTCTCAGTTATAATTTCTACAGAGCTCAAATGACAGAATTACCTCCTGTGTAATTTTATTTCTGTATGAATAAGGCTTAAATCAACTGGATTAGCTATTAGCAAAAGGCAGTTTTATGCAGGGCAGGATGATCAAATTGATTAGCATGATTAAACCATAGTTTATGCTTTTTGTTGAAGTGCCTTTGATGCTAAAGACTTCATTAGTCATCAACATAGCCTTATGTTCTGAGATGGAGCAATGACAATTATAATCAGTGAAAAATCCCACATGAATTCTTCTGTGTGGGTCATACCATTTTAACCTCAGGGATGGGTGAAGATAGAACTTGCCCTCAGGGCCATCCCATTTCTCTCTCTCTCTCTCTCTCTCTCTCTCTCTCTCTCTCTCTCTCTCTCTC
>JAOTRR010000028.1:15455317-15468081 GCA_028570945.1 Gogo arcuatus | reverse complement strand
ATACAGTAAATAGCCCTATTCCACAACTGTAGTAATCCATATTATGTCAAGATCCGCTCAACTAAGTAAAGAGAAATGACATCCATTATTACTTTGACATGAAGTGTTTTTTAATTAATAAAAATAAAACCATTAAATTAGAAGGTGTGTCCAAACCTTTGACTGGTACTGTATATTTAATATTGTGGAACATCTATGAGACAAGCTAGTTCCTGTTATTACTTATAACACTTATAAATAGTTCTTCACTCACCAGCCTCTTTTTATTCTCTCCACTGAAATTAATAAGACAAAAAAAAACATTTTTGTCAGGTTGTTGAGAAACTGGGAAGCACAAAGTCCTTTGTCCTGAAGATCCATGTCAGAAAACCTGCTGACTGTTACACACTGGAGACTCCTTCCAAATGTTAAATAAACATCTCCTTGTGTGCTATAAATAAGTATACCAGTAAGTTAGTGTCATACTGCAGTGTATTATTATATTACAGGTCAAAAACTTTTTGTTAGTCCTGGCTGATAAACTACATTGGGGATCAAATGTTTCTAGCTTGAATTCTTTGCTAATTTAATACAACAATTTTCATTACAAATTATGTTATTGACAACAACTTGAAGTGATAAGTAGAATCTGAAATATTTACATGAATTTCATAGTTTCTTAGTATTTGGTTCATCCCCATTTTGCTTTAATGACAGTGTGCACTTGAGCTGGTATGGACTCCACACATTTGTGCAAAACCTTATGATCCATTTTAGATCAAATCTGAACACACGCTTCAATAGAAGAGATTAGACATGAGTAAAATCTGGCCTTTTGTACAAAGCAGTTAACATGATCAATATCGCAAATTTGTTTACATTTAAATAGGGGTCTAGAAATAGTGCAGAATCTTGAATGTTAAATATTTAAAAAAGTTTATTTCCAATTTTAAATGAAAAAAAAAAATCCCAGACTTTCAGTGTAGTGTCAGACTTTTGGACTCCACTCTGCATTTTGATTCAAACAAAAAAGAGCCGTTGCTTTAATGTGTTGCTTTCTGGACATGCACTTAATGGTGTTTGCTCATGCATCTGGACTTCTCCTGATTCACACAGTTACCATGGGGGGCTACACACACACACACACACACACACACACACACAGAGAGTATATTGCAGGTGCAGAGTCAGTTCCTGTCTGAGCTTAACACAAAAAAGGAATATTTTTCAAATGAAAGTATTTCAGGCCTCATGCAGTTTTTATGTTAATGCTGTGTTTACTGTTTACTCCGTTCTTACTTCAATTTTCTGGGTCAGAACTTTTTGAGGAAGGATTTCACTTCAGTAATCCTCAGCTTCTCTATAGCAGACATGAACCATAATTTTATTAACTGGAAACTTTTAATTGGGAACTGTATGGATTATTATACTGCATCTTCTGCTTATTTTACAACATATCACATGGCTTATGGAGAAATAATTGCATTACGTATGTGGCAGCGAGGGCGTGGTCGAGCGTCGGCTGTGAACGGGAAGGAGTCAGGTGGAGCTAGCAGGTAACATGAGACGAGTTACTCCTGTGTCTAATTAAAGGCTGTCTATTAATGTGTGTCTCTGTGTGTCTTTCAGATGGCCAGTGATGAGACACGGGTGTAACCCGTCATGTTACCTGCTGGTTCAGCCTGACTCCTTGCCGTTCACAGCCGACGCTCGACCACGCCCTCGCTGCCACAACCTTTTAAGGGATGATTCATTGAAGTGCTTAATCTTATATGTACAGTATTTGTAGTTTTCATTAATAGAATGTAATTCTGAAAGCAGTAAGATCATTATACATATGTATACAATCTCAAATGTGGCAATGATTAATTTGTGTGCACAAATGTTTTAGCATCTAAATGCAATACATGATGTCACAGCAGTTTGAATATGATGTCACAAGAATTTGAACCAAAGAAAACAGGAGAAATTTTCAGAGAAATGTAGATTTCGTACACAGCTAAAAATGGAGCTGCCTCAGTTTTAAATAATGCATGCTTGAATAATAAGTAGGAACATCAACTGAAACTCAGACTTGTGGGGGGTTTTTTCTATGAATGATGCAATAAAACCAATTCTTCGTAGTGCACTCAGAGCCTACTCTATATTTGACAGTGATCCAGATGAAAGTCTGCATTGTGCTAACACAGACAGTCCGATGCTGAAGTGGGTTTCATCTGACGTGTCTGTATTTGAGTGCAGATTTGATCAAAAACCTACACTGACGATTGCTTACTAATGAGGTTGTGCAATACAGTATGTTGTATAAAGTATGAATATTTGGGTTCTTTTTTAAAAATGCTTTGCCAGATTTTCTCCCCATTCAATATAAAGTAGGTGGAGCTAGCTGTAGGTCATGCTTGCATAAACGTCTCTCATCAATCTCAAGGCTTTTTCCACTCGTATGACCTCTTCATGTCTTAGCAAGTTGAAAGATCACATAGCATGCTTAGCCCAGGGTTCATTGCTACACCCTTGGAGCAAAAGGGTTCTTCAAGGGTTCTTCAAACAAGTGTGTGCTTCCAATTTTGTGGGAAAGAACCACATATGGGTGTGATGGTCAGGTGTCCACAAATTTGGCCATATAGTGTAATCTAAGACTAATAATGAAGGCCATTATTTAACATTTATGAAAGGAGTCTCCAGTGTCAGCCATGGGAGATAATCTCCCAGTATTCTGTCATGGGACAGAGGAGTTTTCCAGCTATTTCCAGTTGCTCAGTAACTTGACTAGGTGCATTTTTTTTTGTAGGTGGGTGAGGGAACGATTGCTTAAATCTGTTATAACATAAGTAATAACAGGAACTAGATGGTTCATGGACGTTCCGCAACATTAAATTGAACTATAATTGTTACTATAATTGGACTATAAGAAGTATGACATGTTCTTTAATAAATGAAAATTGTAATTGTTGGCACGTTGCTGGAGGAATAAAAACGATGTACTGTTACTGAAAGAAATCTGTCCCGTCCACACGCGTTTGCACTCAGAGCGTGCAGCGGCACGCCTCAGACTGCAACTCACGTTCACGCCGTGCTCATGCTCATCAAGAATAATTGATGCCGAGCACCTGTTCCTGATCACAGCACAATCAAGGCTCATATATTTAAGGACTCACAGGACACACAGGACTTGGTGAAGTATACGCTCAGAGTCACGTACCTGTCTATACCGAGCTGTTTGTATATTGTTACTCTGGTTTTGACTTTGTTTCTGTTTTCCTGACCACGTTTCTTGCCTTGCCTAGTTTGTACTGTTTGCCTATCGCCTGTCCCCTGCCTGTTCCTGTTTATGCTCTTTGCCTCACGTTTCGGTATTGTTTGCCAATTTGCTTTTAATAAACTCTTCCTGCGATTACATCCATCTATCGCCTACTCACGTGACACAATCAAAGGCATTGATTTTTTTCACCATATCAGTCCTCCCTGTTGTGTTTTATTCCTTACATAACCAATAACATGAACAAAACATTTATCAGAGCAGTGTGCACACAAATTTACAGAAATATTAATAAACCTAGCCAGTAATTAAAAAGCTGCCTTGTGATCAACTTGTAAAAATGTTCTGATGTTGAAATTGATCTAATCTCTAATAATAATGTTATGATGTGATTCAAAGAGGCCTGAAACATGGAACAAAAAAGATACAGTAGTTCTTCATTCCTCCAGCCTTGCTTGGCCCCAAGAGGAGTGGGAAGTGTATCAATATTAATGACCACATACAACTAAGGTCAAAGCTAAGCAGATTATGCATGTCCAGGATTTGTTTGTGTAAAGCTCAAGGAGATCAGTTTTTATTTATCACACAAATGACCAAGATCTGTGTCGAACCTTTACAGCTGAATATCTACTACACATGTGCATTCCTATAAGCAGGGTTTGGCCTATAGTGTTCTTCATTTGCTTCGTGTTTGTGACCGAGCAGCACCAAAGGAATGGAGAACTACTAATAAACATTCTCCCTTTCATTCCCTGCTTCAGGCCTCACTAAAGATGCATCGTAACATCAGAAACAGGACAACTTCCATTCCAACTGTATTTGACCTTCTAGTATTCATACAAAGCTGCTATGAAGCTTGAGTGTCACACACAAGAAACAAATAAAAGGTCAATACTACAAAATAAGGCTTGCTAATCTGCACTAAAACAATGGCAGGGCACCACAATGAATAACAGACTCGGGTGGGTATAAATACACTTCCATAGATAAGGGGAACCTAGACACAGATGAGAACAATAATGAATTCACCAAGTGCATGAAGAATGTGGAGACTAAAACAGGAACTGAGGATCACAACAAAACAACAGCACAAGATTGTGGCAAATAGGTGTTTATAGATTCCAATGCCAATGTTAGTAGGTCACTATGCTGCTTTGCTATCACATACTTGTGGTTTTAGCTAATGATTTGCTAAAAGTAGCAGTGGTTAAGGTTCTTCATTAGTTCTTCTTCTGGAAGGTTGTGAGAAGCAGTTTCAAGACCTTTTGCATGAAGACACCCCACCAAATTTAATAAAATGCCAAGAACTTTCATATTATCATGGAATTTACATTTACATTCATTCATTTGGCAGAGCCTTTTATCCAAAGCAACCTATACTTAAAACAATCTAAGCATCTGAGTTTTCAGTGGTACTCCAACTTAATTTTCTTACCACTAGTTCAGAGGTTCTGACCCCTCGGGATCCGCACTTTGAGAACCATGGATATAATAGCCTAGATGTTCTGTTTTTATCATCTCTTTCAAAAGGAACATGTCAGTTTCCTCTTTCTGATAAACATTGAGGTCCAATGTCTGTACTGAGAGACTCATGGATTATCCATGGATTTACGCCCTTTTAAAATCTCCTACACCATTTCTTACAAAGATATGGATTTTGTCTCAATAAAGCATGAGATTATGTCACTTCTATCCTTGCTATTCTCAGGAACTTTATAGCTGGATTGACTGTCCATGTAATTAAACCCTTAATGATTAGATCAAGAGTGGTGATAGGACTCAGCATCAGCTTTACTTCGTCATTACAGCTAATGAAGTCAGGACATTCTGCATCATTATCATTTAATTAATTCTCCATTATTAACCAGTCTGCTCTTTTCCCTCAATCATGTGACAATTCGTCTAGAACAGGAACTGAGGGTGTTTGAGAAAAGCAGGAAGGGGACATTTGCATATCTGAAAATTGCTGCTTTTTAGATATACATTGCATATGTGCCATGTAATAATATATACAATGAGTTGTTAGTTTATTAGTCTGTAAATTTTTCACTGGGATTACTGACAGATTTTGTTACAGAATTTTGTTGAGATTATGTACCAAGTTCCCAAGAGGATTGTGGTGGAATAAGAAATCTATTGTATCCATGTTGCCCATTATTTTACTTGGGAATACTACATAGGCATTGTTCTCTTCATAGATCAACAGTTTCCCTCATGTTACAGGAAGTACAGGGTCATAGAGCCAGAGAGCAGGATCAGTCTCATGGACACCCTTGCAGAAAACAGGGGTCAGGGGTTAAGTGGGGCTTAAGGGACCAACCATGGTAGGACAGGTCTGTGACAATGGGTATTCCTCATGTCTTCTCTGAAAATGTGCACTGAAAGACATGCATGGGAGAATATGCACAGACAGTAACCCGAGACAGTAACCTGAGCTCAGGATCAAAAGAGTACAGGTCCCTGGAGCAGAGAGGGTTAAAGGCCTTACTCAGGGGGCTCAAAAATGGCAGCTTGGTAGTGCCAAGGTTTGAACTTCCTATCAATAGCCCAGGGCCTTAAACAGCTGAACCACAATCCTGGAAGCCCCATTATCTTGAAAATCCAAACATTGTGTTTCAGATTACATATTAGCACACTAGATAGCAGGGCTGTAGTACTTGAGTTTGGTTTTGGACTTGAGTCCGAACTCGAGACATTTTTTCTATTGTCACATATTTGTCTTGGACTAGTTGGTATTTGCACTTGGACTTGTCTCGGGCTTGGTCATTGGTCTTGTCAAATATTCTATTTGGTCTTGACCGAGTACAGCTGCCTTTAAAAAATATATGTTGTATTTTTTTCTCAAGTAACTCCTTCAAAATAAAATAATTGATTATTATTGGAACAAGCGAGCTTGTTCAGAAGATGTGCATTGGTTTAATTAATTCAGAATATGTCCAGAATGGGCATTGACATTGGCCACCTGGTAATCAATAGTATGCCTGCCGAAACTCATTGTCTCTCTCATTTGGACTCAGTCTTGACTTGGACTCAAATCTCTTTGGACTCGGTCTTGACTTGTCTTGGACTCAACAAAACTGGTCTTGACTACAGCTCTGCTAGATGGTACATGTGTCAAATTATTGCACCACCTACCAGCTACTCATTGGTTACCAGTTGTCCATTTTCCCAAGTGAATCTGCTATATAGGTGCACTTTGTTTGCTATATTATTTATTTTATCCGTAGCATTATCAGCAATGACACTTGTATTTGAATGCCTTATTTGCTCTATGATTGTCACGCTTAGGCAGAAATTATGATTACCTTACTGTTTGCTTTTTTCAAAATACAGACTAAAATGCATTCTGTCTATTACTGTCTACCTGTTCTTTTTTTTACCAGATCAAGTTTTTTTTTTTTTACTCCAGTGGTTCTTATCCCTTTTACATACCTTTTGCAAAACATTTCTCTGGACTCATCCTAAATAGTGAAAATTGAAAACTCTTTGCTGTGCAATCTACTACTGTTGTAAACACCAGACATTGCTACCTCTTCTGCCATATAGATCATGTTTGTAAATATATCATACATGATGTCTATCATATGCATAGAAGAACATGGCATCGCTGACTATAAGTTGATTTTTCTGGCTCAGTGCCCCAGCTTTCATGGCAGCCACTCTGTGATAGCAACAATGTGATAAATACTGAGAATCTAAGATTTTATGGAAAAGTCATTCTTAAAAAATATCTTTCTATTCTAAGAAAGATGAAGAATCAACAGATTCGATCTAATACATTCTATTATGATTTTTTTTTAATGTATACAAGGATGAGGTAAGAGACATTTCACCATAATTTTTTCGTTTAAGTTTCACCATAGGCTTGTGTGTTTTTTAATTGATTGATTAATACAGTACCAAGATACTGTAAAACCATGATATTTCATGACTAGGTTATCATACCATGGAAATTTGAAACTGTAACACCCATACTTTGCTCCGTACAGTATAGCTAGCACAGGAACATTTTCAGTGAAATATCACTACATTGGTGTATCAGTTCTATAAGACTCAAAGAGCTGTCGCTGTCAGTGCTGCTTTAAACATCCCCCTATCCAAATTAAGCATTACAAAAAGCACTAATGGTGTGTGAATTGGAAATGTTGCATGAATCTGGTTTTAACTGGGGATCCAATAGCTCTCCCATATGGTGTCTGAAGGAATAATACTAAGCCTTCGGGACCTCTTCCTAGTTGGAGAGTTCGAGTAGTGGCTGCAAAAATGGAAGGTGTGAATACAGCTCTTGTCATAGACACCTCTAGAGCTTTCAGGATGATGAAGAGATTGTTTATGAGCTGTGTGACCTTTAGGCTTCGACGCTGATCTTACTATCTGCAGGGAGACACAAAGAAGTTTAAAAGTAATTCAAACAGAATGGGGTAACATCTGGTGTGATCTGTAAAGCTTCAAAAATCATCTGGACCAAAAGAGTCAACTGCTTATATCTTATACCTGTATTTTTTTTTAATGCAAAATCTATGTCTGAGCTCAAAACTGATTCAGGTTAATGGTTAGAAATAAGATGTTATAAGAAGTTCGATATTAGAAACCTAAAAGTACGATTATTTCTTTTTTGAGATGAAGGTCATTCACTCATCCTTTTATGATGAATGGTTTCTTCTTTTATATGATTTTCCACTTCACCTATAAATTTGATTTGTCATGTGTAGCAAAAAAAAAATCAATCAAAATGTAATCATATCATTCTTCCAGGCAAATCTGAAGCTGATGTTCCCATGCGATGAACAAACCTAAAACCCCATTCGTGTCACTGACTCAGAAATTGAGATGTCTCAGTAGCTCAGGGGTCTTATTGATTAAATGCTCCAGAGCAGTTTTTTCCCCCATCATCTGCTTATAACCTAAGCTGATCCTTGGATCCTTGATTAGCTGTCTTTTTGAATGTGGATTCATATGTCTCAGGGCTTTGCTTAAGTTCAGCTGTGTAATTATAAAAAAGGGAGCATTAAAAGGGTTAAACATCTTGCTCAGGGGTGCTCAATACACACTCAGTATCATGCAAAAGTCAAGTTAGGAAGAAAGATGTACTGTATGCGCTACTCCTGTCCTAGCATGTTCTCCTGGGAAGGTCAATGAGAGATTTGTGAGAATATGATTCTCCAAGAAATATGACTAACATCACAATTGTTAGTTGTAATTAGCATTTAACATATTTTCTGGTGAGAAAAAAGAACCTTGGCCTCATAGCAGTGACTTCAGGCCTATTTCTGAAATCAATGTGCTTCCTTCTAGAAGGATCCATTGTTGCCTTGCTTGTTAAATAGGCTTTAATGCCTTAATGGTGCTAAATAGCCTGCATTTAAGTGTTTAATTTAGTTTAATTTAGCACCCTGCTCTATATCATTCCACCATTTACATGTTTACACATTAATGAAAATTGATTGCCTAAATAATTGCTGGTAAATTGATGTTAAACCTTTAGGATGGTGTCAATTCAAAGACATAACAACTACAGTGGGAGAATTAGGAGAGAAAACTGTTTTGATGTTGGTTTGAAGGCTTCTTCATGAAGGTGCAATTTGCCATCCCAAGCTTAATTTTCTCCTCTCATGGGAGATTTACACCACAACCTCTCTTCAGGGCAAAACTATGATTGGTCATTGTGGCAGCGGAGGCGTGGTCGAGTGCTGGTTTGTGAATGGAGGGCGAGGCCAGGGAAGGTAAGTGGAAAGTGATCTCACCTGTGTCTAATTAATGGTGCATGTGTGTGTGTCTTGCAGTGACAGCGCGGGTTATAAGGGAGGAGGAGGCAAGTGGAGGGAGTTGGTTCTGCTGTCTGTTTCCCCTGCGTGCCGTGCTTGCGTGTGTGTGTGTGTGTGTGTGTGTGTGCACGTGCGCGTGAGAATTAATTATCCAAGCTGAAAAGCTTTAATAAAGAGACAGTTTCTGTTTACGCTCCTGTCCCTGTGCTTCAGTGTCCCACCCTACTGGGGAATTGTTACACAGATCAACACTTTTTCCTCTCAAATTTGGGTATCATTAAAAGATGTGCTGCATCCATCCTGTGAATTATCTGTTACTACAGAAGCAACTGTAGTTACTGTAGAACTGCGAAAACTCCTAAGATGTTACCTTACCATAAGGAGCACATTAGTACAAACCTGTGATTTGCTTTGCAGTCAGAGCTGCTGATATAGAAAATTAATCAACACCTTCTGACCAATCAGAAATGAGAATTCATCAGCGAGGAATTTGAATTTGACCAAATTAGCTTTCCAGAAATCTGGATGTAGATTTATAGCAGGGGCTTGAATTTTGGTGCTGCATTAATGTCAACATTAATGACGACAAACAAAAGTTTTTAGAGTGACACTGTAAGTCAACAACATACAGTCATTCAGTATCTAGTCTAGCAGCTTGTTTTGAATGTCTTTGTCAAACTGTGTTTGATTCAACAGCTGTTTTCTGTGTGTGCAAGACGAACACAGTCGAGAGTTTCATCTTAATATAAAACTCTCCAGCCCACCTGCATTCAAAAAACACACAAAAGACCTGAAAAAAGCCCCAAAAAACCTCAAGCACTCAAAACCTTTTCTTTCTTCCTCAAGGTCACCGTGGTGCGCACGCATTTCTAATATACAAATATTAACCATTACACAATCCCTCTTTCAGTCTTTGCAATATAGTGTATCTTTCAATACAAAGGATTTTGTACATCACACACTACACACACTACACACACACTACACACACACACACGCACACACGCACATTGTCTACTCCTTTTTTGATTTATTTATGAATATTTGCTAGAAAACAGGATTTTGGTTTTTATACTTTTTGGCTGCAAAGTATTCTTTTAAATAGCCCAATCTGGCAACCCTGTTAACTATCCCTCCACCAAGCTTTGGGAAGCATGGTTCCTGCTCTAATCTACCTTATTTCTGTAGCTAACACAGGAGAAATCATTACGGCAGAAACTTCCAGGATCTAGCAGAAGTGAACGTAATAGCCGATGTCAGATGGAGTGTGTTTCACTAAATTGCTATTGTTTACTTTGTTTTCTTCTTTGTGTGTTTTTCATACAAGTTGTCGTATACTGTAACTGTGTGGATCATGAAAATGTCAGTATAGCGTTCTGAGAGAACTTGAGCCATTCTCGGCTGCACGAACAATCAGGTGAAGCTAAACCAATGGCTGGAACAACAGGGACGTACCATATCTATGAGCGATGAACTAAGTGAAGTTTTCATCATCTACAAAAAGAGGACGAACATCGCTGAAGAATCAGCATAGCTAACTTCGACAGTGACAACTAGATAACAACAAGTAACTGGAAGTCTCACCCGTAGTTTGTGCAAGGAAGCATCATGGGAAGCAGCAATTAGTGCTATTAGTGCTTGTTGCAATTCCCATGCGGCAGCAGGGGGGGGCGTGGTCAAGCCTTTGCGTTGTCGCAAGACAGCGTTACAGGTTCGATAATAACACTATGGTGCTATACTTCTAAAAAGGCGAGCAAATCAACAGAACATCACAAATATCTGTCAAATAGCGGGATTTTAAAATCGTTATCAATTAGCATTTCAAAGGAATTTAAAATGAATGAAATGGTGCCTGGTGTGATTATAAATCATGACAGAATCCAGGTGTAGGAGAGTAAAGAACAAACAGTACTGACTGTGTTGAAGGGAGGTTCAGGATGAATCACTATGATTCAGAGTCTTATTGAGTACAGCAGCAGGGATTAGGTATAAACCTACAGTATCCAGGTCAGATTAAAATGAAACACTCAGGCAAGAGTGAGACTTGGGCGTAAACATTGGTTTTAGGTTATCCATGTGAGACCGTCCACAAATATTTTGACTCCAATTCAAACGTCTCCTCTCTGTCTTTATTGTAGGCAAAATGAAGTCTTGCTAAATTTGATTTCTGACTTAGGATTTGTGTGTGTGTGTGTGTGTGTGTGTGTGTGTCTGTGTGTGTGTGTGTGTGTGTGTGTGTGTTTTAAGGGTGATATGGTAGTTAAAGGAAAGTTTGTGTTTCTTCTGTCGTGTTCTCTCATGCATTTCCTGTATGCTGAACAGGAAGATTTGCTTGTTTCACAATTTCCACAAAACATTAAGATATATAAGTGGATTAATGTTCATTTCTTTCTGTGTTCATCTAGACTCCCTCTTTTCTATTTATAATTGATTTTAGCTTAATGAAACAAATGTGGAACACATGAATTTGTGGTTGTCTTCTCCAGTTTTGGTAATTAACATTCCACATGTAAATGTCATTCATCCTTGATCACAAAGTTACATATATAGATTGAGCATGTGGTTAGTGTGTAGAAAACATGGCTATGGTCAGTATGTTAAATCCATGCAGGTGTAGTGTCAACGTCCGTGTCCCTGAACCCTGCAGACACGTAAATGGCATTCAAAGCTCCTCGTTTGAATAGAATGACATCACCAGAATGTGTATGGTGGCTGTGATGCGCTGTAAGTGTGGTGCTTTTTCAGTGGTTCATATACGGTCACTGCAATTCTGAAGCAACGGTCCGTGACCACGGTGCCAGGGTGTAAGTGTTTTCCAAGGCAAATCAGCAGCAGCACTGGGTCAGCTGTTTACACTGCAACATGTGGGGACTGTTGCAACATGTGGGTAAGTTGTAACTTCGCTATTGGCTTTCTACATTTTAATTCAGGAACACAGGGACATGGCACATGTGCGAGACACAGGCAAGCATTTAAAAATGCTTATCATTATACATCATAAGCAAAATGCCTTCAGCATTTGCCCCTGTCTGTCTTAACAATCATGTGATTGGTGTGTACATTTCCACAGCCTATTGTTAAAATGACCTTTTAATCATGTGCTTCAGTTTACTTTTTTAAGCAAAATAGATTAGTATGCACTATGATCTGTGGTTATAATGTGGTATAGTCAAACCCCTTATATGACACATTTATGTTTTGGTATACACCGTGGATATACATGCTCTGGAGCTCTGGAGAACACCCGAAAAAAATATTATTTAGTTTGTTTCAAGTTGTTGTAAAAAATACTTTAATTCAAACTTTCAATGTCTGTAGCGATAATCTGGGATTGCTTAAAATCTAAACTAAGGGCTTAGTTCAAGGAAGCTGCCAATATCTGGAACAAATCTGGCAGAGCAACAATGACATTGAAATACTTAGCCACTCAAACCAAAAGTGATGTCAGTATGTTTGTCCTGTCATATAAAATTAGCTTACCAGCATCAGACCAATATGAATGTTTACTGCTCTGGAAATTAATTTACTTACTGATAAACTGTGGGCTTTAAAACCAGAAATGGACAATATAGCACACTGACTCAATTTATAATTTGATAATTTGATAGTATCCCAAATATGGAACTTGATATGCATACCTTATACTCAAAGTATACTGTTATATTCCAGAGGATCGCATCCTATTCTATAGTAATAGTATTACTACTACTACAACAACAACAACAACAACAATAATAATAATAATAATAATAATAATAATA
>JAOTRR010000028.1:15378812-15388965 GCA_028570945.1 Gogo arcuatus | reverse complement strand
AATACAAACACACACAAGTGCATCTCAAGCAATTAGAATATCGTGAAAAAATTCATTTCTTTTCGTAATTTAATTCAAAAGGTAAAATTCCTCAATGCAAATTTACGGAAATCTAGCTCCAGACCTCTAATGAGAGAGCCAAAAGAGATAGAAAGAAACTTTCAGAGGAGCCCTGAGTGTTAAAAGGAATCTGTCTCCTCTAGTTAACTGCAGATAGTAGAGTTAGAAGTAGGAAGAGTGCAGAGAGTTTAACGAAGAGACTCAGCTCAGACAGTGTAAAGATCCCTAAGAAACCCAAAAGATTGGTGTTAGAAACCTGACAGATCAGAAAGCAGACAGAAAAAAATGTTTCATTTTTGAGGTTAGACATGCTAATATGTAGCTAATTACCAATCATAACAGCAGAGAATAAAAAAAAAAGGAGGCAAAGAATTAAAAGTGAAGTGAATATCCAGTAACATTATACTTTAAAGATTTGACCTTCTATAATAGAAATTTTGCTCTCTTTCAGGTTCACGGTGCACGGCCTCAAGACCAATAAGAAGTATGTGTTCAGAGTAAAATCAGTTGGCCGAGCAGGGAACAGCTGCTACTCAGATGAGTCTGAGCCAATCCTGGTCCAGGCAGCTAAATGTAAGAATGCTAACATGCTCAGAGACTGCAGGCTATTAACTTGTGAAATGTACATGACTTTCCCATCATCACAAATTTAATTACTCAGCCTAGACATAATTGATGATTGATGGTAGTGTTTGATTTTTTTAGGTTTGTGTGTGATGATTTAGGCATACAGTTGGCACAATGCCAAACTCGTAGCTACTAACTACATTAACCTTGTACCTCGAAAAAAATTAAAACATGCAAACTTCGGAAACCAAACTGATCTTGACTATTCAGCTACATTTGGGTTACATAGAAATTACATTTTTGGACAAACTATCCTTTTAAACTACAAACATAGCTGGAACCGATCATTTATAAAATAAACCTTGCGTTAGGAGCAAAGCCGGATTTAAAAATAGTAAGAATGCTATTAATTTAATTATTGATGTCTGTTATGGTGCTAGCACATAGAGACCTTTTTTTGACAGTTTCAGTGCTATTTGTAATAAAATGAGCAAACAGCATAAGATGAGATATAAGACATTTAAAGAGGGCAATTTTTCTGATTTTTATGTTACAATTTCAGGAGGAGACCTTGATTCAAAATTTCATTATTCATGTATGCTAAATTTCTAGCATGTGTTCAAGCTCTTATACAGTTTCCATAGTGTATTTGTATCGGAAACAAATGGAGATACACTGGCGTGTATGTGGCACAGCTGTGGTTTGTAATAAGCTTCTGGATAGCACGCTCTCGCCTCCTGCTCGGTGTAATGGCCACTCATTTCTGCTGTCACTCACGCTCAAGCAATTTACAAATACACCCATGGCAGATCAGACAGTGATAGCCCTGACATTCTGTCCTTCCAGCCCAACAAATCTCAGCATGCTTCGCAATGAATCGACAGATGAATACGCAGACAATCCATTTAGCAGTCGCCTGTTTCCCTTTTTCTATGATGTTATCCGTTCATGCCAGCACGCCACATTCAGGCGGTTTCATTTCTGTCCCGCAGAGAAGATACAATGTAGCAAAGATGGATGAGAAGCGTGGTATTAGAAACTGAGGGAACATTTGGTTCACCCATCATGCTAGGTTAGTAGATTAATATAAAATGCACACAGTTATAGTGTATTGGGATTCGTTAACTAATTATCTTTGGTGTTTCACATAAAATCACTTGTGGTGATTGAGTGGTGACCAATCTAAGCAACTACTTATTAGCCTACTTTTGCTAATGATTGTTATTGCTATGTTATTTTGCTTTGAGTATAGCTAAGTATTAACAAAGATTAAGGGCAGCTAGTGGCCCCTGTGCTAGCTAGCATAATGATGTTTTGTTCATATGATGAAATGTTACATTTTTGGGCTGCATCACACCAACCATGTCATTTATTACTTTCCTATAACAGCTCTTCCCCAAGTATTTTATTGTTTATGTGGTAAGCAATACACATATATATTTGCTATAACAGCCATGTCCTCTGTCCCCCTTACAGATGCTCCATCTGCTCCATCTGCTATTTCACTTCTTTACTGTACGGGCACTGAAATGGTGATTGGCTGGCAAGCTCCTGTCAATAATGGTGGAGATCCAGTGCGTGGCTACTACCTGGATTGGCGTGAAAAATCACAGAGCATGTGGAACGAGGTCAACGATAAACCTGTCAAAGAGAGAGTGTACAAAGTGAGTCATTCCACATCTATGCTCCCTTCACTTCAGTGGTATGTAATAGTAATGTCTATATTTGTTTATAGAACATCCAAGTGTACTCTAGTAGCATGTAGTTTGCAGTAGTGATACTGCAGGAGGGTTTCCTATAGAGTCAGGGTGGTTTCTATGGAAGTCCTGAGAATTGGAATGGTTTTTGTAATGTGATTGAGAGTTGAGATAGTTTCTATGGAAGCACAGAGTGCTGGGGTGGTTTCTATGGAGGCACTGGCAGCTGGGGTAGTTTCTATGGAAGCACTGAGTGCTTGGGTGATTATGGAAGCACAGGGAGTTGGGGTGGTTTCTATGGAGGCACTGAGAGTTGGGGTTCTGTGGAAGCACTGGGTGTTGGGGTGGTTTCTATGGAAGCACTGAGTGCTGAGGTGGTTTCTATGGAACCAGTGAGAGTTGGCTTTTTGTGGAAGCACTGGCTGCTGGGATGGTTTCTATGGAAGCACCGAGAGTTGGGATGGTTTCTATGGAAGCACTGGCTGCTAGGGTGGTTTCTATCAAAGCAGTGAGAGGTAGAATAGTTCTATGAAAGCAGTGAGAGTGGGTGTGGTTTCTGTGGAGTTTATTTGTGAGTGTTTTGGCTAACATCTCAGCAGAAGTCATACAGATACATAAGCACACAGCACCCTCTGCTGTCCCTCAAGCACTACTGCGGCTCATTTTATTATCAAATCCTGCAAAATAACCCCATTCTTTTTTGATTGAATTCACTCGGCCTGCTTATTCGACAATCATTTTATTGTGTTCACTTTCCTGAACCGTACATTATTTTGCATGACATCTTTTTGCTCCATTTGCCATGGTTTAGTTCCCATATGGAAAATATATACACAAAGTTGGTTTGACAGATGCATTTTGCAGTGTATGAACATGCTCAAAAGATGGTTTAATGGTTTATAGGCAATAATACGGATGAAGCATATCAACGGACCTATATAATGTACTTCATCAGGAATGTGATGTAAACCATTTCCACTGAAAAGGTTGTAGTCTTCTGTCATGGCACAAATGATCTGTTCACTCTGATTAGATACTGTGTGTATCTAGGGTCCCATACTGCAACATTCTCCCTAATCCTAGACAGAGCAGCCTACTCTGGCAGGTTGTGATCCAACCACAAAGCACAAAAAATTCAATTATGTATAACTAATGGTTTAGTGATAATGTCATAGACTCATCTGTGTAATAGAAGGCAATGCTTTATTAACCATAATCTTGAACACACCACATAACTAATGAACCAGATAATTAAGTTCATTGACAATTATCTTTTGTCATTCATAGGCTTGAAGAGAGAGATTTAGGAATGTGCAGATGTGATGAGTACTTTGAGAATAAGTGGCCATCAATGTGAAGAGATCAGTGCCGAGTTTCCCAAAAGCATCGCAGCACAAAGATCATCATTAAATGGTAGAGCGAGCAGCACAATGAATGCTCTCTCTCCTAGTTAAGACGCTCTTAGCATTAAGAGGCTTTTAGGAAAGCCACCGCAGTGCTCTTAAACATTTTGTAGATATTAGTACATTAGTGTTACAGCCCTGCCTTTATACAATGTGAATTATGTACTATGTTTGTGTCCAATTAAATTAAATCTCCAGAATGCTTAACTAAATGACAGTCATTGAACATTTTGGAGATGTGGTTTGACTTCAACACTACTGGTTGATGTGGAAATAGGTCATGATGCATCCCATCCTGACTTCCTGTTCTAAAGGTAATATGTTAACATACAGAATTATAAATCACTCCAACCCTCGAACCATTTTACAGATCTTGTTATCTGTAGGATTTTTGACTGTTCCTTGAAAGTTTCATTTGGCTTTAAAATGAGCTACATAAATTAAACAAAATGAGCCCCCAAATCTGGTCTTTTTTTACACTTTCATTTCACTTTGGTCTCAATTATCTGTTTGTAATAAAAATAGGGGTGAGACATCACCCATTAGTGCCTCGCTCTCGTGTTTCATCAACTTGGCCTGTCTGACTGTGTATCACATATTTACAGTATATAATCAGCTATTTGTTCTTTCTCTTCATTCTTGTCATATTAAAAGGTTCCTGGTCTTCTAGAGGGACATTATTACCAGTTCCGTGTAATAGCAGCCAACATGGTCGGAATCGGCAAACCCTCCGGACCTAGTGAGGCTTTTCTGTGTGAGAGGTGGACGATGCCTGAACCTGGTGAGAGTCTAACATTAACATTTACATTTCTTAATTTGAGGTACAAATGAGGCAGAACACAATTCAAGCACAGAGATGTGTTTCCTTTGTTTGGTTAAGTGGTGCATCAGGTAGCGTTGCTGCCTCACAGCTCCAAGATTCCCAGTTCAGTCCTGACCTTCGGTTACTGTCTATGTGGAGTTTTGCATGTTCTCTTCATATCAACACGGGGTCCCTCCAGGTTCTCCGGTGTCCTCCCTCATCCCAAAAACATGCTGGTAGATGGATTGGCTGTGTTAGATTGCCCCTAGATATAAATGAGTATATGAATGTGTGTGTGTGCACACTGTACAGCGATGGACTGGCATTCCTCCAGGGTGTTTTCCTGCTTCTCAACCAGTGTTCCCAGGATAGCCTCAAGGCCCACTGTGATCCTGAGCAGGATACAGATGACTAAAAAATGAATGAAATTATTATTTATAATCACATGAACTCAGGCCAGTAGGTGTAAATACTGGAACTTTTCATTGGTCAGGACAACTGGTCCGTGTCAAGACGGCTTTCTTCACACCCATATCCATAAACAGCATGAAAACCAAAGTGTTACAGATGTTCCTCACTTCAGAGTTGTTTAAGTTCTTCTGCTGTGCTTGTTTTATGATTAAAAGACGAATTGTGCAAGACAACATGTTTTGTGTATTAAATCCACAGAACCATCTCTCCCTACATTCTTCTAATCATTATAATGTGACTGAGAATGAATTAACCGCTTTCAAACAGACAACACTGTTCTTCATTATAACAGAGTCAGAGCTCTGTAGTACTTTATTACTATATTATTATCCTTGCAGAGTCATTGTGTCTGTATGGATGTTATTCTGAAAAGCCCCCGTAGGATACAAGATCGATGAAGACTATTCTTTTTCCTTTATTTGTCCCCCATGGTGCCTTCTTGCTGTTAGGAGAGCATTTCTTTTTCTGGGAAGAGAAATACAATACACAACTATCAACTGCAAAGACCAGAGGTTGTCCAATGCATTTGGATATGTCAGTTGATGATTCAAATCTTCCACATGACGCAGTATAGCCGGAATTCATCCATCAATAGATGGACATGGCCTGATTAGCAAACACGCCAGATGTTTTAAGAAATACACAAAGTGAGTTTAAGTGTTCATACAGTGTAATTCTCAGAGGCTGACATCTATGTTTATTACCCATAATGCATCATAATGCTCCCAAAAGCATAGTAAGTTTTACCAGTGACAGCAGGTAGGGAGTCGCTTTACAAACAAACCATTGAAATGAAATAAAATGTAATAACATGTAAAGTCAGTTGGATGGATGGATGGATTAGTGTGTGAAGTAACACATTCATAGCTTGTTTAAATGTGCTTGGTTGGATGGATGGATAAATGGGTGGGTGAATGGATAGATTGATTAGTGTCTAAATGAACTGATCTTTTGACAGATTGATTCGATGGAATTTGGTTGGATGAATTAACTGATGGTTCATTAAATAAACTAACTTTTTAATAGGTTGGTTTGATGGATGAATGGATGGATCAATGGACGTACTGATTGTATGAATGGATGGATGAACAGAGACTTTAATAGGTTGGTTGGATAAATGGAAGGATAGATGGATCAATCTATTGATTGAATGGATGGATTAGTGTGTGAATTGACAGACATATTCATAGCTTGTTTAAATGGAAAATAAATAACAGTTGAACTGATGGACGTTTAAATAAACTGACTTGATGGTTGGTTTGGATGAAGTGATTGATGGATAAATTAGCTGACCAATCAATAGGTTTGGTTGGATAGATGGACTGATGGATAGTTAGATGGACTAATGGGAGAATTAATTAGCTGACCTATTGATAGGTTGGTTAGTTGGACGGATGGATGGATGGACCTAATGATAGTGTAGGTTGGATGTTTGAATGAATAGACAGATGTGTGAATGAATGAACTGACCATTCAGTAGACTGCTTGGATGGATGAAAGGGTGGATGGTTGGAACTGACCTTTTTTATGAGCCAGTTAGATCCACCAAAAAAATCAGTGGTTTTCATTATACACGGTTACCATGATGTTCTTAGGCTGCCCGTATGACCTGGAGTTGAGAGAGGTGCAGCAGGAATCTCTGGTTCTGCTGTGGGCGGAGCCTCTGTACCAAGGTCAGTCACAAATCACTGGTTATGTTGTGGAGATCAGTGAGGGGGAGGAGTCAGAGGACTGGACCGCAGTGACCCAGGAACCAATCACAGACACGTACTTAAAGGTCAGTATATAGCATTAAATGATACTGTTTTGTAGTTTAAAAAAAAAACACACACATGCTAAAGAATCCTAAAATTGATGGCGACCAGTGGTTAAGGAGAGACTTATGTTGACTTTGCTGTCAGGTTTCAGGGCTGCAGGTGGGTCAGACATATCGTCTCCGTGTGCGTGCCATCAACAGTGCTGGAGTGGGAAGACCTTCTTTCCCCACAGATCCCATCACTGCCCAGACTGACCCAGGTCAGTTCTCTTAGCACAGCCCAAGAGCTTTGTTCTGCTGATTCAAAGTGTCTTTAATGTTGTTTCTGATGGACAAACACTTTTTTAGTATGTCTTATTCACCACAGAATTAAGTACATATCTACTTCTTTACTGTACAGCAACCAGAGGCATTGAGATTGGGGTTGATAATGATGGCTTCATCTTCTTGAGCTTTGAAACACCTGAGACCCTTGACCAAACCCAGTTTGAGTGGAAAAAGAACTACAGACAGGCTATTGATGCAGGACGAGCCCACTTGGAGACCGAGCAAAATAAGTGTGTTCATTACATTCATTAGCAAAGGCAAAAATTGCATCTAAGAACACTTTGAGAGGTAAATGTTTGTGACAGGTGTAGACCAGATACAAGACAAATATAAAGTTCGAAAGAAACAGTACAAAATGATGTATTTTGTATGTACAGAAGGACTTAAAGTGTAAATATACAGCAATTAAGTTGTAAAGATAAGTTGTACAAGTGTAAAAAAAAGATACAACAGTAGGGATGTAAAGAGATGTTGATAAATGTAATGTAAAGCTACTTCTAATGTAGTTTAAAGTAATAAAGTTACAGTATTCATTTGAAAATGTATTTAGTGCAGAAAATATTAGGCATTAAAATATTTTAAAAACAATAAAACCAGAAGTAAAAATGTTAAATGTAAAGTAAATTGTAAAGAAACAGTAGTGATGGGGTAAAGAGAAGGTTTTCTGGCATAAAGATGCCATAGTATTAATGTAAAATTATAGTATATAATGTAAAAAATAAAGTTTAGAACAGGCTTACAGATAAGGATATGTGTTGCAGATCTATTCTCACCTTCAGTGCAGCTGCGGAGGAGGATCTGGGCCTTTACACTGCTAAAGTGATTGACAGGCCTGACATCTCCTCCAGCTTTAATTTCACTGCTGAAGGTACAGTTTCCCTCTTTCTTTCATCTAAGGTCTGGCAGTATCACAAAACAGCTAAAAGAAAATGTCTAGCCTACATATGTTTTGATAGTTTGGCCAAAATTATAAGGTACATCATTCCTTTTAATGCAAATGTAGTTGCTTAGCCAAGACATGATTGCTGTCTGAAGCTCGACGTTTCAGAAAGTAGAAGAATTATTAAATCATAAATATAGAAATCCAACTGGAATTATGTTATCATGCAAATGCAATTCAGTGCTCAAATAGGTACGTTTTATTGGCCAAGTTATTTCATTTAATTGCATATCTTCATTACTGATAGAGCAGAATAGGCTGTACATTACATGCTAACACTAAAAAACAGTTTGGAAGATGGGGAAAGTCTAAGTTTGCCATTGCACTTGTGTCTTTTTATCTCACAGATCTGGAGAGACTCATGGAGTTGAGCTGGCACATCAGGAACCCACGTAAGATCATGCATGAATAGCTGAAAGGGCCTTAAAGCAGAATGAGACACACACACACACACACACACACATATTTCTATTGCCGGAGTCAAGTAATAAAGTAACCCTAGGAATTGCCTATGACTAAGACAGACAGACAGACAGATAGACATTAGATTGATAGAAAAATAAACACAAAGTCTCACAGGCAAACAAACAGATAGACAGACAGAAAAACAGATACAAATAAATAGACAGAGAGGTAAATACATAGACAGAAAGAGTAACAGATGCACAGACAGATGGATGGATGGATGGATAGTGAGGACCATTTGGGGTAATAAGTTGTAAGAACACTACAAGTAAATATTCTATATTTATACCACAGCGCTGATGCATTCTCTAATCTGATTGGTCAGATTCTGTTTTCTGTCTTATTAAGTTCAAGAGAAAGTGAGTGAGCAACTGTTTATACTGTAGCTGCTACAACATAAGTGATAACAGGAAGCTAACTTGTTTCACAAACGTTCCACAAGATTAAATGTAGCTAGAAATGGATAAAAAGTACAACTGTATGACGTGCCATGCTTTAATTACAAAAAGAAATCATAATCATTGGTAAATTGCTGTGGTGTAAGAGGAATAAAACACCTCAGGACGTGCTGTTATAGGAAAATAATCAACTTCAGGTTGGTAGCCTTTCTTCACATTGGGCCGTATCACACCACCATGACAGTGATTATTTTCCTTTAACAGCATGTCCCCAGTTGTTTTGTACATTCCATAAGACACAGAAACACAGCCATGTTCCCATCTGTGTGTGTGCGTGCATGTTTGTGCGTGCGTGTGTGTTTGTGTGTGTGTGTGTGGGTGTAGTTATAGCACTGCGCTCAGAGGGCTGGCAGGTGGACATGTCGGAGCAGGGGAATGTGAGACTGTGGCTGCAGACGGAGCCCCTGTCCAACGCCGCAGAGCTACACATGATCCTCAATGACCGAGAGATCTCCTCCACACCGGTGTGTGTGTGTGTGTGTGTGTGTGTGTTGTTCGTGATCCTATACTAATAATAATTGCAATTTTGTTTGAGGAATTATTCATTGTCATTACTTAAGCTAAAGTGAATCAAATGGTGTGTGTTTGTGGCTGTTCCACAGGCACGCAAGATCAACTTTGACAAAGCAAATGGTGTGGTGGAGATTCTATTTGATCAGCTTTCGAAGGAGGATGAAGGCTCGTACACGGCACAGCTCAAGGATGGCAGAGCCAAGAACCAGTTCACCCTCGTCCTGGTGGATGAAAGTATGAGTTCTTGTGAATTTTTTTTTCTAAAAGTGTCTAAATTCATTATAGGCAGTACTTACTTAACAGTTTGATACCTTAATAAGGACATACAGTATAAATGGTTATACTGTATTATTGCTATTGAATAACAATATGGATAAAAACACTCCTAAACATATCTTACAACATTACTGGAAATTTCTTCCAGGTTTGTAAACCTATTCTTATCTTCTAAATGAGTCTGTGAGTGTGAGATATACATCACATTACAATAGAAGCCTTTTGGTATGTACTTACATGTATGTACTGTATGTGATATATTTTTTAAAAAACTTGAATATTAACATAATTTTATTTCAGTGTAACTGTATATACATGGCAGCAAGTGCTAGGTTGATATTTCACTCTCATTTACAATGCTAAAATTTGTAGTATTTCTCAATCTTTACCCCTGGCCTGACCCCCCCCCCCCCCCCCC
>JAOTRR010000028.1:15350663-15367215 GCA_028570945.1 Gogo arcuatus | reverse complement strand
GGAATGAAATGGCTGCCATACATAGAGATGCTGATTTAAGAAAAAATTGAAGTGGCCTCTTAATTATTTCCAGAGCTGTATATTGCATTGTAATGAATTGAAATATATATTATTGCACTATAATGAAAGAAATTGTACGAAGTGGTGAGTGAGATGGGGGGATGAGTGAGGAATGAGGAAAGAAGTGGTGACGTGACCTACGTATTGTCCAGGTTAAGAACCCGAATGGCCTGAGGGAAGAAGCTTATTCTTGTATATTGACTTGTGTCATTGTTGTGTCGTGTCGTTCCTTTATATATATATATATATATATAGTATTGCTGAAACAAGAGCATTAGTAATTAATTTAACACAACACTGGTAATATAGTGCTGCTCTGCTCTGCTTTTGTCATTCAGCACTACCTGTGGATGTCATCAAGCTGGCCAAAGATGTCAAACCTGTGACAGAGATCCAACAGACAGGCAACGACTTCGTCATCACTTCAAAGACCCCTGGAAAAAGGGTCACTAACTCCTTCAACATCGGCAAGGAAGCTGAAATCACCACCATGGATGGAAAGACGCTCAAGGTATTTCCAATCATTTGATACATTATAGTTTATCACTGATAGTTTATCCAAGTATCATTTGGATGAATGGGCTAGTTGGTTAACACTACCATAAAAAATAATAATAATAATAATAAAAAACACTTAATCCAGGGCAGTGGTAGCTAAGTGCTTGTGACCAGAAGGTTGTGAGTTCAACTCTCAGGACTGCCACTAAAGAGACCTTTAACACAATTTTCTTGGAAAAAGAGTCTTGATTTGTGCAACTATGCTAGCAACAACAACAAAAACCCTTATCCTTTGTGTAAAATTATCATCCTTTTTCCACCCCCTTTTACATATTATGTAAATTGTCTATTAATAATCTTCAAAATGGCAAACATTATAACCTGGGAAAAATTATAACCTGGCAAAAAATTATAATCTTCTGTCTTTCCTTGGGCTGTTATATTAGTAAGCTGGCTCAACAGCTAACTATGGGAGACTAGCTACCTTATCTTTAGATTGGCAGGCTAGCTAGCTAACAACTTATTTTGTATAGGGGTAATTTTTTTCTGTGTAGCAACATTGTAACATTGCCAGGATAAGAATAATAAATTAGACAATGAGTTTGTTCTGCTAGCTAAGTTAGACTTTTCCTTGAGGTAAATGTAGCTATATCCCCAAATCACTTTGTTGTTTGAATCCACTATCCCCCATTCTATATACAGTTTGACCACTGCAAATGAGTACATAGGGATATAAAATATGAATCCAGTACTTTAGTACAGCCAGTTCATCATCCTATAGACCACACTTGATTAATCTCCTATAAAACCTTGCTAATTAGCTGTAAGTGGATTTATGTGTATATGACATAATAAAAGACAAATGTCTGTAGGTCAGTGTGTCCTGATCATCTAACGTCTCTGTGATATTGAACACATCCCTCATCTGTGTTCCTTTTAGTGCGTTGTGAAGCTGGACGGAGGCAAGCTCATCTGTGAATCAGACAAGTTCTCACACAAGCAGGAGATCAAGGGTGAAGAGATGATTGAGGTGTGTATCTGTAACAAACACTACAAACACAGATCTACATGCTTACATATTAAAGGAGCAGTGTGTAATTTTTAGAGCCTTTGCTGCCTGTTAGATTAATTGCAATTGCGATGAAAATACTGACAACCCTTCCCCTTTAACCTCAGCAAGCCTACGTGGTTTGTTCAAACTATGTATACCTCATAAGAGTTCTATCAAGGAAAAGGTGAAAAGAGATGAGTGGCTCCACTTTGGTTGGGACTGGAGCTCATTTCTGGGTCAGAAATAATATAAGTAAAAGCCTAAAGTGAAGAAATTAGTTAGATGCATTCCATGGCAAGATTGTGAATCACATTTATTCTAAGCTACCTTTAAAATGCTATTATAATAGGAGTAGAAACACTTTTAACATTACAAACTGTAAATTTTAACATTATATACTATTGCATTTTATGCTCCTTACTTAAATGCACTGCAGGAGTTTTAATTATTGTTTAAAGCAATATTAAAAAGGCAATGAGCTTTCAAATGTTGGTGTATTCCCACATATCTGGCATTTTCTCTCTCTCTTCCCCTCAGACTGTGACTGTAGGAGGAACTACCATGGTCAGGAAGAGTAAAAAGCTGTGATGTGACTTGGCCTGCTGAAAACCTCTCCAGTTCACATGCCATTTATTTAAATAAATCTGTTATTTGTCAAAATATCGAGTACCAGCATCCTTTTTCCTCTTTTTACTCTAATTACTATATTTGTGGCTATTTAAATGTTGCATACTTAGTCACTGGAAAAAGAAACTACACCCTCCTTCAATTCTATGTTTTTCTTTGTCAGCAACTACTGTAAATGACAATGGTGTGGTCTTCACCAACTTCTGTCGACAAACAAATAACCTCAGGTGACAACTACAACAACAAAATAACCTCAACAGATTTCATTTTCCCCAAAAAGTAAACTAACATTTAGAAACCAGGTGGAAAAAATAAATACACACTTCCTACGTCCACAATCTAGCAGCCAGGTGTTACTAATGAAATGCACAAGATTAGTTAATCACCAAGAAGTGTGATTACCTATATAAAAGCAGAGCTTGTGACAATGGTGTTGGAGCACTCAGGTGTGTGTGTGTCTCTGTCGTGCCAAGAAGAAAGGACACCAGCCATGACCTCAGAGAAGCAATTGATGCTGCTCATCAATTTGGGAAGGGTTATAAGGAGATGTCCAAACAGTTTGAAATTCACCATTCTATAGTAAGAAGGATTGTTTACAAATGAGCCTTCAAGACAGTTGCCAGTCTTCCTAGGAGTGGGTGTCCCAGCAAATTCAGTCCAAATTCAGGCTGTTTAATGCTCAGAGATATAAAGAAAACCCCAAGAGCTACATCATGTGACCTATAGGCCTCTGTAAGTGCATTCAATTTGTATGTTCATGACAGCACAATCAGAAAAAGGCTGAACAAGTACAAGAAGGGTAGGTAGGAAAAAGTCCCTTCTCTCCAAAAAGAATATGGAGTATGACTTAGGTTTGCAAAATTGCATCTGAACAAACCACAAAAGTTCAGGAACAATATTCTTTAAACTGATGAGGCCAAGGCGGAGACGTCTGGTCATCATGCACAGTACCATGTTTGGTAAACACAGACTATCACCACAAACACCTCATACCAACTGTCAAGCATGGTGGTGGATGGGTAATAATTTGGGCTTGTTTTGAAGCTACAGGAACTGAGAAACATGCAGTCACTGAGACAATGGTGAACTCCCCCTTATACCAGAATATTCTTCAGACAGATGTGAAGCCATCTGTGCAGCAGCTTAAGCTGTGCTAAAATTGAGTCATGCAAGGACACTGATCCCAAGTACACCGGCAAATCAACATCCGAATGGCTAAAGAAAAGAAAAAAAATCAAGGTGTTGGAATGGCAAAGTCCAGACCTCAACCCCATTGACATGTTGTGTTTGGATCTTAAGAGAGCTGTGCATAAACGAATGCCCTTAAACATCAATGAACTGAAGCAATGTTGTAAAGAAGAGTGGGCCAAAATTTTTCCAAAACGATGTGAGAAACTGATAAACTCCTACAGAAAATGTTTGATTTATTGCTGCTAAAGGTGGTTACTGAATTATAGGGTGTACTTATTTTTCCCCCCACCTTGTTTCTGAATGTTAGTTTAATATTTTGGGGGGGGGGGGGGGGGGGGAGGAAATGACTACATATTGAAATCTGTTGTCTTTTGTAGTCACCTGAAATTATTTTTGTTTATAGAAGTTGGTGAGGACCACACAGTTGACAATTAAAGAACTGAAGGAGGATGTACTTTCTTTTTCCCATGGCTGTATTTGTTAATATTTTAATTTGGTTCCTCTGCACTGTACCTTTTAATGTGTTTGGGTACAAGGCAACCCAGAATCCTCTAGCTATTGATATTTTGTGTTGTAAGAGATAATATAGACAGAAAATCACTGTGGCAAAGAAAAAATATTTATATGTATTACATAGTGATAAATGAAACCATTCACTTGTTCCCTATCTATCTATTTATCTACCTACCTATCTATCTATCTATGGTTAGCTTAGGATGTTATTTGGCGCATGCGCACTAGCACAATAATGACGTCGAATACCACGAGCCACGAACGCACATGCGCAGAACCATATTTCCCCGACATTGGCGGCCTACGAGAAAGGTCTTTCGTTGTGCTTCGACAATTTATAATCGGTTTAGTGCGACATGGCGCGGTATTTGAGACCACCGAACACTTCTCTTTTCATCAGGAATATTTCTGATGAAAGCAGGTAGGTTTTATTAGAGTTATGCAAAGCTGATTTAGTCACAGGGGATTTAATTAAAAGCAAAACAAAAACGAGTAGCTAAACGTAGCGTTTGCGTTCGGCGGTATGGCTACGTCATTAGGACTAAAACACATACTAGCGTGGTAAATAGTATGCGAGGCAAATATGGTGGCCTGTGCGGTGTAGTATTTCTGCATACTATTTAGTGTTGTAGTATGGACGTGGTTGTGAAGTATTGGTTTCCATAGAGCTAATATTTTACTGTTTAGCGTCTCTGCAGCTATCACAGCTACAGCGCTATTTGTCTGTGTACAGTTTGCCTTTATTGTGTATTTCGGGGGGGAAGAAGGCTAAAAGCGTTTGGTTGTAGAAATACACAAGCTCAAAACGGCTACCAAAAAAGGTAAAAGACTGGAGGCGGGTCGGCTAGCCGTGCTCATTGTGGCTAACTCTGGCTAACTCTGGCTAGCATGTCCTCTGAGCTAGGTAACTAAAAATAGATAAAGAAAATGAGAGGGGGCTGGGGTGGGGACTAAATGACAGAATGCTACTGTAATATTTAAAATAAGAAATATTTGTGAGTTCTGAGGTATGTGTGAAAAGTTAATATAACATTGTATTAAAACAAACCTGTTTTATTAGTAATAGCAATTAGCTAACTATAGCTTGAATGAGACTCCAACTCTGCTGGCCTGTGACCTGGTTTACCACGTGGCCTGCTGAATAATTTATTTAATTTTAGTCACTCGATATCACCTGGATGTTTTTTTGTATTACAGTGTGCGTCTTTGGATCATTTTTGACCGTTAACTACAGAACTAAGCAAGTGAAAACAAAACCTAATTATCCTTTACCTAATTCTTTGTAGAGTATACTAGTGTATTGTGCATAATAAATCTGTGTCTGTGTAAAATGTTTTTTTTTTCTCCTGAAAAGTTCATATAATACAACGGAAAGCATTTTAACAGTGGGTTTTGTTACTCTGTGTGTGTGTGTGTGTGTGTGTGTGTGTGTGTGTGTGTGTGAGAGAGAGAGAGAGAGAGAGAAACTGCTGAATGGAATTTTGAGGGGTGCACAAACTTTTCTGTACATTGTATTCTGCACCTTTCTGATCTACAGGATGCTAACTTTTATATATACAAATATAAATGTAAAAATTGGGTTAGTTTAAATCCAAGAAACCTAATTTGGAAATCCTGACCATGATTTTCTCAGAGTATAAGAATAAAATGTGCTCACATAGCTAAAAGGAAATGAGAAAAGCTAATGCAAATAATAAGAAACCCCACACACAGACTTTGACGTTGTTAGTGATGTACGGTTTGTTTGAGTGTTCCCTTATGCCACAGGTTCCCTGGAGAACCCCCTCCCCTGTCCTGCACAGTTTAGGGTTTTCCCTGTCCTAACACATCCACGTGAACTCAGCTAGGGCTGTTAAATAGTTCAATCAGGTGTGTGTCAGCAGGGAAAACAGTATAATGTGCAGAACAGGTTTTTTTGTTTTGTTTTTTTTAAACGCTAAACCTTACAGGGAGAGGACTCTCTCCTTCAGACAAATGAGTGAACTATGATTTCATGATGCTTTAGGCCAGAGGATTTGCGTCGTGAGTTTGGTCGTTACGGCCCTATTGTAGATGTCTACATTCCCGTTGACTTCTATTCCCGTCGGCCAAGAGGATTTGCATACATTCAATATCCTTTGTAAGCAATCAAGCAAGTGTTTTTGGAGGGGTAAAAAGAAAACCTGTTGTGGTTTTCCAGAAGGAAAATCTGAAAGTGAAAACTGTGAGATCTAATTTGATTGTATTCTGGCCATTGTGTCTCCTAACTGCTATTTCTTCTGTTGTCTCAGAAAATGTAAAGACATACAGTTCTGGAGACCGTCCCTCCAAAGAGTATTTAAGAGTAAAGGCCGAAGTAGAGTAGATTGAAGCCAAAGAGCCCGTAAGGATTCAGGCGCCAAGCGATAGAGGGGAGAGAAAGAGAAAAGTTAAAGCTCGAAGATTCAAAGAGGAGAAAAAGAGGGCACCTGTTCCAAACAGAGAGAGGAAAAGAGCAAAAGATAATGGGGCAAAGTCAAGCAGGAAACCTCCCAAGGCCTTCTGGGAAGCGCTTAAAGAGAATAAAGGTCAAGCTCAAGGTCAAGCATGTTAAAGGTAATGAGTATTAACTTTTGTATCCTACCTTTGCTGCAGTCTGTGCATTGTCCCTTTTCCCCTCCCACAAGTCAGTTTTCTAATCTTACCTGTGTCATGAGCTCTTCAAAGTTGATCCATGTTAATTTCGTAATTCTGCTTGCCAAACAATTTCATCAATGAAGATGAATTTATGAACGCTTAAAAATTTAAATTGCAATTTGATTCAGTAATTACCCCTCCCCATGTTCTTTATGCTTTCTCCATATTGAGCTCATTTTGCTTTCTCTATTATATTAACGATGTTACGTTTTACTGCTAAAATGAACGTGGTGTCCTCTGAGATCCTGTCTGGTGAACATGAGTGTGTCCATGTGATTAGCCCGTGTCAGTGTGTTTAAATTGGAAAGCCTTAACAGCATTAGCACGTTTGAGGATGTCCGCGACGCCGAAGATGCTCTTCACAACCTGGATCGGAAATGGGTATGCGGACGGCAGATTGAGATCCAGTTTGCCCAAGGAGACAGGAAAAGTAGGTATCTGGTCATTTTATGTCTCTTATATACCAGTATTTCTGGTCGTGCGTCTTTACGCAGCACTGAAGATAGTGATGTGTCCTGCTTTAACACACCCACTGTGATCTCTGAGAGGAAACACCAGGAAGCTGATTCTTTCCCTGAAGTATGCAGTGGATCTTTGCTTTTCTATAAACAATTTTTGATTTTCATTTTCTTATCCCGTTCCAACTTTGCATTCTTTTTGTGCCCTTGAAGCTCCTTGCTATCAAATACATGTCTGTTTTCATCTTAAGTGTCAAGTACACCTGCCCACTGTTAACCCACTAATAGAAATATTCCTGTTATTTAGGCTGCCGTTTTTGTCGCTCAGAAGGATGTTCGTAATGTCTCTCTCTTTTAGCCCCGAGTCAGATGAGGTCCAAAGAAAGGCGTTCTCCTCGCAGCTTCTCCAGATACGACGATTATGAGCGCGATGGCCGTTACCGGCGCTCTCGGAGTCGCAGCTATGACAGACGGCGCTCTCGGAGCCCATCATACGAGCGCAGACCTCGGCGCTCTGATAGTCCCAGAGAGTGAGTCGTGTCTTTACGGAAGGCTCAGTTTCACAACCTCATGGCTTTTGTACCACTGTAGAACCATGTTCCTGATTTGTAAGGATTATTTTAATCTAGTATTATTATTAATCTAGGATTTAGTAGGTACTGCTCCATTTGGTTCATTCATACTCTATTCAACATTCATAATTACTCAGTTAAGTTGTTAGCTTTGGCTGATGTGAGAAATGCCATGTAAACTTGATCACATGATTCATGTTCAGGAAAGTTTTTGCCAGTCAACTAAATAGTTTCTAGTTATTCTAAAGGGTTTTTTTATTTTTTATAAACTGATTTGTCTTCCTCGAACAGCTCCCGCTCTTACGGCAGACACAGGCGAAGCAGAAGCCGTGACAATGACAGGTGGGTCATTTCTGCATGATGTTGGTGTTCTTGTAAATTTATTTAAATAAAGAAATATAGCCACTTCTCTGATTGCACGCTGTACTCTTTGTCTGAGTAGTGTCCACATTAGAACGCACTTCATTAAGACTTGTTAACACCCACATCATGTACTATGATGAAGAGCTGAAAGTGAAGCCATTGGACACTTCGCATTCAGTTGTTTCTACATTGCAGAAGTTTGAGAACCATTAGACGTCCCTGACTGTTACATTTGGCTGACCACAGCACTTTTGTTTTTTTTTAATAAACATTTGTCCTGCGTGGTTTCATGGTGAGGAACAATGTGGCATTTCATTTAGTGCAGATTGTTAATGTTTGATTTGAGACTATCAAACCCAACTACAGAGTACACCGTGCAAGTGCTGCCAGTTGAGAAGCGCCATCTGTTAAACCTGTCAGTGATTGGTAATGTTTCATCTCAAACACTTCTGCACTGGTAGAGAGATTTTTTTTTGTTGTTGTTGGTGGTGGTGGTAAAAATTTTGCATCCAGTTTGGGGAATTCTGATCAACAAAATCTGTTTCAAAAACCCTGGAGCTGAAGCCAAATTTAGTAGTGCTTGTCTTTATTTAATTACGGTCCTGTACTGAGTCAGTGCCATTTTCTGTATTGCCCCCCTCCAGGTCGAAGCATGGCCGAGGGCGCCGTGGTGCTCCCTCTCGCAGCCGCTCGGGTTCACGTTCCCCCTCCCCTGACAACAGGATCAAGACAAAAAGCAGGAAGTCTCGTTCAGGGTCCCACTCACCCCGTCCAGCTGCCGCTGAGGAGGCGCCACAATCCAGCAGTGCACGTGAGGGCGAGGACACCCGTGCCGGATCAGCTTCTCGCTCCTGCTCTCGCTCAGCCTCACGCTCCCGTTCACGCTCGCGCTCCAGATCCTGGGCCGGACGCAAATCCGGTGGCCATTAGGACTCTCGGTGTGAGGACCGGAGTTGTTTAATACTGTAACTTGTGCAGCTCTATGGCAAACTGTAAAACCGATCATGTAAAGGCCATTTGTTTTGGTTAGTTTACATTTTTGCAGGTTTGCTTGGGGAAAATGTGATTGTCTCCTTTTCCACAGTAGGTTTCAGGATAAGTGGATGTTTGGTAAACACCACCCTGCATTATTACTGATTTATTAATCAAATGTGATCCAGTGTTTTTATAGTTCATGGTTTTGTTCAGTTTGGTGATTTAGTGAAAAGGCTGGTGTTTAACCTGTCACCAAAAAGTGTCTAGTATGCCTTTGATCAAAAAAGGATGCAGGGTTATACTGAATATATTCTTGTATTTCATTTAAGGATACAGTTAGCAAAGTAAGCATTGTAGAGAGTGCAGTATTTTCAGTGTATCATATGAATGTTTTTGCTTTGTACAAATCTTATTTTAATCTAGCATAGCTAACCTGGACATCCAGCCATTATTCCCCCCCCCCCCCCCCAAATATCTTAACTGAGAAGCTACAAGACATTTGTCTTCCAGGAGATTAAACATTGAGTGCTCCTCCCCCATCTCTCTCTTTTTTTAAAAAAATTTGTTTGGTAAAGGTATTCTTGGTTTTCCTTATTCTGTTGTGTTACTGAATCTACAGCAAATCTTACTCTTCATGCTGGAAAAAGAGGGTGAATAAATGTACACTTTGTTTTAAAATTTCAGTGTGTACTTTTCTGGGACTGGTGTTTGGTCTGATCCTTTAAAAATTTCAAGAAGCTTTAGATGGACTTGGTTTTTACATTAGTGGTGTTGGTCTTCATACTAAATGGATCTAACCTTCAAGTGTAAATTTGGCTAATAAGCCACTGGTATGAATGTACAAACACCATGGAGTTAAAGGGGAAAAGAATGCACATGTGCAGACTTCATTACTATTCAGTAAATGTCACTGACATTATAACAGGGTGTAACAAAGCTCAGTGCATGGTGGTTCGGGTGGAGCTAAACCTAGAACTGCCCTCTTTACTGATACCCAGTAATTCAGACTATGGGAAACAAACATGTCTAAGTTCCTGAGGAGGTGAGAACTTGGTCCTTATTCTTTCTGAATTTTTTTGAGGACAGTGTGTTGTAAGCATAATGCACGTTACCAAGTAGTTCTCTCATACCTCAATCCTTGACAATGACAGCTTCATGCTGTACTTTGTTTGCATGTACGTGTTCCTGATTTTGAAAGAATCAACTGTTATCCATGCTTGCCTAAATAAAAATCATCCTACCCTCAGCCAATCAGTATAGTGCACAGCAGGGGGTGCGATTCAAGAATTCACTATAGTTACAAAAATCAAAGCAAAGTGCATTATCGTGCAGATGTCCATCAGACAACTACAAATAAAAAGCTAATAGCCAGGATATGGAATCCACTTGTTCCGTACTAGTGACCATTGTTACCCAATTATTTGATTTATTCCGCATCTGTACGTATATAAATCTTTACACTGGTCACAGGGAGAGGTGCGTGATAGGCCAAGCTTATTTAATCAGTGAATCTGATTTTGCATGTTCATGCAAGCAGGTGATTTTCCCCTTCTTAGGTGTTAAAAAGAAACATTCCAGGCACAAGCTGCCCATAGGTTTTAAAAAATAAATACAATTATGCATTAACTAAATTCTGCTATTAAAGCACATCAGCCTGAAAAGGAGTGGCATTTAAGGTCAGAACAGAAGTGAACCCTTATTTACATCTCAACAAGCCACAGGTAAATACTACATTTAAAAATGCAGTAAGACAGACATACTTTATCTCAGGAGCATTTAGGATGAGGCTGCCTAGGTAGACATCATTAATGATATTTTGAGGTGTGCATGATAGGTAAATTATAACCTGTTAATGTCCATATTTAAGTACATCAGTGAATAAAAGATGAATTAATGGTTTGCATCCAAGTTTATTTTGAAATTCCCTACGCCCCCTATACAAGAAAAACTGACTTTCCACAAAGGCAGCAGTGAACTCTGTCATAATGTTTATGTTCAGGGCAATGAAGGGGAAAAACAAATCCATAATCACAGTGAAATCTTTCTTTTTCTTTAAATACATCTGCTGTCATCTTTGGCTGCAGTTCGGCAGACAGTTTGCTGTCAAGCCGTGTTTTTCCTGGGGAGTTACAGTTTGAGCCAATGGAGCCAATGCAGGAATGTACGTTTACTCGGAAAACGGAAATAAAAACAAAACGAGAACATGTGGTATCCTCGTTCATAACCCAAGCTGCAAAAAACGAGGGGAAAAAAAATACTAATACCGCCAAGGATGGGACAGCACTTTCTTTTGAATTTCATAAAACTGTATAGACAAAAAAATCTACAAAAATGGAACTAGTAATATTACACAACATATAAGTAAACACTCGTCACCCTCTACACAAAGCCGAAGTTCTTAGTCTTGATGGCGAGGAGGAGCTTCTGCTTGAGGATCTGTTTGGAGGAGTAAAGCGGCACGTAGAGGCGCGAGATGCACGTATTGGCCGTGGGCAGGTGTTGGTCATCTGGAGGCCTGATGGTGATGGACGGCATCGGCTGAAAACCTTCCTCACTGGCAGGCAGGGACGGGCTAGACGTCCAGAAGTACACCTGCAGCACAGAGAGGTGTTACCATCACCTCATCCCTATACGTGCCAATCTTCCACACAGTAAAGCACAACGATGCAATAATCTACTATATAAATAATAATGCATGAAAATTACTTCAATCTTTACTGCAATTAAAAGGCTGAAATGCTACGAAAAAATGACTATAATAATAAGCATTACAACACTACTAATAATCTCAATTAATTAAGCTATGAGCACAATTAAAAAACCTTAGTCTATTGACGAAGTCAGCTTGAAGTAAAGGAGAAGTCTTACCAGATCCTGCCTCTCAGTCATGCTCATTTTCTCCACGATGGACCAAAACCAGCGTTTAAACTGCAACAGCTTCTCTGCGTTCTCACCTTTGGATCAAACCAGAACAATCAGTTACCTGAAAAACCCTATGAGATGCCACAAATTATAACGTTATACCTTTAATCCTTCATGTTCAGTTTGACACACAAAAAAAAGCCACATTTAAAAGGAACAAGGTAAAGTAAAAGTTAACATCACCCAAAACACACTTTAGAATACCATAACATTTCTTTATTGAATAATAAATTGCTTGATGTGGTGTTTTTGTTAGAAATTGTCTTTAAAACTGGTGCATAGCTTGTATTTGCAGATCAGAACTAATTCACTGTCTTTAACCATTACATGAGAAGAGCATACCTAATAATCTGTTGCCTGTGGCTTGCTCATCAGGGATAAATTTATATCCGGAATTTATATATTTCTGTAAAGCTGCTTTGTGACAATGTCTATTGTTAAAAGCGCTATACAAATAAAACTGAATTGAAATTGAATTAAAATCTGCTCTGGAATCTAAGGAAATGGCTGGGGGTAATAGTGCACCACACTGCTGAGTAGTAAGCTGAATAGGATGGACAGGAATCAGGTTCTGTACCTGATTCATCATTGAAGGAGGTGAAGCTGATGAGCATTTGCACGTTGACCTCGCCGCAGCCGTTGACGAGCAGCCTGAAGTCTTCGGCTGTGAGATCTTCCAAAGCGTTCTTAGGGAGCACGTCCAGGAGGCCCTTCCTCATGGCCTGGGGAGGGAAAACAGAAATTTTGTTTTGAAATTTGTTCCCCCCCAAAACAACAGGTTATTCATTTAATTTACTTATGCATTTACCAATCTATTTAGTGCCTACTACCTACCTACTTAAGTGTAAGGGCTTTTTTTGTTTCTATAACTTTTAATTTTTTAAATCTTTTTAGAATTTTAGTTCTGGTCAACTTTAATTACCAGAGCTCTGTTTTGTGTCTGATCTATAGAGAAGAATGGAGGAATATAAATCTCAAGGATGTTCCATTATATGTAATAAGTCAGAGGTTCCCAAACTTTTCAGGCCATGCACCACTATGTACCAAACCAAATTTCCCAAGTGCCAATTCCCACTGCAGATATCAACAATGTAACAATGAAAGAGCCATTGCACTTATGTAGGTCTACCCCTGACTACTGCTGCTGCTGCTACTACTACTACTACTAATAATAAGAATACTACACATACCATTGTAGTGAGACGGATAAGCCTGTTTGGATTGGCATCGTCAATTAGCTATAGTCAGAGACTGAGGAGTCCGAATCCAACGGTGTCAAGGTGTTTACCGTTTAGCTAAAGTTAACATCACTAGTTCATGTTATGTCAGACGTAGCGCTACGTCACCCTACGTGGCTAAGCACAGGAAAATTTTATCTCAAATATTTTAACACAATTTTTACATCATTGTAATGTGATATGTATATTCAATAACTGCTGTCTGTAATAAAAAGGAATTAAATAAAAAAAATGACTGATTTAAATTAAGAGGGCCACTTGGAGTTAGACCTTTCAGCAAGGCTCTTGCGTACCACCAGGTGGAGCCTCATGTGCCACCAGAGGTACGCTGACCACAGTTTGGGAATCACTGTAAATAGCAGTTACTTTTTTACATCTTAAATTTTAATTAAGCTATAATGTAGTTAATGCATAAATGCTGTATGGAAAAACAAATGTAAAAAAAAAAAAAAAATGTATTTTCATTACTTCCTGAGGCAATATTTCTAGTTTTCACACAGACATATAAACTAGAGAATATGGAAACATAGAACATGAAATATAGCTCAAATACCGAACAAGACTTGGACCAAGCTTCACTTTGGCTTAGTGTGTATTAGTGCAAATAAAAGCACTAATGTGATGGAATTCTGTAAACCTGTACTCACATGCAGAGGCTGCTCTGCTACCACCAGCATCCTGTGTTCAGCATATTTCCGCACATACTCATACACGTTCTGAGGGGTGACGGGCATGCTACCGCCGCCTGCCAACAGCTCCACCTGATCAACACAGTCACAACATTCAACAGTCACTATTTCCCAAAGTTAAAGCAAATAGAGCAGAACAGCAGCATCAGGTGTGCAACAATGAGCCAATGAAATTGGTACAAGTATAAAAATATTGTTTTTCTTGAATAACTTATTTTCTTGAAATAAATGCACCCTGACAACATATGCACCTTGTTAGCTAGAGTTAGTTGTCAGTCACACTAATAACTAGGGTTGGTTGTGTGTTGTGTAACTTCCAAATGACTAGAGTGCTAGAACAGGTACAGCTAATGATACGCTACAGCCTGACTTTGGAATATAGGTGAAGAAATGATATTTAACATGACAGAGAGCTTCAGAACAGAATGGGGTTACCTGTCCGGAGCCTTCCTCCTTACAGAGGTCGATGGCAAAGGCGAGGTCCATGGCGGCGAACACGGCCTCGGCCTCACTTGCCTGCGAGTGGCGAATCAGCTGCCGCAAACTCTCATACATCACCGGGTCGAAGAACGCAAAGTCGTGCCAGTTCACCTGTGTCACGCATGCGCGCACACAAATCATTTGCTAAAATTGTCTAATTTAAAATCAGTTTCTATTCACTCTGGTGTATCTAGTCAGAACTATTACATGCGCTGGGACTTGCTGTATTTAGCACAGGTTCCTAGATGCATACAAGATGGTTTCACACAATACACACCTTTCTACCCAGCAACACTTTGATGACATGTCTATTCAGGGTGATGGGGCAAAGTTCATTCTGCAAGAGACACAGGCCAAGTATTCTGGACAAAAGAGTAGAAAGATGTGTTTGTGAAATCAACTGCAGGTCAATAAAACCAGAATAAATGTTTAAGTATTCTCAAAAATATCATCTATATCCAGGCTCCTACCTGCCGATATTGCGGAAACAGTTGAGCCTGGCTTCAGAGTTTTTTCCAGGCCGGGGGGAGTAGAAGCCCCTCTTTCCAGGCTGGTAAAACAGAGGAGCGTTATCATCGCTGTCATCCGTATCATCCAGCTCCATGTCCACCACGCTGCGGGTGGAGGCATGTCTCTTCCTATTCTCCTGCTGCACCAACACACAGCACATGCTGTCAGAATCTCAGAACTACAGTCTCAGCCTTGCTTTTAAAGAAAAATGACTTCTGACCAATCAGCGCTATAACCAGAAACAAATAATGTACGGTAAAGTTGTACCTGTGTTTTCTCTGGAGTGTCAAGGAGACCAAGATCCAGTATGCTGTCAGCACCATTTTCCCTTCAAACAACAAGAGGATGAGTCAGAGGTACTACTAGACAATCAGACAAAGAAAGAAAACAAGAGACATGAGAAGGAAATCAGTACCTTCCGTGTGTGATGAGGAGCTCCATAGCCTCCTCTACACGGGCTCGGAGAGAATCCTCACTGGCCAACAGCAGTAGCAGCTGAGCAGGTGAGAGTTCTAGCAACATGCCTGTGATTTTACTGGCAAACGCCTGTAAAGGGAGAACACTTGTGTTAACATGACAATAGCCAACAAACAAAACTATTTGAAAGTTTTACATCATCCTGCATTATCTAGAATCTTTTTACACACTTATCTGTTCTCAATGAGCTGCATTTAACTGAAATGAAACTTTTGCTGTACCTCATACGGATCAGACACAGGCTTTGTCCCGCTCTGGAGTCATAACGACCCTTAACTGTCAGCTGCCATCTCAATGGGACTGACTATCATCATGTCACTGTTCAGTTTTTCAAGATTGTCCATGACTCTGCTGAGTGAATACGTACCGGCTGCATGGCATGGACACGGGGGTACAGACGCTCCCCTAAAGCCTGTCTGTGAGCAGGTAGCGGGTCCGGCTCATCACTGGGGTTCCCCTCTGATGCAGGACGGAACGGCCTGGTGTCAATGGACAGCTGCCTCCGAGAATCCCTGTAGCACACAGACACAATTAGCATGCTGTAGGGTTGGAAAAATAAGAGAGCTGAAATCAAGCAAGACTACAACCTTGTCTTAACTGTGAAGGTAGGATCATCCTATTAACCAGCACACTTGGTGACTTCAAGAAGCAGAATGTCAGCGAAGTTTTACTTTGTGCGATATTTTATAATATATACTTCTGGGGCAATTTTGCAGTCAATACAAACATGACACATTCAGAAAGGCATATGTAAGAATTCCAGTCTCCAGACGAATAGGGCTTTAGAAGATGATGCTAACACCTACTCTTAAATGTAAATCCCTCATTTTGCCATTATTAGGCTTCATGACTGAAAACTGCACAGTTCTGCCTAGACACTTTTGATGAATTCCAATTTTATTGTGCAGAGAAATCTTAAGCATTAGAACAAACTTAGATTCCCCCCCATGTGTAATTTTAATGAGGACTCTGGGCTTGATGGGACAATTTCATAATTAGTCATATTCATCAGGCCGTACCAGATGCAGCTCAGTCTCACCTGTCGCGGTCTCTTCGAGATCCTGCCCTCAGGCCACCACTCCTCCTCTCCCTCTCCCGGTCTCGGTTTCTCAAGCGCTGCATCAAATCTGCACACAGACACACACTGAAAATCAGTCATATCTATATAGCCTACTCTAGAGCTCATGAAACTTTTCAGCTTTGTGTGTTTAAAGATACGGGCTGTTTCACAATCATGGTTGTCTTTTTGAATAACACCAACTAACTCCTGCAA
>JAOTRR010000028.1:15333466-15347216 GCA_028570945.1 Gogo arcuatus | reverse complement strand
TGAGAAGGAATGGCAACATTATAAAGTGGTAAATGCTCTACCATCCCAACTTTTTTGAAATGTGTTGCAAGAATCAAAATTTAAATGTGTTTATTTTAAAATAAAATAAAAATTATGGAGGTAAAACATGAAATGTGCTGTATTGTTTTGAATGCAATACAGGTCAAAGATTATTTACAAATCAATGTTTTCAGTTTTAATTTCAACACACCATACTTTGCACACTGAATTTCAGCTTCTTCCCTCTGGACAAAGGTTTATAGTCCCGAAGTGCAGAACAAAGCTGTATAAAAATAGCTTTGTTCCAGCAGCCATTACTCAAATAAACAAGTCATCGCAATATTGCACAGATATAGAAGCAACATTTATGTATTTATATTTTTTGTGGTTTAGTAAGGTCTGGAACCTTGATTATTCTTATTCTGGGTGTCGACTGTCTTGTTTGTAAAATGGGTGTCAAGATGGATGATGACTCGTCTACAGCAAACCAAATCTACCTACCGGCACAAATAAAGCAACCTGAAAAACGATAAAGCTAGCCATAGTCAAATAACTCCTTTATGTTACATCATAGTTTACAGGAAAAAAAAATCTGCTGTTTTGTTGAATGCACAAACACAATACCTCATTCACCTCAGATGTTATTAGGACAGAACAAAGTTACATAAAGTTACCCTTCCAAAGGATTCAAGTACTCGAAGTTACATTAGTTTCCACTTTCATCCTACTGCACAAAAGAGCTTTCACTTGCCCAGTGAACTAGCTAATTAATTTACGAATTGTTCACCCCTGTAAGGTTACAAATCTAATAGATGAAAACGTTTATTTGCTGCTGCTCCTGTTATTTCACAAATGTTCACTGTCTGACCTGCGTCCATCCATCGCTCGCAGGCTGGCCTCCTCACGTGCAGTCATGCGCTCCCTGCGGCCGGAGTTCTGCGAGGCATGCAGCGGGTGGCTTGGGTGCCCAGGGTCTCCCGCAGAGGACAGAGCCGAGCCGTAGCGTAACTGAGCCTCTGTCGAGTCCATGATGGACACCATCCAGTTCCATGTTGGGACCAGCTTTTCCTCCACATAGTTCTGGAAGATCAGATATAATCATAATCATATCGACTGTAAGGATAAAATGCTTTGAAATTTGAACCTTCTTTTGTTGACTGTAGAACACAGAATTAACATTGACAGTGTTGATTTGTTTGCCATTTCCCCCTTTTCTTGTTCTGTCTAATATTCATTCTTTTCTTTTTAAAATGTCTTTTTTGTGGCTCCAATATTCTACCAATGCTCTTCCTTTATGTCTCTTTACCTGTAGGTTGACTGCATCCTGATAGGTGAGTTTCACTGCAGCAGGGTACTGCGAGTAAACCAGGTGGTTGTATTTGGGGATGAGGCTCATAAGGTCAGAAATCTGGCGGATGACAATGCTGTAGGCTCTTGCCAGGCTGCTGGCAGATGTCAGGTAGCTGCTGGAGTTGCTGGCCTCCAGGGCCGCAGCTGCCGCTGCTGCACTGGTGCTGATGGCGCTGCTGCGGCGCAAGTTAGACGGGTCGATGTAGATGAGGCCTGCAGAGCTCGCTATAGACAGTCAGGAACATTTAGATATATAAATTCATATAGTTCCAGTGAAGCACACATTCAACAGCTGAAGCATGCTTCATTTATAATTCATATTAAAATACGTCTGTTGGTTTTTAAAGCTCTTAGGAATGTAATGTCTGAAAGCTGAATAGGAGTTTCAAGACCAAACACTACTTTACTCAAATCACACAAAAAATGAGCAGTGAAAAGAAGTGATGAGAAGTGAAATGTCTCAACACTATGTTGAGCTTTAACCAGTTTTAAATAAATAAATAAATTAGAGGGAGAGATGGTGCAAAACCCTGCATTACACTTTATAGTGTAAAATCTACTTCCCAACATTACAAAAATAAATCAATATATCAGAATGGCCAAAATGTTTTCAACAACTTAATACTCAAAATCAATACTGTGGGGGGAAAAAAGTGCAGGGAGTATTGTGAGAGCCCTTAGGGGAGTTAAAGGAGTCTTGATGATGCAGTCCAGTACAAATTAACCATTGCTTATCCTCTTTGAAGCCTTCACCCCCCAGACTGAATGCTCTGTGGGCTCTCTATATCTCTTCATAATGTGAGTGCTGAAAGTAGAATGAGAGTAAACTCAGCCTACCTGCAGGAGTGGAGGAGCTAGTGGGGGCGCCGCCGGCTGTACGCTGGCTGGGAGTGGTGCGCACTGCCCACTGCATGGAGCGTGGGGCCTGAGCAGCGCTGTTGGCATGGGCAGAGCCTGTGGTCCTCTCGAGCGGTTCATCCAGCAGGTACGTCTCCTGATCAGCATCATCACTCTGACTGCTGCTGCTGTCCGAGTCACTCGAGTCGTTCGACTGGGAGTCGTCCTCGGAGAAGAAGGCAGGCACGCTGCTGGCTCCTTTAGGACATGAGGCAGAAGCAAAATCAATCAGTCTCAAACTTCACTATATTCACTAATTTTCGAGTTTTTGTTACACAAGTATAGTATTGAATATTCAAGGCACTAATAAAAAGCCAACATTGCACAGCAATACATGGGGTGATTTCAGACAAGTGTGTGTCCCATGTTAGCACTACTACTGAAACCACACAAGACGCATCAAAAAATGCCAAAAAGAACTAGTGACCAATGTTTTGTTAAGGTCCCATTCTTATGGTCAGCAAATTTGCTCCCGAGTGGCGCAATAGAAAAGCGCTCGCCCTATCATCCAGAGGTCGCTAGTTCGAATCCCAATGATGCCAGAGCCATTCGTGGCCAGGAGCCCAAGAGAGCAAAATTGGCCTGTGCTCTCAGGGAGGGAGGAGTGGCATACTCTCTCTCCTCTGTCAATTACAGTGATGCTAGCCAATCACTGGCATCTGTGAGCTCATGCATACGGAAGTGGTGGATAGCGCTTTCCATCGAGGGTGTTACGCTGCCCCCTAACATTGCATAAACAGCAGTTCGAAAAGATGCGGTCGGCTGGCGTCGCATGCCTCGGAGGAAGCATGTGATGACCTTCGCCCTAGTTGGTAGCTGTCATGTGATGGGGGAGACCTATCTGATGGATGTGAATTGGCCACATCTTAATTAGGCAGAAAATTGGGGAAGGAAAGAAATAAATTAGCAAAGTAGGCAGTTAATAAGTTAAAATTAAAACACTCTTTTCTGATTAGTAACACAATGCATAACCAATAGCTTTAAAATTTGAGATTCTGCTTTAAACTCCAATACAGAAATTTTCTGTACTTTGGATTTAATCACAGCAAAACACGCAACATTCAAAATATCAGAAAGAAGAGTTAGTTACTGTATTTTCCAGACTTTAAGAGAAGCTTTATTCATATTACTTTATTTGTATTTAGAAAAATACTCAAATTACCAAACACTGACTTCATAAATTCAGGTCAAAATAACACTCCAAGCCTTCTTATTTTCCAGAGATGCCTGTCCACCAAACGATGGCACTGTGTGTCCGGTGAGTTCTAAATCAATATCTAAATCAGTGTACATCATGCACTTTATCTGTTTACACAAAGTGTTTGAAGGCAAATCAAATAACTAGGTGCTTGGAAAGACAGATGTCATGGCTAGCAGATCACCTCCTGTACTTGCGTAAGTCAAACTTGAACTGTGTACCACAGCAGTGCTGAATTCTCTGATCAGACTGGCCAGGAGGAGTGGATAAATTTTGCATAAAGTGCAGCTTACAGTAGTTCCGGCTGCAAGGGTTATACCAATGTACATTCTAATACGTCATCATTTCTATAGTAATAATTTACACAAGGACTTGTACGGTAGATGCAACACAATGTAAAATGTACGTAATGGGTGTGATTTTCACCTGTGTCCTCTCTGGGATGGCAACATTAACTCCATACCGTATCTGGCTGTATCACACCATCCTCTGCTTGAAGGTAACTTTTTGAAAAACACTGTTTAATATAAAGATTTTTTTAAAACCACCTAGTCTTTGTTAAGCATTGTGTGAAATATAAAAGCCTGGTACATTAATGCAACAACAAAGCAACATGTATACTGCACAACTTATAGACTGGAAATGACAGCAAATTAGGGTTAATAGCATTTGTTGTTAGGAACATCCAAGTGGTTCTGTTTCAGCACTTCCTGACTGGACTTCATATGCTCAACAATCCAATCAAGTTGTGCGGAAATGAGGTTTCTGCAAAGTTGTCAGATAAAACGGTGTGCACACTTCATACTGGACCCGACAAAAACGCAACAGAGGAAAGAGGAGCTCATACCAAACAAAGGAAATGCCAGGGACACCCTACTTCCTGTAAATGAGAAAGTGTCCATTGAACTAAACACTAAAGGAAACTAGTGGTTCATACAAGGGAAAGAAAGTATGTAATAGCAGGTGGGAAAACACATCTGATATTAAAAAAAGGCACCAAAATACCCTTTATAAATAAGAATTAACACAAGGAAATAATCATTACACAGGCTTCACCCCACTTTCTCAAGATGTGCGTTCAAGGTCAAAGGTTATTATTTTAAAGCATCTAATATTTCACCCAAAAATACAGGCAGCAGTTAGCATTATGAAATTCACATCATGCTAACCTGTTATTTGGCTTCATTCACTTTTAGGCAATTTTGCATTTGGTACCTGCTTCAGAACCTGCTGTCGCTGCAGTGACGACACTGCGGCGCCCGCTCGCGTTGTCCTGGTTGCTATGGTTACTTTCGCTGTCACTCTCCGTCTCAGCAGCGGCTAACAGATCGAGCTCCATGTCACTTCCTGAAAAAACACATCGTAAAAATGAACGAAAACAATTCAAGGGATGAAAGCTAATGTGCAGCCACGTGTGTCTTATGGATCTAAAATTGAATATCAGATCTTTACCGTCCTCATCGTGTTCATCATGCTGGCCCTCAGCTTCTGCAGGCTCTTCCCCCTGCTCCTCCTGGTCGTCGTGGTGATCTTCCTCCCCAGCAACCCCCTCCACTACCTCCACCTGAACACACCCAGGATCAGTTATTAGCACAAAACATCTAGTGAGTGACGCATAAAACGGGTGTGTTGTTTGTTGATGGGTTCCTGACCTCCTCGACATCAGCAGACACAATGTCGTCCTGCTCCTCGTCTCGTCCACGTGCAGTCTGTGATTGGCTGCTGCGTCGTGGTTGAGGGTTCCTGATGATGTAAGAGGAGGCTGATTGGCTGGAGCTGGAGGACAAAGAGATAAACTGTTACGTATTCAAATACTAAGTGGAGAGAATGGAGAATGGAGTAACAGCTCTACATTTTAAGATTTTAAGCACATTTCCATGAAGGTTTGAACTAAGGCCAGTTCCTGTGTACGTGTGCGCTCACTTGTTGGACTGATCGGGTGAGGGGCGTGGGGGCAGCGGCTCCACAGAAAAAAGCTCCTCGCTGCCCTGCACAGCATCGATGCTGGTGCTGGCCAGCGTGAACGGTGCCGTTGGCCTGGCGATGCCCATGCGTACTGGTACAATTAGAGACTCGGCTACGTTGCACAACTCCTCGACGGCGTAAGGCAGCAGTGCCTGGAACACACGCCTGCACTTCCCTATGGGCTGCGGGACAAAGTTACTGCAGAACAAAGAGGAGCAGTGGAAAAGAAGTAGGCACGTTAAAGAAAATTAACGTGATTAGAAAAATATTGTAATGTCGCATAAGTCTAGTGTACAAAATTTTAGCATTTAGCACAGCCCAAAAAGGCTGCCTCAACAACAACAAATAGTAAGAAATCCACTAATAGTGCTATTGTGATGCAAATTGTGTGTGATGAAAGTGTGCAGGATGTCCATCTGGTGGACAAAAATTCTTCTAGGTTGCTTCACCAAGATTGGACACTGTAAAACTGTTCATATCTACTACTAATCACACATGCTCAGCAGATCATCAATTTGATACACATACTTTTTCTTCTTGGACGATGCCATCTCTACACTAAGGATGACAAAAACTCTGGCGACAGAGCGCAGGAAGCGACGTGTGACGCAGATGGCCTCCTCTCTGCGACCTGGGGTGTATTTGTTCTGCAGTTCCTTCACCAGTGTGCCCAACAGCGTGTCGATAAACTACACAACATAAAAACCACAAGATTAAGAAATCCAGTCTTGCAGCATGTTTACTGTACATACAGTTCATAGCCCAGGAAACGTGGCACTCCAAAACAGGCTGGGCCATATGTTTGCGCTTATTTGTACACATTTTTCTGTGACTCACGGTGAGGTCTGGAGCACACTTGACGATGAGGCAGTGAGTAAAGCAGTCCAGCCTGATTGTACCACTCTGCTGGTTCAGGTACATCTGCTCCTCTGGCAACAGATGAGCAATCCGGCTGCTCGCACTCAGCCTTCAAAATAAACACGACTAAAAATGAGCACACTATAGAAGTGTTTGACTATAAGGAAGGTGACAAGTTTAATATAAAATAGTACGGAATTGGCTAAACAAATATTACAGCCGTCAGAATAAGTTAAACTGCCCAAATACTATTCCATTTTTATAATATTTAGACACACATTAAGATTAAATTTTCTACTTTATATAACACATTTCTACAGTCAAGCTTAATTATAAAATTTAATTAAATGTCTCGTTTGTATTTGAGATGAATAAAGGTTGTAGAAAAGCCACTTACGGATCTTTATTCTCCTGTGAGCCAAACATGATCATGCACTTAAGAGCATTCCAGTCCTGCAGCACGCGCTCCAGAGCCAGCTGGGCAAAGCGTGGAGGCTCTAGGTCATGGTCCGGCATGTCCGAGTCTATGCGGAGGGAGGGAGAGAGAGAGAGAGAGAGGGAGAGGGAGAGAGAGAGAGATCATGAAACACTGAGATTAAATTAAATCAAAGTTGAGCTCACAACCCAGCTGTTGCAATGCTTTTAATCGCTCATCACTAAATCCTGGTTTGAGGTTTACAGTAAAATTAGAAGACAATCCTGCTACTTGGAACTCAGATTTAAAGTTTAGTCAGAACGATTAGGGAAAACAAAAGGAGCTCTCTAAAGTAAACCTTGCTGACTCAACCGTGCAGCACATTAAGAATCCCTGTGAACCTGGTGCATTAAAGAAACAGGATTTACACTGTTGTAGGGAACCTGAGTGCTGGTTTGAGGAGTGAGAGTTGTTGTATACCTTCTGCATTAACAGCTTTGCGGTTCCTGTCCTCTCTGATACGGGGCGGCCGGTACTGACAGTGCTCCACACTCTGCCGTGCAACTGTCTGCACCAGGAACAGCAAGATATGCTCACCCCTGCAGGGACGGAGACAGCGGAAGGAAAGGGAAAGAAAAGGAGAGGGACAGAGGAGAAGAACGTCGAATATCACTTGTCAAATCAGCGGCAGAAGATAACTGCTTTTCAACAGCCAAGTAACACTAACATTATTAAAGTCTATATGACATTAGGGCTACACTCACTCCTGAAATAGAAATAATTATTAGCGTTTTATTGATCTAGAATCCTGATCAATTGTACCTTTTCTTTTTTTAACAGGGTAATGTGATGCATCTCCCTGAAACAACGGAGTAATGTGCAATGGGGTAAAGTGATATAACCCCCAAAATTAATTATTTTTAGGCATGTAATGATTCACAATTCGATTCATGATAGTGGGTTCATGATTCAATTTTATTTTTGAAAAGAAAATTTTATAAAAAAAAATAAAAAGCAACACATTTTCCTATTCTTTATCAACTTAAATACTCCTTTTGTTAAATTTAAAAAACAAAAAAAAAACCCACCACCTCATCTGCAGCTAAAGCAAACTCATATTGAATAAGTGACCAGGTGTAATAAAGACCCTCTCTCTCTCTCTCTCTCTCTCTCTCTCTCTCTCTCTCACTGTTGCATGATAAAAGGTGAACTATTCATTTAACACGTGATGTTTGTTCACATTTTTTGCATGTAGCTGGGGAAAAGTGAACACACCTGCTGTTGGGACTCGTCACTAGGTTGGTGGTTGTCAGCAGCCTATAGAGCAGGTCCAGACGTGCTGCTTTCTGTCCAGCGATCAGGGTTTTGCACTTGCACTTCTCCCAGCAGTCACAATACGCAGTGGGAGATGTTCTCTTTAGCCTGAACAGGGACACACACACACACACACACACACACACACACATTAAAGGATGTAGCTTTAATACAGAACACATATGTACAGACAAGGATACAATCTTTTCATTTTCAAAGTTAATATCAGTCTGATTTCACTGAATAATTTGCAGTGTTTTATGGAATCAATAGTTCATTATCTCATTAAACTTTGCCTTTTTCACTTGCACACAAGAATTTTCACCTTAGAAAAGGAACAGCTATACGGGCACGATTAAACTTGTAGCTATCTTGTAAACTCTTTAAGGGGTGATAAATGCGAGAACTAAAGCCACTGAAAGCATATGTATCATTCAGCTCCGTATTGCACCAAAAATAGAAATCTGCACTAAACACTGCTCCTCAGATCCAAAAGTCATTTTTCATGTATACACAAAAACCCAAAAAAGGACTAATTATAATCCAGTAATGTGAAACCCAGCTCTTCAGGAAGTGATTAAACAGCTGCGTATAGAGGACTGGACTAAAGCTAAACCAGCTTTGTCTCTAGATGAATAAAGAGCATCTACTCACTTGCAGTCGTGGCCTTTGTGGCAAACCCTGGCACACTCGGTGCAGCAACACAGAGACTCCAGCAAACCACATGTCCTGCACTCAAAGATGTCCTACACACACACACACACACACACACACACAGTAAAACACTACCCACTGAGGTCCTGCACATGGTTGGCATGCTAATGTGAACACTTTCAAAAAATTTCTGCATACTCATGTGGACAAGATTATTTTCAAAACATTCATGTTGATGGGAATTTTTGGAACATGGGAATTTTCCACAAAAAAAAATCTAATCAGTATACTTGTGGATGTTTTGCTTCATTTCTCATTTGCATAAACACTATCAGGTTATGTTCACCTGGTTGATGTGCTCAGCTCCTGTCCAGGTGAAGCTGCAGGTGTCGTTACAGCAGAGCACGTAGAGCGGCGAGTCATCAGGGTTTGTCCCCGCAGGACAGATCATTTCCATAAACACAGAGTTCACGTCGTCCTTGTCCCCGATATTGGACTCACCTTCAGGTCACAAAACAAGAGCCGTGAACTAATAACCATGCATTTAAATTCAAAAAAGATCAAGAGCCAAATTAAATTTTATTCCATTGTAATAATACACTCAAATCACTGCATTAAGTCTAAAGGTTCAAAGTTGAAAAACAATGACATCTTATATTTAAGCAAAAACTCACCCTTGGCTATTTTTTGGGCTGCCTCCAGGACAGTGATGGCTGCTGGGTATGCCCTCCCGCTGACGGCTAGCATAAACGGAGTCATGCCTCGTGCGTCCCTGCATAGCAACACACACCTCAGTCAGCCTCACACTCACGCAGACAAAGGTGAGCAGGCGCATGGCCACTTAACATGGTTTTTCTAGACTATTCTGAATCTATTATCAATTGACATGCATTTTAAAAGTTAAACTGTGCCTTGTTGTGAAGCACCCAGCTTTCTTTACTTTTGGGCCATTGTGGTATTTAGCTTGAGCAAACAGAACACAGATGGTTAAATGTGATGAAAAATCCTTTGCAACTGTTTGGCTTAACAAAAACGCATACTTTGCAGAGAGCAGTTCTCGTAGATGAGGTCTCAGGACGACACTGTCGCACATCAGCTTGAGGATCAGGTGAGCGTTGGCCTTACGGTCTTTGCTCTCCACCACGGATGCTTCAGTTGATGGGCCTACGAGGAGCAGATAAATAAGTAAGGTGGGAGGGAATAAACACTTGGGTGTGCTATTATAGAATAATAGTGATCATATTCCTATAACAGTACATCCTGAAGGGTTTTATTCATCGCATACCAAGGCTATTTGCCAACACTAAGAATTTATTAAAGAAAGACACATTGTACATCTCATCCATTTAGAATTACATTTAATGTTGTGGAATGTCTGCAACACAAGTTCATTCCTGTTATCACTGTTAGAGAATTTGACAGTGCTGCTTATCTACTATGTACAATTTACTTCTCAATAGTTCATCTTTTACAAATTTGCAAGGATTATCTAGCTACTAAAGAAACCATGGTAGCAAGGAATAAACTCGCCACACTGGAAACCAATATTTAGCAATTTGGGTCATGAGAATGAAGGATTAGACAGGAAAAAAAAAAACTTTTACTTGATTAAAAGACAAAACCCTAAAGTAATAGACTGACAGTCTGTCTCACCCGGAATGGTGGATGTACTCGGACCTTGAGTGGGGCCAGAGGATGCCGTAGTGAGCGAGCCGACTGCAGGGGCCAAGATGAAATCAATGTCACCATCTAGCAGAGGAGACTGATTAGTAGGAGGTTAGGGGCGAAACAGAGGCATGCAGCTTTTTCCTTATTCTAATGTATGCACCGTGCAGTTTAAACCTACTGCTATGATATTACACAATATCAAGCATTATACTGTGGTAGCGTGAACACACACACACACACACACACACACCAGGATCCATAGGTGGGGGGTCTGGCACCCAGCTAGGAGGGGCAATGGGTGGTGACACAGGATCCTGGTGGTCACTGGACGAGGGACCCGATTCGTGGCGGCTCATTGAGGCAGCTCGGAGTGAGCGCCTCATCATCTCTCGGAGGCGAAGCCTACACAGAGACACCAAGCAAATCACAGAACTATTTAAGAGATCAAATGAATCCATGTTACACACGGATCGACAGCTGAATGCATCAAAACTAGGTAGTACAAACTATTATCTAAAACTACGCCTGGTTAAACCACCTGAGGTTGTTTCTAAGAATAATTAAGACAGTTGTAACTTGAGACGATCTAAAATTCTACAGAGAATCTGTATCTTTAGGCAGCTGCTAAACCCTTAATACAAACCTCTCCTTTCAGGTTATGAAAGAATAAATAGAGTAAGCATTCCTGACTGGCTAAAATCATAAAACCAGATTTTTAAAAGAAGCTCCGATTCTATTTCCCCCACCCCTTACCCACGACTGCTGGACGATCCGGTCCTATTTCCCGAGCTATTGCTGGACACCACTGAAATGGCATTAGCGATGGCTTCAACCGCAGACAGCCTCTCAGCAAACGTGTTCCTTTCTGAGCGTTCAGCTTCTGAAACACAGCACAGAGCGTCAAAAATAAAAATCATTCCTACATTCCTTTTTATTATCCCACCCTCCATGTTAATTCCTTAATCCAACCTTCCTCCTCCTTGGTCTCCTTGTTGCTGACAGGGAAACAGACAGAGACACAGGCATGCAGAAGGTTCCTGTTTCCGTCACATCGATGGCCGAGCAGAGCACCAAGAGCGTGAGGGTTTTGTTCCAGAAGCACGGCCTGCTCTAAACCCACCAGGTACTGGCGACACGCTTCGTAATCACAGCGCAACACGTGCTGCATCAGCGTCTGCTTCTGAAACACACAAACATGCAAACATTCACGTGCACGTTTTATTAAAGTACTGCTGAGGATGCTTTAATGTGGAATGAATGTAGACCAATGTACTACTTTAATATGCCTGTTTACTAGGGGTTTTACGGTGGGCATGTTAGTCCGACATTTACAGTGGTTTCATTTTCTGGTAATGTTTTTTAGCTCATTACCAAGCTCAAGATTTAAATCCAGATTTCTTCCTTTTGGGGGTAAGCAGGTTTCAAAATGCTAGAACTCTACTTCTGTTTGAGAAAAAGTACTTCAATTCAGTACTTTATATAATAGAAAAGATCAAAGTTTCTCAATGTAAAGGGTTTCCTCAAGCCATCACACAAAAATGTACCTGACAGTGGGATTAGCAAAGACATCAGCTCAGGAAACAATACAACACTAACAGGAATGTTGAACGCAAAGCCTTATAATAAAATCTGGCTCCTAAATACACTAAATTTAGAAACAGTACTCAAATAATGGTGAGCAAAAAAGCAGCATGTACCTCGACTGCCATAATGATGACTGCAGCTTTCTTTTTGATTGTGGAGTTGTTGGGCAGGTTAGCAAGCGAGTGAACTCCGATTCCCAAACTAGCGATAGGCGGCAGATCCAGCCAATCAGGGTCTCGGATGCCACCCATACAGTCTTTGGCCATTGGGTAAATGGTGCCGTTGCCATCCCGCAGGATGATGGGGCTCTCCTGAAAGCACCACAGGTTAAAAGTTAGAAATAAAGCAAAATTTTAAACACACACTAGTAACAGATGGAAATAATAGACTGTACATGGGCTGGAATAAGCCAGCAAAAAAGAAACCAATGAAAATGTGAGACTTACAAGAGCTACATTTGCAGCGACTCATATTTAATTCACAGCCACAACAGTTTTAGTCTCCTGCTTGACAGATTCATGACTAGTGACAACATCAGTGTCAAAATCATATGCTATGACATTAATAGTGAGAAATTTAAAAAAATTCTTTTTGAATTTGATTTAAATATTCTCTAATAAATTTTTATGCTAGCTTCTTAGATTTTGGATTCCTTTGGTTGACCGTCACAATTTGCTGATCATACCCAATACTGTGGCATAAGAATTAATAAAGCTCTTTACCTGGCCAGCAGTGAAGATAGCCACATTACGCTCGCTCTGGCCCAGAAAGGCCAGGTTACTTGTAGGGAAATGATTCTCTTGCTCGGCTTTGCCAGTGGCCAAGTCAAATATACAGTACCGAACCCAACTTCCTGTTTTGAGAACAGCATGGACTCCTGCGTTGGAGAGAAACACACAGATCAGCAGCTGCTTCTCAGAACAAATAAAGACAGGAACACTCAAAGCATGCACAATAAATATTTCATTTGTAGTTCATAAACATTATCAAAATTCATAACTAAAAAAAAAAAAAAAAAAAAAAAAAAAAAAAAGTTACTTGCCTTTGGAGTCAACATTCACAGCTAAAATTTCAGCCTTTTCTGGAATACAAAGTTTTTTAGGTGTCCGCTGAAAGCAGTCCGGAACTTTAGGAGTTCCACCAGTTTTAACAACCTGTTGAATAAAAAGATGACAGTGTGTACACATTCATTACAAACAAGCATGCGTTTCCTCTGTGTATGCACGCACATACTTGTAGCTCATCGATTCGGAGCAGCCTGCAGTCCTGCAGGAGTGAGGACGGGTCCGAGTCAGTGGGAGCTGCACTCTGGCTGCTCACGCTGCTCGACGTCCCTGGAAATTTCACAGCAACATATGCACCATCGACTTTTAGCACCTTGAGTTCAAAAGAGAGATTCGTTGCAAACGTGGTGTCAACATGAGAGAAAACACAAACACACAAGAAAAACAACAAAACATTTCAAGAAGCAAAGGACACTATGATTTACATGTACAATATGAAAGACTATTACAAAACTGAAAAATGTCTACAAAATGTAATTTATTAACAAATATAGAACTGCATCAGTCATATCTACACTGCATTTTATTTACTATAGGGCTCGTCCATTAAGGGCTGTTTCACAATCAGGGTATAATTTTTTGATCCACAATAGTCCAAAAATCAAACTTCAGGGTTTTTTTTTTCTTCTCTCTGCTGCCAAAAATTACCTTTTGAGATGGAAATGAACTGCGCAGAATTTCAGAGCTACAGGTCATATACTGGGCGTGTTACTTGTGGTGAGAAGATGGCATATAGTGTATTTCTAAAATTGACCCACTTTCTTATAGTCCACAAGAGTAAGG
>JAOTRR010000028.1:15289084-15300003 GCA_028570945.1 Gogo arcuatus | reverse complement strand
AGGCGGCGAGCGAACACACACACACACATTAGTTATCCTGTTTGAGGAAAGCGAACATGTATTATCAATTTGTCTCATTTGTTCTTTCAAACTGAAACTGAGAGACTGAAATGTAGTTAATTTTGTGGCCGTTTCCCAATTTTTAGATATGAATGGCTAGAAATTTTGCCAGATACTTCCCCCAAAAGACAGTGTAGCAGGAGTGTCTAAGTGCAAAGCTTTATAGCCAGCTGACATGAGTGACAGCTTTATTGTTAGCAACCTAAATAACTGAAATTAGGTGTTTTACAAGGCAGCAACAATTCTTGATTTCCTCTAGAAAGGTCACAGGCGATATCACTAGACATAGGATGCATGTGTCAAAAGAAAAGCTTCAGGGCATGTTAACACATTATGTGGAAAGATAAGTTCTACTAAATTGTGATGCAGTTAACAGTTAAAGACGAGCTTTAAAATTAACAAATATACATTAGAGAAACATCCATATAACATCCAAAAGCCCACAGATATCAACACTGCATCAAAATGTGTGCACATTGATGCATTTACTAAATTTAAATGAGAACTACAGTCAGAAATTTTATTTCGGGTTATATAAATCACCAACCTCCAATTCTGCGCACAAAATATGCTGTGCAAATACTTAATAATAAAAAACTATTATAATAAAGTTTCGCACAGCACTGACCGTGTACATGATGCTTGGCATCCTGAGCTGTCATTTTCTTTGAGATGATGCTCACAGCCAGTGAGAAAGCAGCATACACATAGTAGGCTCCTGGTTCGGCGATGATGGACACGCCCGTTGACTGAGGGAAGTACGCATCCAGCATGGGTTTCAATGCTCTGTTCACCTGCATCGGAGAACAATTCAAATCAAATCAAAAAACAAACCTGTAATTGAGGGAAAAACAAAACAAAACAATGCTCATAACAGTATTCAACTGCATTTAAAATATTAACAAATCAGAAGAGAAAAATTAATCTAAGAAAACAACCCAAGGCAGCATTATAGCATCTTATACCACAGTAATGTTGCATTCTCGAATCTGATTGGTCAGATGTTGATTAATATAAGCCTGTGAGCTGAATTACGTCTAGCACTACCATTATAGAAAATTAACATGCTCATTCCCTTTGTCTTATTTACATGGAGAGAGAAAGAGTGAGGCTGGTGAGGGAACGATTGTTTATAGTTGCTTCAGGTAAGTGAAGCAGGAACCAACTTGCTTCATGGATGTTCCACAACATTAAATGCAACTATAAAAATAAAAAAGCATGTGTTCTTTAATTAACAAAACATTTAATGAGGTATAAGAACAGTAAAACACTAACAGGATGTGCTGTTATTAGAAAATAAGCAACTTCAGGGTGGTAACTGACTGGCTGTATCACTGCTCCTCTGGCATTGATTATTTTCCTCCAACATTCCCCGCATTTTATTCCTTATAATAGGTTTTGTCCAGCAGATGCTGCTGCAGCTCTTAACCAGTGAGAGGAGAATTTTAGAAAATTAGACACTTACATCTATTGGGTTCACCTGTACACAGCACATTAGGGCCATTGAAGGTTATTTAAAAAAAATAAATAAAATAAAATAAAATAAAAAGGGGGGGGAGAACCTGCACCACTGAGGGAGGGGGTCATTCATAGAAGAGAAAAAAAAAAAACCTCAATTTCCAAGATTAGAGTCATAAATTTATGAAAAATAAACTCTGATATCCTCTGAGATTATATAGTCAAGTTTGTGCGCGTGCGCGGGGGGAAGACAACTCAAACTCCGAGATTAAAAAGTCACACATTTACAAGAGGGGGAAAAAAACCAAACAAATAACAGTAAAAAACAAACAAAAACAAACAAACAAAAAACCTCATTCTCTGAGACAACAATCATATTTCCTGGCTGCAGTGCATTCTGGGAAATGTACTTGAAAATCTCTTAGCACTTTATTCTTTTATACTGCGTGATCGAGGAGGAAAGCCTGCATTTCCTAGAACTCTCAGCTCAGCCATGGAGTCTGTGGTGTGATGACATTGATCCCACTTCGCAAAGTGAGGCAATCTGTGTCCTTGACACACACACACACACAAATAATAAAACAAAAAATATTATTATCTGCACGTGCACATGACCACTATTTGAATTCTCTTTTCGTAAATTTGTGACTTTTTAATCAGAGTTTTCTTTCTTGAAAGATTACCCCCTCTCTCAGCTCCATATTTCTTCCTCCTTCAAAAAACAAAACAAAACAAAAAAACCTACAGTTGCCCTAATACACCATTGTACGCATTGAACCTCTCAGCTTTCTAACTGGAGGATCTACCTAATGAATAAACATGATTTTAAAAACACACATTACCTTTTCTAACTGAGCCTCGATGCCATCAAAGCCTCCACCAATGTCTACAATACTCATGGCAAATCCAAGTTCAGCCTACGTTAAATTAAAAACAACAATTATACACGAGGTAGGCTTTTAAAGCAAGACATACACTTGCATCCCTTTGGAAATCAAGTACACAGAGTAACATAAAATGGCTGGAGGTACTGTAAAGGTGCTGCTGACTTACCCCCATGTCGAACACACAGCGCGCATCTGACACGGCATGAGTGAAGGCCTCGGGCTCAGCGCAGCAGCTGGGGATATGGAACCTGGAACAGAAAACAAACAAATCTGTCACTTACTATGCACAGACATGTGGCAACAATTAGTTATACAACGCATCATGACTCAGCATGCACAAGATCATATTATCAATCACTTTGTTTGCTTGTTTAATTTTGAAAATTGGGCCACCTAGGTACACAGCATGTGCACAGGCAGAACAAGGGCAACCGTCTTCAAAAACAGCCTTATTTTTGGCAAATCTCAAATCTGTTCAACTCTTCAAAAGGTCTTTAAAAGTTCAACAATTATGATATGAACTTTGGATATCAGCACATTAATCTTTTTAGCTGGACATGATTAATGGCTACATGCACTAAATACACTTCAACATTGTAAAATGTGTGTGTGTGTGGGACTCACTTGACGCCGGTTACGTTCAGTCCGAGCTCCTTTGCACACTCCAGCAGGTGCCTACAGTCCTTCAGTGTGCAGCCGAACGGCATGGCCGTCTCCTCGTGCTCGCAGCAGCCTGCTGTGTACACCTGCAGCAGCAGCCTAAACCCGACACACAGTATTCAGAGCTAAGCATGCTGGGAGTATAGCTGCCTAGAACAAAAACTAAAGCAAATCACAAGTCTCAGAACAGTGTGTATATGCAGGACATTCACTGTCCACAGAAAGCCCTCATGTAAATTATCACTAGTAGCTTCATATGCACAAAATTCTCCAGAACTGCATTAGGTAAGAAATAAAAACACTTAGAGGAATGTTGATCTAGGAATGTAATCGATGACAGGTTGGTGTGAGGCAACCCGATGTGAAGCAAAGTTAATGTTGATTATTTTCCAATAACCTCATCATGTATTACTTCACTGTATAATGCAAAGAAATTACTGGGGGGCAAGAAGAGGATTCATGTAGTATTACAGCTGCTAACTACATAAACGCTGCCACTGAGGAACATTAACATGACAAAGGTGCACCTGGATTCTTACTTTGCATTTGGGTGGCAGCGAGCGATCTTCCTCATCTCAGCCTCGTTGTCACACGCCAGCAGCCGGACGCCATGTTTAGCAGCATATTTAATGAGCGAGAGTTGCTTGCAGGCTCCACCCAGGATGACATCTTGAGCTGGGACACCAAAGCTCTTCACCAGCTCCAACTCATGCTGTGAAAAATGAATATTAGGCCACACAAACCTAGAGATTTCTCAGATCTTTTTACCTGTGCTTTACCATACTTCCTTCCTACATCCTGGTCATTAAAACTTTTCTAGATATCAAACATTTTTAACATCTTACACTATTTGACCAGGGCCTTGACGTGCAAGATGAGATGCAAATTTTATTTTAATTGGAAAACGACAGTTTTAGGTTAATAGTCACTCAGATTTATTTATTTATTTTTACTGAATAACAGGAAGAGTATCTAAGGCAAGGAGTATGCTTACAAGTGTGAGTGAATTCCTGAAGCCCTTATTTCACTGCACGACTTTATTTATGTTTATGTTAATCTCAACTGACCTCAGACTCAAGGGGCGTACACACAGGAAGTGTTTTGCGGACATGTGGCAACAAGCGACCGTGTAAGGTCAATGACATTTGGTGACAGGCGAAATAACCGCTGACGACGCAAAGTGGGCGGGCATCGAGTTAAAATGCTCTCGACTTTGAGGTGACGCAATTGAAGCGACTACCAATGGGAACGAAAGGATACCGTTGACTGACAGGATGACGCCAACACCGAGTTCCCCAAAACATTTACCGAAAGGAGACAATGCCCACGATTTTGGCTCCTACATCAAAATGGAAGAGCAGCTCATCATTGCTGTCTCCAACAACAGTGACTTATACAACTGCACTTACGAGTCGTATACAGACAACCTAAAACTTTTGATCACTTATAGCAGCAAGACTTCCGATTTGTTATTTAGGTGAAACATTTAGCCAGTCATTTTTTCTTTACAAAGATTTCTGATCTCTAGGAAGCATCTTGCTGCAAGGCAAGTGATCTAGCCAGCCATTGTGATGACTAGATCTCAACAGTTAACATAGCAAACAGCCTAAAATGAACATTAACAAAGCTTTACAGAAACCACAAAATGTCACAGCTTTGATCTATAAACTGTACTATCTGTGAACTAAAAGAAATTAAATGTGAGTGAATTGTCACTGTTGAAGCATAGCTGTCTATATGCATACACTAGAGATACATTTATAGCCTGGTTGTGAACTAGCTAGCTACTGCTTGTTCCATTCACAAACATTTGGGGATGGGAAATATACAGATGGGACACCTAAGCAACCAGAGCCTGGAATGTTCAGGCGACGAGCAAATCGCTTTATATGTGGAAGGCCCTAGTGAGGAAGTCAGTCACACAGAATTTGTCCCAAGTATCCTTGTTTTCGTGGTTTGAGTGTTCATATGGCGGCTGAACAGTTACCCCTAACACAGAGCTAAAAGTCATTAAATTATCACAAAGCAGCTGTCTGACTCCTGCGATCTAAAGACGACACGGCAAAGTTGAAGTTTACCTTGTTGGAGCAAACGAAGCCGGTTCCCAGTGCAGCCAGGATCTCAACCACCACAGCACTGTTGTTACACTTCACTTGGTAGAAAGGTCGAACCTGGTCCATGTGACTTTTCCATCGGATCTGCTGCCAAACGACGGCACCCAGATCCGCCACATAGAACGCAGTCTTTTGTGCCTATTGGAGAAATTAACATGCTGTTGATCATTTGCATTAGAGCCCTGTTAAACCCAAATTTGTTCCTTTTTAATGAGGCAAAATGTTCTCACAGGCACAACACAGTGCAGTGTATGGAGCTGATTAGAATCTCAGGCCACGCCCACCTAGAGAGCTGTCGGTTTAGTTTGATTTGTGCTTTATTGTATGTCCATGTTATTTTATTTTCTCATTTTCAAACAATTAGGTAAAAACAAATTAGTTCAAAGAGAGTGTTGAGCAACCAGTAACCCAAATTTTACTTGTTATTCTTTACTGACCTACAGAAATGTAACACCATATGTACATCAAAAACAGCCAACCCATTCCTTCAGTCTGTCCCACAGGACTCACTTGAGTTTGTTCAGAGATGTGTTTGTTGATCACGTCATGGAGAGTAGTGTCTCCTTCAAGCAGCTCGACAGAACACAACAATTCATCCAGCGTCGCCTTCATCCTCATCCACAAGCCTGAGACAATGGTCATAAAGCAGGTCACGTATTTAGCAAAGCCCTCGCAGCTCCTGGGCCTAGTGATATCCACTGGGGGGGGGGTGGGGTGGGGGGTTGAGAGAGGAAAGAAGAAGAAGAAAGAAAAAAAGGGGGGCAAAAACAAAATCATTAGCCTTTCTAGGGTAGGCATGAAACTTCAGCATTTATGTTAAGACTTCGAGAAGGCACACCGTTAGCTTGTCAAGAACTCATACATGGTGCTGACGTAAATTTGTAATATCAGCAGTGATCACAAACACAAAACATTTATAAAATGAATAAGGTTTGAGCATATTGTATTTTTCATTAGGGTGGGCTTACAGACTTAAAGCGTAATAACAACATGAAACATTAAAAATAAAGCAACACTGATGGGATGTGCTGTCAGGAATACAATCAACGACAGTGCGTTGTGATGCCCCCTGACACAAAGCAGAGTTAGTTTTAGCTACCTGAAGTTAATTATTTTCCTCTAACATTTTGTACAGAACTGAAAAAACACTTTTTTAAAACCCATTTATAGTTATATTCAATGTTTTGGAATGTCCATGACAAAAAATTCTTATCACATACATTATAAGCCATACTGTCTTTCCCTCACTCACCTCTATTTTTTCTTGTATTTAATAAGACGAAGGCATTTTCATATAAAGCGCAAATTTTCCTACTGTGACAACGCTCTTACACTAGATACTCCTGCGATAAATGTTAAACAAATATCTCCTTACAGCAAGCATCACCATATTACAGCAGCATTAGTGCGTTTGTCAAGCCGGATATCTTCATAATTCAGTGCCTAGACAATGACCTCCTGTGACCCGATGTGCAGTGATGTGCACTGATCTGTGACTTGTGGTTTGTTTTGTGCTTTTGTTTTTAGGGCAGCTGGAATCCCAGCATGATTAGCTCTGAGTACTGTGTGTTTTTGCATGTGCTGGCTTTCGACTGCTCTTGCAGGTGTACAGAGCAGGCTGTTGGTGGCATTAAGACGACTGTTGTAACCAAATCAGCGATGTGGGTTACAGTGCATGCCTCAAACAGCTGATTAGTGTAAGAACAGGACATTCTGGCATAAATATGCATGTCAGCCATTTTAACTGGCCGACATAAGGCTATACATCTCAGTGTGACCAATAAAGCAGCGGTAGAGGGTATAACCTGCATTACAAGCACCACTTTGTTCAATTATAACCAGTGAAATATATAATAAAGGAAATATACACTCGCTATCTCACTAACCAAAACACTCTGATGTTGAATTGAAATTCACACGAGTTGAAATGAATCATTTTTGCCACTTTAGTCATTAGGTGTCGACTCCAAAGCTTTGGTATTGATTCTTAGTTTTCAGTGCTTGGAATCAGGGAGTTGATTCCCTTCAGGATCGACTCCCAGCACCTTTGACAAAAACTGAAAACAGAATGTGACAACTTCACACACACACACACACGATATATTTAAAATACAGTACTGTTCAAAAGTCTTAGGCACCCTATTTTTTTAGTACAAACTTTATGGATTTTTATTTTATGACTTCTACAATATCAAGTGAGTACAAAAACATTAATTTCCCAGCACAAAATTAAATGATGCACAAAATGTGTGTGTCAGTAAAGAAAGCAGCTTATTACATAAAAGACGACTTTACAGAGGAAGGAGGGGAGGGGGGAAAAAAGTCTCAGGTACAATTTTTGCACATACAAACATTTAATTTTGTGCTAGAAAACTTAAACAGGTTAAATACTTAGACAATTGATTCAAAAAGCTTTGCTACTTGTGGCATGTAGTGACACAGTGCATGCTTTACAACATCCACTAACTAATTTTATGAATTAGCTTTTGCAGCTCAAGACATGAACCATATTTTGTCATTTCTCTGCTTACTCGAAAGCAGAACATGTCTGCATCTGCATTGCAGGTGGTCTGAAAAAATAAGGGTGGAAAAATCCACTCCACTTTAAACAAACAACCTCGTTAAATGAATCAGTGGACTTGTCAGTGTGACGACAAACAGCACTGTCATTCAAATTTTTCCCAGTTCAACCTACTGGACTTACAGAGTGAGGTCGAAAGCCAGACCCCTCCTGTTATCAGCTAGGATCCCAAGGGGGCTCAGCGTTGAAGTCCAACTGCTCACGGCACACAACCGCTCCTGTGCGGGTCTGACGAGTCACAAGCAGCTGCAAGAAACGCAACAAACACAAAGTCATACCATGACAAGGGCATTGTCATATCCTTAGGACAAAATGAATGCTAAGAAACAAGATATTTAGTTTGGTACAGTGAGCTGCAAAAGTATTCACCCCCTTGAACTTTTCCACATTGTGTGTACTGAGATAGATTTCATTAGGATTACATGGCATCAATCTGCAAATTAAAAAAAACAACAAAAGCCCATATTAATGAAGTCAAGAGAAAAATCAAGAGCTTGCATAATTATAATTTATTACGTTTATTTGTATTGAGATCATGTGACACTTTACTCCATTCAAATAACTGAGACACATTCCATGGCAGCTAATTAAGTGGTTTCTTAGCAACAGGGTTATGCAGACTTCTGCAATCTTTTTTTTTTTTATAAATTTGTACACATTTTCACAAACTACACCGATTACATCGACATCTAATCCCAGTTACGTCCATTTCAGTTCAACACTACAAAACATTGATAAGTTGAAGGGGGTGAATACTTATGCAACACACTGAAGGTTTCAAAGATTTTCATAGTTCCTTCATTAGCACAAGTACAAAATAGTATGTGTACCATCTATCCATCTATCTGCAAAAAGGTAGAACAAGAAAAGGACAAAATAAGATCAGTTCAAAGGTTTGGCAGTATTCTCTGATAACGTGCCTCCAAACTTCTATGCTGTAACTATGCCACATATCACATAAGCCCTTCTTCAAACAAGATTTGGAGAACAAGAAAGCCACAGCACAACATCTTATGAGAAGTATAAATCCATTCTACGTGACTGTCCATCAGCTGATATCTGAGACTAATCCAATATGAACATCCTCTCGTAAGCTGACTGTGCAAGATCCTGTTGTTGCAATGGAGGCATGCTGTGAGACAGCATATGGAATAAAAATTATCAGTAGAACGAGCAGGAAAACACAAAACAATCTACAGATCCAATGTCTTAGGCCAGAAACAACCCTGATACCCACTCAAAATAAGTCTTGAGCTGTTGATTTTGTTTGTTTTAGATTGCTGTGGCAGAATACACCCAGATCTCACCTTCCCCCAAGAAAATGGAGTAAAATTACCCCCCCCCAAAAAATAAAAATCATGAGGATACAAACTTTTAAACTCAACAGCAATCTCTGATTACTAACATGGGAAGCGCTCCAAAAACTAACACTTATCTGCTCAAGATAATACAGCATCCAATATTAAAAAAATACTTAGACATTTAACCTGCTCCAGCAAATATTAACAGCTTGATGGATAACTTTTAATAGGGCGTTTTTAATTCGGGTTTTACCACAGGTGAGTGCTGTTTCTCCTGCTGCTGGCATGCTCCACTCTTGTTGAAGGGTCTAACATTACCTGCCTGCTCTGATCATGATTGGTTCAATGGCCCAATTCCTCTCTCACTATTGATTACTATATGAAAAAAACAGCAATGTGACTAACAGATAATGCAACTCAGTGTAGAAATGTAGTGGAGTAGAAAGTAGATATTTGCCGTAAGATGGAGTCGAGTGCCGTAAGATCCAAGTACTAAAGATACCTGAAAAATGTACTTAAGTACAGTAACAAAGTACTTTGTTACGTTCCACCACCGAACTCAAATAAACACTCTTTACAACCATGGTGAGCTGAAAAGCATCTCACAGTTGCACAACACGCTGAACCTTCACTCCTCTCAGCCAAGAACAGGAATGTGAAGCCACAGCAGGCACAGACTCACTGAAACTGGACAGTTAAAGACTGGAAAGAGACCAGACAAGGTTTCAATGTTTGATGTAAACATTAACTAAAGACTTGTATCTACATCATTTTACACATTACACTGCTGAATGAAAACAGGTGTATACGTGTTACTATGAAAGTGACCAGCGAGTGTATACCATAATAATAATGATGATAATAAATTAATTAAAAATGGCCAAAAGACATGTGTCATTTACAACAATAGACAGTAATGCAATTTGTACTTTGTATGTTATTTTTCTGCACAAGGGCACGCGCCGCTGTGCCAACCGGATATGAAGACATCCGCCAAATTTATGAATCTGACTGACAGGAAGGACAATGTTTGAATTTAACCAGCTTGTTAAACATAACTTTACATCCAAATCCTAAATAAGGTTAACTAGCCATATAACTAACCAACTAGTTACCATGTTAGTTAGGACTAACAATGTTAACGTTACTCACTAACAACTCGGTGACCACTAAGCTAGGTAGCTAAATACACACCTTAAATCATACATTAAATTATAATATTTATACGCTTGTTTATACTATATTTAAAATAACTGACCTTTTACATTTTCTCTTTTTTTTTTTTTTTCCGCCAAATCGTTCGACAAATACATGAAGCTTTAACTCACACCCACAAGCGCTAGCTAGCTGTTAGCTTAGCTTACTTACCCGAGAGAAATTCCCAGCAAAAGGGTTAAACCGTCTTCTCTTTTTCGGCGGAATGTTTACAAAATAGACGGAACACCAATAGTAAAGATAAAATGACGACTTTCAACGGGCATATATGTATACAAGCACCCGAACACGGATATCACTATTCAGGGTGGAGGAGCTAAAATTCGCCTAGCATGCTCGTTAGCTACTTCCTTTAAACGGAGACTTTGAAAGGGCGGGGCCACTTTTTTTGCTTGTGTTTAAGCCAATCAGATGAAAGGACGCTCATAACAAACACATTTCTATCGACCAATCCAAGAACGTGTGTATCAAAGTTGCTGAAGGTGACAGGGAGGAGGGGCGGGGTTTATAAAGGTAATAAAGTACGTTATAATCTGAATACTACCACAATATAATGTATAGTTTATCTACCCGAAGCATCGACTGTAGAAAACAGATAGATAGATAGATAGATAGATAGATAGATAGATAGATAGATAGATAG
>JAOTRR010000028.1:15270043-15282896 GCA_028570945.1 Gogo arcuatus | reverse complement strand
TGGACCACTTTTGATAGGTACTAACCACTGCATACCGGGAACACCCCACAAGACCAGCCGTTTTGGAGATGCTCTGACCCAGTCGTCTAGCCATCACAATTTGGCCATTGTTAAAGTTGCTCAGATCCTTACACTTGCCCATTTTTCCTGCTTTGAACACATCAATTTTGAGAACTGATTGTTCACTTGCTGCATAATATATCCTACTCCTTAACAGGTGCCATTGTTACAAGATAAACAATGTTATTCACTTCATCTGTCAGTGGTTTTAATATTATGGGTGATCGGTGTATGTTTGCACTGTGAGAACGAATATAAATGTCAGTAACTGTTTCTTTGTAAACAACTGACACGACCGTCACTGATTGTCTGCATGAAGCTACAGTCTGGGCTAGAAAGAAATAAGCCCTAGCCTCACTTCTTCATATCATTCGATGTATTTTTCTTACAGCTGTCGGTGGTGCATAGTTCCACAAAAATCCAAAAGACGTTTGTTAACATTAAATGATCTGATGTGGATGCTAAAAACAAAATCTTATATTGTTGTGTTTATGTCTTCGAAAGACCATTATATCACCCACCTCTGCAGCTGGGACCTCTTTACTGGAAATGCTGGTTTTTCAGTCTATATTTAGAAAGCAATAACCCTCATGTGCTGATGACATTTGGGCAACTAAAGAGTCCCTGTAACAACACGCTAGCGACACGGATGTCGCTGGAGACTAAACAGCCATCGATATTCTCCTCCTGCCACCCTGATATGCAGGCGGGTGACTGATTAGGCGACGCGTGCCTAGATATTGTCCTTGTCGCCTGGATAGACGCCAGCCTCTGGGCAGTGAAGCGTGCCTTTTGACCTGAGCGTTCGGCTCCAGTCAGTCCCGGCATTGTGTCCCAACACAATGCAACCCAGACCTGCTGAACTCCACAAACAGATCCCTTTGTGGGGTTTTCCTCAAACTCAGGGTGGGGGCCACCCATGGACAGGAAGTGGGACTTCAGTCCAAACACAGGAGGCCATGCCTCCATCAGGCAGGGCGGCTGACTGGGCATTCCTGAATCTAACCACCAGGGAAAAGACAGCAATTAAAGCTCAGCTTGTTTAAAACAGATCTCTGCATGTCCCTATTTTATGTATTTAATGCATTATTTAAAGAATCAATTTCTGGCATTTACTGATGTATGCAGCCATGGCTTAAAAGGTTAGCAATGCAGCCTTGGGCCCAAAGGGTCACTGGTTTGATTCTCAGGACCAGCAGGAAAATCCATGGCTGAAGTGCCCTTGAGCAAGGCACCTAACCCCCAACTGCTCCCCAGGCACTGGGTATGTGTTTGTGCTCGTTGTACATCACTCTGGATAAGAGCGTCTGCTAAATGCCTGTAATGTATGAATAGCAGTGGATTTGGTCTTGCATAAGTATTCACCCCCTTTGAACTTGTCCACATTTTGTAGTGTTACATCCTGGACGTAATTAAAATTTTTACCATTTGATTTACATAATATGTCTGACGCTTAATAGTGAAATATATATTTTTTTGTGGCACAAAAGTTAATTAAACAAAAAAGCAGACATTTGTTGGTTGAATAAGTATTCACCCCTCAGGGTCAATACTTGGTAGAACCACCTTTGCAATTGCAATTACAGCTGCAGGCCTTCTGTCTCTATAAGCTTTGTACTTTGCAATTTTTTTTTGCCTATTTTTATTAGCAAAGTTGCCTTAACACTGTCATAATGTATGGAGACCATTGGTGAAAAGGAATTTTCAACTCTTGCCAGAGATCATATATGTGTTAAAGTTACGAGTGATGAATAAATACATTTAATTTCAGCTATTTTGCATTTTAAACTTTTTTTTGTCACTAACAGTTTTGCTCATATAATTGTACTATTGCCATAACATATTTATGTTTACTTAGAAAAAGAAACCCCCCCCCCCCCCCAACAAGTTATGAACTTCCATTCAAAAAAGATCTGAAATTCAGAGGAACATTTCACCAGATAACTAAATTTATATCAGATGTAATTTTTTTCCACAGAGCTATTGCTCTAAAGTCATTTACTGCCAAAAAACAAAACCTAAAATGGTGACATAATGCTATACACAGTGCTTGATTTTTTTTTTTGACCCATTAGTGTTGCTGTAGTTCAGTGTTGCATTGTTTCCTGAGCTGTCATTGCTACAATGATGATATTAGTGCCTTAATGTCAGGCCTGTAAAATATGTCTGTATCTAATGAATAGTACTGAACTGGACCGCATCACACCACCACATCATTGAGTACAGTACTTTTATATAACAGCACACCCTGTAGTGATTTATTCTTTAGTTACAGCATGTAAGTACTTTATTTATTTCCTTTCCAATCCATATTCTACCTTGGGCACATTCACTTTAGGTCAGGTCATGTGACCATGCACAGTACCCACATAATCATGTTCAGATTCAATTAATACAGCATAATATTTAATTAACTTTAATTTAGAACTTACCTTACTTGTTTACAGCTAAAAAAACAACTTGTTTACACCTTTACGACAATCTCAAAACTCAATTGTTGCTGAGTATTACAGTAAATTAAATAGATTAAATGTGTGAGTGCAGTAGCACCTCCACTGCACTAGGTGGCGCTGCGACTCCGCAGATTCACCCTATATCCTCCCTCTGAGGCGGCTCAGCTGACTGTGACGCGCTCTGGAAACACCACTGTTATGACATTATGAATATCCGTTCGTACGATTTACCGCTTTAAATAATAACCCATTCATAGACGCTGATTAGTATTTTATCTGCTTATTTTTTTTTTTACCTCGTGTATCCTCGCCTTGCCCAGGTAAGCTGTTCTTCTGTGACTAAATTCATTTAACATTTTCATTCTGCTGTGTTGATTTGCTGTGAAATATAATGGTAGCTAGCTTTTAGCCATGTTAGCTTTATAACCTTTCCAGGCAAGCTAGCATTATAATATTAGCAAGTTCACCAAATGGCTGACATAATGATTATTTATGTGTTTTTGCAGTTTATATCTAGAGTTAGTTTTTAAAAATATATTAAATGCTGCTGTTCTTGTTAAATGTGCGACTTGTTTTTGTAACACACATGATGCGCTTTTCATCGGCTCGATCCGAAATGCCATCCTGCACTACTGCACTACACAGGTCAGCAATAAACCGTTATCTTTAATGTTACTACTTCACCTATGTAGTGCATCTATGTAGGGGGGAGGGAGGTATTTGGAATTTAGCCATATTTACTGCAGCACTTATCTACGTGACGGTCAAGTTTCCTAAAGATGTCATTTTAAACGATTAAAATAATAGTTGTAGAATAATACATTGCTGTATATTTTATGGTTACTCAGTAAACTGGTGAAAATCGCTTATAAACATCTATCTATATATAGTTTTTTAAACCGCTATCATGTATGAATATGCATCAATATGTAAATTTTGGGAACGCCCCCACGTCTTCAAGGCTCACTAATGGGAGAGGATTTCACCAGCCAGTTAGCTAACTGCTAGTAAGCTAGCTTACATTTGTCACAGGTGGATAGTATGTCCAAAAAATAAAAATGTAGACATTTTCTTTTTACCCCAAGTGCCAAAAGCATTTGCTGACGTTTGCGTTTTTAGTTTTGTGGTAGTTTTAAATCAATGAGGCTAATGTTAATGGCGTTTATCAAGATAAGAAAAACCCCTTAAGCTAGCTTTGTTGCTGAGAATTTAGGTTTGAAGTTCTGTGATCAATATAGGTCACTCATCACATCATCTGAACTGACTCAGGATCAGCTGAGTTTAAGCTAACGTGGGTGATCAACACACGCTACATAGTCTTCGAGAGCCTCCTAGTAAAGCAAATGTACTTGAATTGACCAGAATGTAGGAGATTACTGGTTAGTGACCAGTAGGTTGTGAGTTTGAATCCCTTGAGTAAGATCTTGGAGTGTTACAAATGAAGACCTGAGAGGCAAACGCAACTGTTTAAGTGTTTGAAGTCTTGGAAAAAAAACTATTGTTAGGTAGCTTGAGAATGACTGATCGCAGTGATGTTGCTAATGCCGGGGTCCGATTGCATGAATTCAGCCCGGTTTTGAAAGAGTTTGTTGTGGTTGACAAATTTCCAGCGTTGGGACTGACGAACGAGCCTTGTAGTGTAACATAATCGAAGAGCAGTGATCTGGCGTCTGGGACGACCCATGACACCCCACTGAAAAGTCTAGCATGCCAGAAATATTTGTATTTTCTCGCCTAGTTTGACAACTCCTACGACGTGTTCCTTGATAGCCATGATTAACAATTTCTTGACCCTCTTCCCCGACGACACGCAAGGACATGAGCGATGATTTGTTGGGGTCAATCTTGTAGTGTTGCCAGGCTCCTGCCCAAGACACAACAACAATTTATGGCACTTGGATTGCCTAAACCTGACATGATGACCAAAATACAAAAATATTGTGTAGTCTGATCCGGGCATTACACAAAACTGTTAAGTATTGAATACAGTGGAAAGTGATGATGGAAACAAGACAGAACTATCAGAAATGGCAGCTTTTCCCTTTGATCTGTTGGTAAAAAAAAAAAAAAAAAAAGACCCCAAAATGACTAACTGTACTTGGCATCAAATGCAGACTGTCCTTTCAGCAGCACCAATATTACATCGACTTATGTATTTTAGCTTAGCAATTAGCATGCTTCCTCTGAGGATCCAGAAATTTTTTGAGAAGCTGAAGGTTTCTAGCAATCTCCTGAACAAGAACTACACGGTTCCTGAATGAGTTTCAGCTTTGCAAAACCCCCAACCGTTCAAATTTGTGACTTGGCCATGTTTCCCCTTTTTAAAAAGGAATTTTCTAGTATTTCTTTCGACATAATCTTTGCAACATGGTGGTTCTCAAACTTTTAGCTGTAAAAATAAATTTCACAGATCCCTTCAGTACAGATCCATTTATTAAAGTCGTAGTGCTTTCTATTCCTGAGGTTTCCAAAGAGGTCCAAGTTGATGTTGATGTTATTTAGGCTGATTTTGTTTATAACTTAATAAGGTTTGGAGTAAACTCATTAAAACAAGGGTTCAGTGAAATAGACGAATAGCTATACGGAGACTATAATAAATATAACCCCTGCCAATTCCGACCCACCAACCAGATCCCCACTGTTACACGACAGCTATCAGTGAGGGAGAGTGAAAGGCTAACACTTGCTTCTTCTAAGCTATTTGAAGCCAGTCTCATCTTTTCAAACTGCTTAGGGCAATCAAACGAAAGCACAATCCACCCTCTTCCGCATACATGAGCTCAAGATGCCCACGATTGGCTAGTGTTGCTGTGATTGACAGGGGGGAGAGAGTATGCCATCCCCTTCCACCCAGAGTGCACGGACGGCTGTGGCATCATCAGGTGCACTTTTCTGTTGCACCACTTGGAAGCCCAAACATAATAACTTTGATAATGATGGGTTGTGATTTTCTGTCCTGTAACGAAATTACTACACGAACTACTGCTGTAGCGTATGTGCAATTACCATAAACAAGATTGTCCACACATTTCCCTGTTCTGAGAGAAGAATAAAAACCTGTTTACTCCAAACTCACTTCTAATAGAAGCCCAAGGGCACATACTGTAACCCATTAATAAACCTAGTATTTTGTATATAGGCACAATATACTGATTTGTAAAACCTCCATAGGGGAAGACTGCATACGTATCCTGTAGGATTGTGTACGTAATAAAAGCGAGCTCTTGCTGTTTTTGTTTTTCTACCTCAGTGGTCAGTCATGACGGAGTTCTGGTTGATCTCGGCTCCTGGAGAGAAAACCTGCCAGCAGACGTGGGACAAGCTGATGGTGGCCACCACTCGCACCAACAACCTGTCCACTAACAGCAAGTTCAACATCCCGGACCTCAAGGTTCTGCCATTTTTTACATTTATTTATTTATCTTAATTTAATATTTGGTACACTGTACCATTTGGTGCATCACTGAAATGTATTGTGAGCAATTTCCATCCATGGTATTGAGATTCATTAGATATTTATGCCTTTGTCAGACAGAATTGTTTGCTAGTTTTGTGAAATTCCCGTCTGAGGAAATTCAGGACTTCTCTGTTTGAGTAAACTGTGAATCCTTTCAGTTCCTCTTCCATGAATCTTAACAGACTGTGACCTGTGTGAATGAATCTAACTGTTCACACTTCTCTTAAAGAGTTTCAGGTTAAATGAACTTTCACAAAGACTAATGTGTTTTATTGGGTTTAGTAAGATAAAGGACTACCCAGTGCTTACATGAGGAGAGATTCAGTTACGTTTTTTTTTGTTTTTTTCTTCCAGTAATTTAACAGTCTGGTGAAGTTTACAGAAACATTTCTGTGTCTTTACTAAAGAGTAAAGTATTGGCACCCTTTTCTTGGGTAGGTGTGATGTTTCTGGAGCACCAACATACAGGAGGCTCAACATCTTTTAGTTTGTAATATTTAAGGGCATCTGTATGCATTTCTTATTGTTGCATAATGCTGACCTTGCACATCTTTGCACATCTTAGGATGAAAAGTATGTGCTCCTCTTTGCCACATAGCAGCAGTTTGTACCCCTTTATCAATTTGTTTGTGCCCAGTGAGGCGAGAACAGAAGCGGCGCCGTGTGAAGCTCTGACTGATCAAACAGCCTGGCTGCGTTTTCTTTGCTCCATCATGCTGCTTTCTGATCAAAGCCCGTGTCTCTTGGTTCCCCTGCAGGTCGGGACGTTAGATGTTTTAGTCGGACTCTCGGACGAGCTGGCCAAGCTGGACTCTTTTGTGGAGAGGTATGGGTTTTTTTGTTTTTTGTTTTTTTCCTCCCCTCTCTTCACTCTCCAGGAAAACTTTGCAGTGCAAACCATCACTCTGGCCTCACACTTTAATCTGAACAAACCTTTCCAGTCTCGCCCAGGCTATTTCAGTTTGTATCCTGTGAAATTTTGTGTTTGCGATGATGCGATTAGTTTGGACAGGCTCTGAGTTCAGGGTTCGAGTCAAAGGACTTTAATCTTTCCTGCTTTTTTAGCATGCTGAGGAATCTCACTCAGCAGTGTGATGCTCGCTGTCCCTGGCTAAAATTAACCATTGGCAGTTTGGTGACACATCACCACCTCTTTCCTCAATCATATTTAAAACTCATGATTTATGCCTCAGGCGTGGTTACAAGGTTCTATTTATAAATGTCTGGAAGCTCTAAAAGCTCAAAATTCACAGACGAGTCTCCTGGACACAGTTTTTTGTCCCCCCTCCCCTTTTTTTTTTCCTTCAGTGTACTAGTTGAAAAAGACTCAGACCCTCAGAAGCTGCATTAAGGAGCAATGCTACTTAGGAAGTAAATTTAGCAATGTAAAATTGCTTTTTAATAAATGAGGTTTCTGTCTCTCTATGGCCAGTATGAGGATATGGTATGAATATTGTGGTAAATTGTGGTAAATTGTCACAATGCATGTTTCTTAGCATCTGATTGGTATCATTAGTCACATTAACAAATAAACAATTAGTAGCTTGGTCAGAAAAAAAAAATCACCAAATCGTCTAAAGGCAGTTGCAAAATGCTGTCAATAAACATTTAAAATACACTGACTATATTGCAAATTCAAGACTATATCCATTACTCTCTAACACAAAATGTATTCAGAAGAGATAGACATGACAAATCTTACCAAAATTTTAGCCAGTTTTCCAACACCGGAGCAGTAAAATGCGTATAATCCTATATATTTATGCTCTCCTGAATTTCTATGGAATCCATGAGCAATCAGACCCACACAATTAACCACAACTTTTTCTCTTTATACAACTACACAGATTTATACCACAGCTTGGTAGAATTCTTGAATCTGATCAACTGCAAGATAAATGACAGGTTTATAATTATAATTATGCGCTTGTTCTTGTTTTAGTGACAAGCTTTTTTTTTTTTTTTTTTCTTTTATTAACTTTGAGAGAAGGAATGACTGTCTTTAATGAGCTGCTTTAACATAAGTGTTAACAGGAACTTGTTTTGTGGACGTTCACCACCAACATGAAACGTAACTGACTATAAACGGATAAAATGTAGCATTGGCAAATTATGACATGCTGCTATACAGCTATGGAAAAAATAAAGAGGCCACTGTTAATGGTGGTCACCAGCTGTATTTCTAGGTGTTTGCTGAGGTGTTTGTGTGGTTGCTAGTGTGAACCGATTGTGTAAATAGTTTTCATGGTCCTAAATCAGCAACCCACCCATTGCCCAAATAATAGACAATGCTTTCATTGCTTCAGAGTTTCTGATTTATGCATCTGAACAGTGACTATAAACCATTTCCTTATAGTCCTGAGGGGAAAACTGGGAACAATCCCATTTTCTGATTTTTTTTTTTTAAACGCTTTTTTCCCATCTGTTTTCACCAAATTCTCAGTTTGCCTTTGAAGCTCTCATGAAAGTGTTTTCTGAGGCCAGTACAGGATGGTAACAGGGTGTGATGATGTGTGTTTGATGCGGTTTGCAGTGTGGTGAAGAAGGTAGCGCAGTACATGGCCGACGTCCTGGAGGACAGCCGTGATAAAGTTCAAGAGAACCTGCTGGCAAACGGAGGTGAGCCAAGCACTCGCATCTCCTTCATCTCCACATAGAAACTCTGAACCCTTTTTTTTGAGCTTTTCTGAGTTTTCTTATTCTTTATGTTATTAGTGGATCTGATCACCTACATCACAAGGTTCCAGTGGGACATGGCGAAGTACCCCATAAAGCAATCTTTGAAGAACATATCTGAAATCATATCTAAGGCAAGTCTAGATGGATGTATTATGAGTAACAATAATGCTCATGATCACGGTTCTGTAGAGGGCAGTTTTGGGGTTTGGCCAGTACATGCTTGTATACTTGAGCCGTGTCACTTGAATGCTGAATAATAAAGCTTTTGTCTCCCTCTGCTGTTAACAGCAAGTAACACAGATTGATAACGATTTAAAGGCTCGAGCTTCAGCCTACAACAACCTGAAGGGAAACCTGCAGAACCTGGAGAGGAAGAACGCGTGAGTGAAGAACACTCGCATGACTAAACTGTTACTGACTGTATTTAAATACATTTGGTTTAAGTTAAGGGGGGATTTTTTTTACATGGACAAAACCTATAGTGATTTTGAAGCTGTGCTTCACACCAGATTTACCAAAGTTTCAGAAATGGGGTTTTGTGAACGTAAAACACTACCATAATGGAAAGCATAACGCACAACTCTACCTAGAGTGCAAACGTTTGTACCCCTCACTGTTTTTAAATGCAATATTACTCTATTGGTTGCTAAATTGTACATTTAAAACGAGCTGAAAATTAATTGTGGGTGTATCCTGTAAAAAGATAACAATCCAAACCTTTTAAACATATGTAATCATAAGTATAGGTATATAGTGCATAGAAATTGTACTCCTCATGGTTTTAAATAAAAAAAAAAGTGACATTTTTATTGTTTCATTTTACAGTAAATCAACTAAGACATTTTTATTTTAAGAAGTTAAGAATGAAATGTGTGTGTATCCTGTAATAAAGCATAAGTCAAACTAAAAGAAAAGAAAAACAGACTTGAAGAAAACAAAGCAAAATAGCCAAAGCCTTTAGTATTTTAATCAACAGATGCAATCGTTTTGATCAATATGTATATTTGTGCATTTTTGATAGTAGTTTATTTTCATAGTCTCTGTATGCCCTACAGCATCTTTTAATTTTACACAGGTTAAGCATTTCAATAGATTGAAATTCTAAAAAAAATTGATTTATTTTTCCAATCAAAGCTATAGATGTCACTCCATTTTCCATCTTGATACAAAGTCTTGCAGTGGATTAAGCTACATGTTTCAAAATGAATTCTGATGTTCAGACTTGTGTTATAACATATAACCCATGTCCTCAGAGGGAGCCTGCTGACCCGCAGCCTGGCCGATATCGTAAAGAAAGAGGACTTTGTGCTCGACTCTGAGTACCTCGTCACTTTGTTGGTGGTGGTACCAAAGTAAGTGAAGCATGTTTGGATGTACTGTGTATATATATTTTTAAAATTTCTATCTTTTGACAGCTTTCAGAATTTCCCAGAAGTCCCACTCTGTAAAAAAACTAACAGTTGATACGACTCTCTCTTCAGGACAAATTATGCAGACTGGCAGAAGACGTACGAGACTCTCGCGGAAATGGTGGTGCCACGGTCCACAAAGTAAGCTCAGCGTCTTTGTAAACCATGAGCCAGGTTAAAGCAGATAGAACTTGGTGAGGCTTACAGTCCAGATTGATTTATAGTCTGGATGTTGGGAGAAATGGATTAAACTTGATCTATGAAGTAGAAGGGAAAAGAATTCTGAACAGACCCAGAGAGGTTTGTTTATTGTAAATATTCTTTTGGGGTGCCAATAATTTTTGCCATATATATTTTTGGAAGAAAATCTTAGCGATTTTAGCAGGGTAGATGTTTCTTCAGTTGTTTAAGTGGATATTTTGAATTGTGCGCAATGTTTATATTTTGCACAATCATTCCGTACTCTCTTGAAGGGTGCCAATAATTCTGGAGTTTACTGTAAAAGATAATATGGATGCATGCAAATATCAGGAAGTACAATGGTTCACTAATACACGAGTCAGGATCTGCTGGACTGACTCTGAGCTTCGTTTCTCTACAGTTTGCTGTTTGAGGATCAGGACAGCGGGCTGTTCAGCGTCACACTGTTCCGCAAAGCCATCGACGACTTCAGGCACAAAGCCAGAGAGAACAAGTATAATGGAGATTTCATATTTACTACTGAAATATGATTGGTCAGAAGATGGTGATTAATTTTCCTTAACAGAAGTGCTGTGATAGTAGTACCAGCTATAATTCAAGTAATATTGATGTGCTGAGAACGTTATCGTTTCTATAGTAACTTCTCATTCACAGGGACGAGAACGACAGACAGTCTAATGCTAATAATAATTATAAAGTGATTTGAGTATGAGAAAGGTGCCAGAGTGATTATTATTGCATTGTTAGTACATAGTTGTTAGTTTTGCATCTTCGTAATCTTCCATTAAGATGTTTTTACTGTTTGCAGGTTCGTAGTACGAGATTTCCAGTACAACGAGGAGGAAATGAAGGCGGATAAAGAGGAGATGACGAGGCTCTCCACCGATAAGAAGAAGCAGTTTGTATGGATCGGTCTCAGCTTTTCTTAACAAGTGCTTTTTAATAAGATATAATACATCTGATATGATGGACCGGACTCTGCTCATCCTGATTTACCAGGCTAAAAGTGTTGTTAGCTAACATATTATAATATTTGAGTATAATATGAGTTGGTGGATTGTCAAGCCTTAAGCAACTAATTGTCCTAAAACAGGGATGGTTATTAATGCTGTGTTTGGTGTCTGCAGGGTCCTCTGGTGCGATGGCTGAAAGTGAACTTCAGTGAAGCTTTCATCGCCTGGATCCACATCAAGGCTCTGAGGGTGTTTGTGGAGTCTGTGTTAAGGTATAATTATAGAAAAGTCTGTGCTATTCTATAACTCTAGTTCATACAAGTGTAGGTTTGTACTGGAGCTACAGGGCTACAATAGCTAACTAGTAAGTAAGCTACATTTAAAGCCACCCATTTAAATAATCAGTCGTCTCAAACAGGATACAATTTAGTCATTTAGAGTCTTGCTCACTAACAGCGGTCCAATGGGAACTCGGACAGACATGCTAACTTGCTTATGTGATTTCTGACACTGTATAATACACTCCTTTCAACCCCCAGACTCAGGTAGGAGACGTTTCCCAAAGATTGAATGATAGAAGTGATTTGGATGCTGATATTTCTTTTTAATGACCCATTCATTCATCTTCAGTCAGCGCTCTATGCTGGTCAGGGTTGTGGTGGATCTGAAGTCTACTTAACTTAAGTTAAAGGAGGAACTTCAGACATCGGACATGCACACATGTGGTATTTGAAAAAAATATGTTTGTGTGCCCTGTGTTAACGGTGCTTGTCCTTGCTCGTGCAGGTACGGCTTACCTGTGAACTTCCAGGCCATGCTGCTGCAGCCCAATAAGAAGAACATGAAGAGGCTGAGGGAAGTGCTGTACGAGCTCTATAAGCATTTGGACAGCAGTGCTGCTGCGATTATTGATGTAAGTGTCAGTTATGACCAAGATTCAGTGTTCTACACGCGCGCACACACACACACACACACACACACACACACACACAACGGCCACAGCTTAAGGGTTTCTTACTCCTTTTCATTCTGAATGGGTGTGGAGTGGGACTAGAGCTTTCCCCAAGAGAAACAAAGAGAACCATGTATTTCATGATTTAGATGTACAAAATAAAGCAAGATTAACGATATGGTCCAATCTCCCTTAAATGACATAGCTGAGTTTGTGCAAAAGTTTGCACACGCTGACTTTAAAATGATTACATAAATAAGACCTTTATTGTAAGCTGTATAAATTGTGGAGAAACAACAAAAAATGTTTTACTGACCTTAAATTATAGGTACTATTTTAAACACTATTTACTGATAGTATCAGTTATAGTGGGTTTTTTTTTTTTTTAATGCTTTTCTTTTGCACTTGCACAACCTAAAGTGGTGAAACACCAACACGAAGTCTCCATTGTTAAAATGTCTGACTAAAAAAACCTAACTGTGGTATAATGATCAACCTGTATTATCCATCCATCATCGATACCGCTTATCTGTCAGGGTCACGGGGGAAGCTGGCGCCAATCCCAGGTCTCCAATCTATCACAGGGCTAACACAGATGAACAAGCATTCACACTCATGTTCACACCTATGGGCGATTTAGAATAGCCAGTTGACCTAATCTGCATGTCTTTGGACTGTGGGAGGAAACC
>JAOTRR010000028.1:15257229-15269868 GCA_028570945.1 Gogo arcuatus | reverse complement strand
ATTCCTGTTCTGAGATCCTCCTTGCTCTGCTGCTCACTCCGGAGTGTGTGACTGCCTTCCCCATCATGTTTACAGAATTTTTTTTAATCTAATATCATCTCTGTATTTATAAGTGAATGGATCAGATCTGTATCTATATATAAAAGAAGCAATTCTGTGTTTTAATGATTGTCATTCCATTGTAGGTTAGTGCTTTGTGTTTGTTCCCTTTCAGAGTCACTAATAGATATTTTGTTGTGAGGACGCTGGTGTCTTTACCGTCTCTATATCAGTAGTTCCACACTGAGGAACGAACTGTGTTACAAATGATAGAATATTGGACAATGTGTTGTGTACATTTGGTGTTGATGAAAAATAATATATATATATATATATATATATATATATACAGTATATGTGAAAAATCTTGTGTTCCAGCCCTTGAATTTGTTCATTAATTTTAAACTCATTAGCACCTTGAACACCACTTTACCAGCAGACTGCAATAGCATTGTATTTCTTTGTTAAAATACTCAACAAACTTATTTATTTTTATTTTATTTTAATTCTAATGAAAAAGAAGTGACCAAGTCCAGGTTGGTTTACTTGTTGGCCAGGTGTTGAATAATTTCCTATAACAGCATGGTTCTGGCAATAATGCAGGCTGCAAGGTTTATATTAATGCGCTGGTTCTGATATGGTATCGTTTCTATAGTAACAGCTCATTTACAAGGACTTGTATGTTGGCTCTCCTTGTAATATAAGCCTAATAATGAACAGATTAAACATTTGTTGTTTAACAAGGAAAATCACTGATGATATGAATTTTTCTGCCAGATGTTTCTTTAACATTTATGGAAGGAGTCTCCAGTGTCAGTTTTAGGTTGTCTGATACACGAAAGCCTTCAGGACGGCATGCTTTCCAATTTGATAAGCATGTCAAAAAGAAAGGTTAGTGAGGGAAAGGCTGTTTATACCTGCTATAATGTCAGTAATAGCTGGAACTAACCTGTTGTGCAGGTTAATGAAAAAGTATCGCCGGTATTAGGTAGGTTTCCAACTCTTAATTATAACAACAACGGCAGCAGTTTGAAGGTATTGCATTTGTTTATTATGATCGTCCAGATTTTGGGAAACAAAAATAATCAGTCACAGAACCAATGCACAAGCACAGATGTACATGCACTTTCCAGTTGTCGTTTGTATGAAGGTACAGATTCAGCCAAGCTCCACAAGTCTTTTTTAAAAACTTCACGCATGAGGAAAGTCCATCATGGTCCTTCATAGTCATGTGCATTGAAACGCATAACACCAGATGTTACATACATGTGCCTCTCTCTCAGATCCCATCTGCTAGTAATGCCTATTTAAATGATGAGGGTCTTGCTCACAGGTCCATATTGTGCCTCTCAGTCCTGTGATGTCAAGTGACAACTTCCTGGCGAGGCAGTGCTTGCAGGGCTTGTTGAAACAGCATATCATGTCTAAGGACTCTGGTGCATTTTAGTAGTGTTGTGCTTAGCTTCAGTAGTTGTTGTACTCAAATAGCTGTGCATATGGTTTTTAGGAAATCTGTGAACCATCACTAACTTTATGGAACAGAGAAAGGCAATAATCATAAGGGGATAAAATGCAGCTTATGTAGATTAAACGCAAGAAACATTTCTTTGAAAAAAAAAAAAAAGGATTTCTCGAATGAGCAACCAGGCATCATTGATGTTCTCGTATCACTGGCTGAAAAAACAATTGTGTTGTCGGTGTGCTTTTCTTCCTATATTACCTCCTCAGTAGAGCTTTTAGACTGTTCGTACTCTTAGTCCGTGACCTAGTGAACCAGTTTCAGGATGTATCTGTTGGTAAAGACTTAAAAGCAATTCTGTAAGTCACTCTGAATAAGGGCATCTGCCAAATGCCGTAAATGTAAATGAACAACTACATAACACACTACTTCATTAATATAAATTAATACAGTAAAAATAATTTGATATGAGATTGTATACTTCAAAAGGCCTAAAATATTGCCATAACATTCTGTAGATGACTAAACTGTATGTAGTATTGTGAAATAATGCAGAAAATAGAATTTGTAATGTAAACGTATTATATTGGTAATTCATTTTTAAAAGAATAATGCGATAACACGTAAACAGTAAATCTGTCAAATGATTCAGACTCAATAAAGAAGGTATTAGTTGAGGTACAAAAGGGTTTTTGTTATTATTATGATGTTCAATTTAAGAAACCACATTTCATTTTAATTACATTTTCGCCTTTTAGAATGGGCTAATATTGATTTGGCAAATCATCTCCCAGTATATTTTAATATAAATGTGTTGTGCTTATTAGAGAACCACTGTTGCTCAAAACTGAGGCTCTAGTTGCTGTGTCTCCTGTATGAGACATTTGGGAATTTGTGCAGGTCTTAAATATGCATTAAATAAAGTGTCAATTATATGTTGTGTATTCTGTAGGATAAACAAGATTACAATAACTTTATGGAATTGAGAAAGTCAATGGCTTTAAGGCAAATAAACATCTTTTTGTATGCAGGCTATGTAGCAAAATGAAAAAACAACAACTGCACAACTAGGTTATTTATACAAAAGAAAAACTCGATCAATTATTTCAATTAATACCATTATTGACAATGTTCATATGGAGATATACAAACAAATGATGGACTACATATGTATGCTGAACAACTGAAATGTCAAGGGATGCAGACATTCTTTCCAGTGGTGTGGGATGGGTAAAGGAAGGGCTTTATATTTAGTACTAGATAATGGAGAGAACCAACATGGCTACCAGTGACACTTCACATCAAACTGCTGAGAACAGTACTGATACTGGTGAAATCTCATCACTGTGTAACTGGGATTAGATTAATAAAGGGGATTTGGAGTAGGACTGGCACCAAGGCATCATTACAACATCTCGCATCAGTGGCTAAACAACAGCATGTCACTCGATTCATATAAAAATAAATACAGCTTGATTGACGGTCTGTACACCTGCAGCAAATACACATATTTACAAGACAAAACGGAGACTGTTTCAGTCCAGCCTGTTGTACATTACACACATCACAGGATATGACAAGACATCTGCCCATAATCAGTTTTATACCATGGCCATGGAAAAGGATCCAAACAAAAATGTTTTCATAATTCTACTTTTTAAATCACTGATAATATTTCTAAATTTGGATAAGGTACCAATATTTTTGCCAATATTGATGAGAAATTTCTACACAGACAACCTGGTATTCACTCCTTTGGATATTTTCTGTTAGCTTTATGACTCAATGTCGCCATGTTTCAAAATGGTGGAACTATAGAAGCCCAGTTAGCAGTTGACGCTAACAGTATTTAGAGGAACGTTTTAGCTGTATGGAGCATTTTTTTAGTAATTGACCAACACATCTGAGGTAAATGTTGATATTCTCGACAACTCTGTCTGGTTTCTGCATTCTCTCTCGGTTTACATTCTCTACAATAAAAGACTTGCAGGTTCCTAGCTAGCTTCTTCACCTCAGTCATTAACTAGCCTCCATTCTTAGCATCCACATTTCCCAGTTGCTTAGCAGCAGTGTTTAATAGCAAACAAAAATAGCAACTGACTAAATAAATTTCATAAAGTCATTTGCTCATAATTTCCTATGCCGTATGGATATCACCTCCCTAAGTGATAGTCCCTTGTTGAGTGAACTTGACCATGTTTTTGCACAATTTTTATATATTACCCACTAATAATAAAGTATTGGCACCCTTAGATTGATTTGGGTGTGGTCATGGAGCAATAAATTTGCCTTCACACTGTTCAGTAGTCCTTCGGACAAGCATCAGAGCAAAGTAAAATAAGCATTTTTTTTGGTGATTACATTAAAAAGTACTCAATTAGTCAACTACTCATGTCTGTTATGAATAATCATATATATATTTAAAGGTAAAAATATTAATTAACATTTGGGTAAATGGATTCCTGAGTCAAAGCGACAGTTCTGTCCATTTTAAACCTTTAAGTGAACATTATTATTATTATTATAGTACTGCCTTTCTTCTCTCCTTTAGATGTTTTCACAAATAAAGGATCTCTCTAAGACATCTGTCCTTATGTTGCTTTCTGAATGTGACAGACTTTATCTCAGTAGCCCAGGGAGTGTGGAGATATTTTGAAGTGTCAACAATAACAATGCGTTGCGTATCTTCTAACTGATTATGGACACATGCCTCTTTGTATGTACACCTGAACAAATCTGTTTAAGAAGAAGTCCTACGTTTAAAAGGATTTTATGGCCACCATATTACACAGTCAACAGCTCACGTTGTAGTAAACTCCAGGACAAATAGAGGGACATGAGGACCCCACTTTAGGAAGTACGTCGGTCTAGTTCAAGTTATCTTTCTTTAAATACATGATTCAGACCTCATGAATGGTTCTCTCAGACATCCGGTACTCAGATCCTGTGGCTGAGGGCAGGATGAGTGAGTGCATCTTGCGCTTCATTCGGCCGCGTTTGGTGGCCAGGGAAAGGCTGTGCTTGCTGGAAGAGATGATATCCGAGATGAACCTCTTGCAGTCCACACACACCTCCATGGTGCTCCAGTCTTCAGTTAGTTCCTTGGGAAGCTCGATGTCCTCACGTGAGGATGACGCTGAGGACTGACGTGATGACTTGGACAGTCTGAGAATTATTTAGGAAGAGGTAAAAGAAAAAGAATGAAATATCAAGAAATTGGATTTGGTCTGGGTGATCGTTGTACCCGAGTGTTAAAACGCAAGTCACATTATGCTGGAAAAACAATAATTGCTAGATAAGCTTTTCTAATATTTGGAAATTAGTTGTTTCTATGGCAATGCAAACCACACCAAAAATTGATAGCTATGCTCTAATATCTGGTTCCGGATAGAAAACCTCAGGTAATCTGGACCTTTCACTTTGTGAGGGATCAACACAACATGATGCCATTAAGGCCCACTCCACGATGTCCGTGAAGGCTGAAGGGTACGGTACCTGCTCACGGTGCGCTGAAAGCTAGGGCGGCGCTGGCTCGTGCTCGTCTTCTCTGACTTATCCCGGGACAGTGTGGAAGTGGATGGTCCCAGAGAGTAGATGGGTAGGCTGCTGTATGGTTTAGAGGGCAACCGAATCTGTGCAAGTGACAGGAAACAAAAGTTTGTCAAAATATGGTCTGGTACCAGTAATGAGTACTCACTTGTCTATTTTGTAAAATCCTCCAAGTCCTCTAACTTAAGGTAGAAAATAAAAGTCTTGAGGATAGGAAACTAGGCTTGCACCTTGGTATTTATATAGTTAGGACTTTAAAATTACAACTAAACATGTAGAAAATAATGTATATAACATTTTATTTTACTCTCTCCCAAGTCTGCTTATACTGTGTAACTCAGTCAATTCTCAAAATTGAACAGAAATTCATTATATATTGTGTTCTATGGCCATTAGCTATCCTCACAATAGAGTTTGTGGAAAGTTTCCAGGACAAAATGGCTCACCCATACTTTTCCAGTGGCATTTATTAAATTTGCATTTTGCTGGAGAAGGAGTTATACTATTGGCTGTTCTGGATATAAGCCAAGCCATTTGATACATCCAACCTTGACTTCCTGTTTTAATGAATGAATGGCAGCTCTAAACTGGCAGATACTGATCAGACGTTGAGACTTACCTTCTTACAGCATTGTGAACACACAGGTCTGCAAGGAGGAAGGAAAAATTTCTGATGTAAAAACCGTACACAGCTCGTCTACATCTCAGATTTCATAATGGATCATTGGTCCTTTACCTTTTGCAGAACTGACAGGTGTAAGACCAGGTGAAGAAGGAGAACCGTTTAGTTCGACAGCAGAAGCAGAGCTGCATAAACAAATCTCTTTTAACAGGATATTCCACTCAAACTCTCAAAAATATTTGCACCAAAACAAAAGAATATGTTCCAGCCAGCTCTTCGCTATCATTCAACAGCTACCAAGAGGGTGAAGGCCAACACGTGCTTCCTCTGAGAAATGCAAGAAACATGAAGCTAAACCAACCTCATCTTTTGAAACTGCAGCTCATGCTGTGTCACAAATGGAGGAAAGCGCTATTTGCCCTCTTCCACATACATGAGCACACAGATACCCATGATTGGCTAGTGTCGCTGTGATTGACAGCAGAGAGAGTATACCCCTCCCACTCAGAGAGCACAGCTAATTTGACTTCCTTTATAATAACTTTCTCTGTGTTTTTTTCCTTGATCACTGTTACTTGTCCTCTTCATGACTCATCTGTAATGTACTTGATATTCGTAGGGTGTTATGTAAGCAGTGATCCTTTCCTACCTTTCCTTTCTTTAGAGCGTTGTAGATGTCTTTGTACTGCTGGAACTTCTCCAGCTCGGCTTTGACCAGGACCTGCCGGATGTGCATCACCTCCTCCACCGTGAGGGCCAAACACTCCACCGGGAAGCAGAACTCCTCCTGAACACCCACACAGCACACATCACAAAGGAGTTAAAGCACACATAAAAAAACCCCCACAGAAACATACAGTATAGATATACAGCCTACATATTCGTATTCATATTTACTCAAATGTAGCGCTGTCAAAAACAATTTTTTACCAGTACGTTATGTTTTATTGACATCATTTATTAAAAAATGATGTTGATTGTTTCATTGGAGCTGTATTGCTAATTCCTGATCATCTTTCGCAAGCAGCCAATCAGAGCAGAGCTTGGGACACTCCTGCTTCTTCAGCTGGAGCTTTCTGATCTTATGACTAAAATCCTGCTGCTGTGGACAATCTAGCATGAAAAGCATAAAGATTTGCACTTCAGTAGATAATCTCACCTGGACTCTGATTCACGATATGCTCATACTGAACATCCTTTCAATACACTCAGTGCTGTTTGTCTTTACTCTTCTACACCTGTATACTGTAATGATTTATAATCTCACTATCCACTGGCAACCAGAAGAGGAGGAGTTCCCTTCTGAGTCTGGTTCCTCTCAGGTTTCTTCCTCATGTCGTCTCAGGGATTTTTCTTCATCACTCTCGCCTCACGCTCTTTATCGACATCCAGATTTCTGTCAAGTTGCTTTGTGTCTCTTTTAGTCAGCCACCATGTTATGTATACATTTTTTTTTGGAAAACTAAGAATTTATGCCAGATTTACAAACGTTTCAGTACCACTGATTTTCTTGATGAATGCCAATAGCTGTAAATTACCAAGCTGATTTACATTTAGTGGAAAAACCTCTCAAAACTCCATAAAATGCAAAGCTCACAAACTGAAAACGACAAAATGACGACTAAATGGTGAAAGAGCACTACCTAAGCGAAGTGTGCGATAAATTTAATCTTCCAATAATGCAGCTCAGCCAGTGCAGCTTGTCTGCAACCACAGACACACTAACTCTTCCTCCTTTTATAGGGTGACATTTCTTTTCTAACTGAATGGCTAGTCTTATTTGTTTTCATTTATGGTGTTCCCTTCTTTCAAGTCATTAATATCAACTTAATTTCATACAATTTCCACTAAAGTCACAATTTCCACTAACACACAATCTATACATTCCTAGTTATTAGAAGCTGGTGAATAAAAGAGTTACTTCCTGAAGAGACATATGGTTCCAGTGGTTCCATTATAGATGTTTATTTAATGCCAGGAATTTTGCGGTGTTTAGGAAGATGCATGGCTTCATCCCAAGCAACTACTTTTTTTCATAAAAACAAAAATCATTAAAACTGAGCATGCAAGAGTTCCTTATTGACCCACTAAGGATCTGGAGCTCTGCCTGCAGGGAGGGACGAACTGCCGGACGCTGGTGGGCGTCTCCTTCTCTATGGAGTGTCTCCTTTGTGCTGGCTGCTTCCTCTCCGGCTGCGGCGTGGAGGAGATGGGCAGGAACATGGGCGGGGCTAAAGAGAGCAGATATTGTACATTATTACAATTTTAAAAAACTTTATAGGTAGCATCTTTGATTTTCCAGTGTCTGTCATTGCAGGTGACTCACTCTTCTTTCCCACCACAGACTCCGGTGATGTGTCCTCAACTATCGGTGTGGAGATGCTGGAGCTGCTGGCTGACCTTTGACCCACTGTCTCATCCTGCAGAATGGAACATACACCAATTAATAGTTATAGTAACCTATATGGTAAGTCAACTGTTTAGCATTAAAGTCCCAGTAGTAGAAATTAGCTTTATCTTAATCTAACATGGCTCACTATGAGTGAAAACTAATAAGGGACACGGTAGCGTTATGTGGATATGTCTCCACTCAATTTCCTGCATGCTAGCCATATTAGCATTTTTTTAATGAAGTGTTCCTTCATACACACTCACATCTGAGTCTGAGCTGCCCAGTTCAGCGAGAGTGGGGGCATGGAGTCTCTTCCTCTGGAAGCCGCTGGTGCTGTTTGGCTGGAATGACGAGCCATTAGCTAACGAGAGCGAGCTGGATGTCTTCCTCGCTGCATCAGGGGCGGAGACATCTGGACAAAAGGACACATTGTTGTCACTCAATAAAACATTGAGGGTGTATGGGTGCACGAGTGTGTTTGTTAGAGAAGGTGGGAACGAAGGTGAGTCCATAAGCTGGTGTTACACACATACACACATACACACAACATGTGAGTCACACAATGTGCTCAGATGACCATGTTTGTGGACCATTTTGAGGCTTGTCCATCTGACAGATCCTGTCAGCTGAGTACACCATCATTTGTGCCACGAGATTAAATTCACAAGGTTGCCAGACTGGATCAAAAGTTACCAATCTGAGGTAGGGTTTATTCACTAATAAATCAGGTTGAAATCATTGACCTGCTAATGACACAAATGCATGAAATGATATGACACGTATTGCACGTTTGACTGAAGCATCACGAACAAACCAAATCAAAAGGACCGAATCACACCGAAAACAGGGTACAGGCAGATCGCATAGCTTTACCTGAGGAGTCAAAACTCTGAGACATGCTAAGTGGCCGAATTACTGCAAGCACAAAACAGTCAACGGGTTAAAACAGGCAGATTTTCCTGGTATATTAGAAACAGTGGAGAAATCTCTTCCTGATTATATATCCAGTGAAATTATGACTAGTTTTTAAAAACTATTCAGATATCAGATGTTTGGTGTCTAGAAAGGTCAGGAAATAGGAAATTGCCTTCATGGGATAATATCAGTAGGTCACTGGAGCTTCAATCTAAACTTTTACCTGAGTAATGGCTAGACACATTGGGCCTCATTTATCAAGCTGGATATGAACGGATTTATTCATAAATCGTTCGTATGAGAGTTTACACAAGAAATGTGGTATTCATGAGAATCCTGTAAATTCAGAAAAACGTTCGTATCCTACTCGTGCTCCTGACTGTGTGTAAATTTATGCATAAAAAGACTAACTAATGTAAACCTCAAATGTGATCAACTTCAAACCATATTTTGTGAAAACCATTGTTTTAGACTACTGCCATTAATTAAAGAACATGAAAAAGAAAGAAAGCAAGCCAAGACAAACCCATAAATTAAGACAAATGAAAATATACATTCAATTATGACAAATCAAATGCCAACGCATAAACGGAGGAAGGGTCGGTCTGTCTCCAAACGCCTCAGCTGATGGAAGATTTAATGCTTACTTTATTTTATTAGTGTAACATTTTAGGATATATTTTTACTGGCATAGAAGTGAGTCAAAATAACGTCCATTTCTGCATTTCAGACTTTACCCTGACCTTTCATTTCATGCTTCCAGCTGTTTGTGCACTTGACCTTTTATGGAGATTTATGGGCGTCACTAAATGCAAACAAACTGTCTCAGGAACACGCTTTGCACAAAGAAATTCAGCATTTCTAAAACCGGAGGATTTGGGGTTTTTTTTTTTTTTTGGTTACACACAACTTTAATAAAAGATTGATAAATGAGACCCACTGAAAGTGATTGAAACAGACTGTGAGTTTTATGCAGCATAGCAATGAACAGTGAGTCTAATGAGTCTAATGAACATCTTTAAATCAACAATTTGTGGCTCAATTGTTAATTTAAATGGACTTTAGGAGAATATACAGCATATCATCATAAGATGATAAAATATGTACATCATGTGTGCATGTTATCCAAAGCTCTGTATCAAATCACGCACTATGCACTACACGCCAACACTATACTCTATGTTCATTACTAACTGGATTTTACAGGGTAATATCACAGGATCATAGCAGTTTTAAGTTTTTATGCTGAACAGAAATGTAGTGTGCTATGTTCAGTGTGTAGTGTACAGAATTGAGGAGATTGAGATATGTGAAATGTTAATATTTGAAATAATTACATACATTACCACTTGTTTCATTCAAACCCACGCAACAAAAATGATCCAAAACAGATCTGTAGCTATTAGATAAGGAATCAAAGATATTTAATTAATTCTTTTAGTAAATAGTGACGCTTTTTTATCATTACTAACTGCATTACCCCTTCATCTTTTACGTTTTAGTAAATGAATGAATGAATGAATTAATATTAATAGTATAATTTGTCATTAATTCTCATAAATGTGAATGTGGACCAAAGTGGCCAGTGCGATACAAAAGGTACAGGATATGGGATGCCACCCAATATATCTGTGCGTACATGTGTGTGTTTGCGGTCTCACCCAGTCTGCTCCTGCGAATCTGGTCAGGCGACACTGGGCGGAGCTTCCTCTCCGATTTGATCTCCTCCAGGATCCGTTCATGGAGGCTCGGAGGACGTTCCACCTGAGGCTTCAGCTTACGTGCTGCCACCTGCAAACACACACACACACGCGCGCGCGCGTGCACACACAGGCACGCAGGCACACACACAGAATAGTGTTGTTCATCTGGGATTTTCATTAGAGTAGCTGTAAACGAATAGCTAAACAGCTAGGTTACCCTCACTCATTCACACATAAACTAAAGTATTAAATAAAACGAGGTATTAAATAAAGCAGCATTACAATGACAAGCTAAACATCATGACAAATGTATGTAACCAAGATCACCAGCTTGCTTAACACGATCATTAGGAGCCCTCAACAGTGCTTTTGCGTATTTTGATGAATGCGTGATGACACTCACAGGATTGAGGGGAGGTCTGGATCGGATGAACTCCAGGATGACCTCATGTGCGCTCTTCTTTAACCGAGGAGGAATGTCTCCGTTCACCTGAGGGACACGTACGAGTGCGTTATGGGTCTCCATTTGGTCTTAGTAAATAGGAGTGTGTAGGAAGTTAAATTATAATAAATAAATAAATAAATAAATAAATAACACACCCATTATTAGCATTCATAAGTTTGATGACCCTACATATTTCCCCTGTCGTGTTCTGGGGTACAATTAAAAAAAAAAAAGAAGGCAGCTCACATGCACGCATAGCCACACATAGGGATAGTGCAGTGTTGTTTTTTTGCATACTTATTATCCTTAGGATCGCATTACTGACTGAACCAACATTTTATTCAACAACATGCAACACGGTCCGGCTCAAATAACAATACATAGGAATTTCGGTTTCTGTCCTTGCGGCATATCGGATTCTTTACTTATGTGTATTCAGACACCAAATACTAATAAAATACTAGGAAATTTAAATATCAGTGGTTTCGTTGCTCTAAAGTAGACTTTGCAGCCTGCAAAACATAGCTTGGTAGCTGCTGCATTCTCCAGGACTGATGGTTTTAGAATAAATCAGGATTAAAATGATATACTTTCACAGAGTGTAGTTATTACTGCTAATTCAACCCAATGGGAACATGAATAGATTCGCTGTGTTTTCTTGATTTATCATGATCATTAGGTGCCATTTATTATTTATTAATTCTCCTCTTATATTAGAGTAGGAGGATGATTCCACGATTGGTGTTCACTGGTCTGAGTCTATTTTCTTCACCATGACTTTGCGCAGCGTGTAGCGTTTGGCGCGGATGTCGTCCATGAGCATCTCATAGGGTGTGAGCTGAAACTCGATGGGCAGAGGGTTGTACTGCCGTTCCTGCACCTTCTTAAGCTTCACACCGGTCCTCAAGTCCCTCATCACCTGCACCCAGAAGCGTGCCTGCACACCACAACAAATTCACACACACACACACACACAAACACACACTTTTAAACACTACAGACTGCAGTCACACACACTAAAATGACTTTTGAGGGTTTTTTTTAGTCCTATCTACTTTAAATGCTCACTGCTTAAGATATAACATTATGTAATGTAGTGTAGTGTAGTGCACTATGCAGCCAGTGAAACATCATTTGAGATTTAGCCACAAACAAGACAAGTCCAATAAGTGCCTGTTGGAAACTATTCACATGTAATATCAGTTTTAGAACAGGTATTTACTTGATGACATGCATTTGAACATCCTGTTTTTTAAAATAAGAGATATCTTGCTGATTCACTCACCCAGTCTGCGTTCTGGAGCTCATTCAGGTCTCTGGCTGAATCGACAGTCGTGTTGCCTTCCATCTTCCGCAGGTTCTGACCAATCACAGGCAAAAGAACACATTTTTACACCTCTGACATCATCGCCACAGACCCTAAGTATTATGCTTGCCAGTCCAGTGAAGGAGGCGTAGCCTACAGTACCAGTCAAAAGTCTGGACACACCTTCTAATTCAATAGTTTTTCTTTAT
>JAOTRR010000028.1:15230108-15241688 GCA_028570945.1 Gogo arcuatus | reverse complement strand
TATGCGCATGCGCATCTCTCCCAACCGCCTACTTGACCTGGTGCGCGCTTTGGCATAGAGGATTTCTGCGCCTATTTTCGTATGCGCATGCGCATCTCTCCCAACCGCCTACTTGACCTGGTGCGCGCTTTGGCACAGAGGATTTCTGCGCCTATTTTCGTATGCGCATGCGCCTCCTCGCCGGCAGTTTGAAACTATGGCGGCGACGCAATGTTTATCAATAACAGAGCAATGGATACGGGAAAGGTTAAACCTGCAACACCAGTGTTTAGGTGAGTATGTTTTAGAATACATGTTATAAATGTTGAATATGTCTTATAAATATTCTACAGAGACATTCCGTAATAGAGTGGCACTCATTTTATAAACTCACTTGAAGGTTTAGCATATGGTGCTAATTTAGGTGCTTACTTTTATCATTTACTTTCAGGGGATGTGCGATCACTGCGCCTGCCAGGAACATATGAAACAGGAAAAATAGGCCATTTGGGAATTTCTCTGAAGAACTTTGTTTGCTTGAAAAGTCTGGACCTTTCTCATAACGCCCTCGTTTCTGTAGAGGTGAGTTTTATCATATTTAATAGTATTATTTAGTGTTTTTTTCCCCCGAAGGAGTTTCCAGTGTCAGTGCTTTGTATCATGGGAAAGACTTCAGGATAGAGGACTTTGTGCTTTCTGGTTTCTCTGTAACATGACAAGCTACATTTGTTTTGTCTTATTAACTTAAAAAGAGGAAAATAAGAGATGCTGGTGATGGAATGACTGTTTAGGCGCTTTCTGCTATGAAGTAAGTGATAACAGGGACTAACTTGTCTCGTAGATGTTCCACAGCATTAAAGAAGATATATCCCTTTTCCACAAGTTGACACAGTTTCCTGAGGTCATATTGAACTAACTGACATGCTTTGGTCAAAATATGACAAGGATAAAGCACTTCAGATCCCTTCTCACCCTGTTCAAAATGGCTAATTTGAGTACCTGTTCCTTTAAATGATAATGAGCTACTGCTCACCCCAACCCCCCTCTTATGCCAGCCAATCAAGTTGCACTTTCCTCATGAATATTCATTCACAAAGGCAGTTCTCAACCATTAGTGGAGGTACTCAGATGATGGGGTGGGATAATTCTAATGAGCTCCCCGTGTGACATAGAACGGGGAGAGAAATCTGAACGGCTTGTTGAAGCACGTTTTCTGAAATAGGAGCCCAAAAGAAACTGACTGGGTGTCTTATTTCAGAGTTTGTGGGTTGGTAGGCACTTCAGATACCCAGGTGTATGTGCACATGCACTTGAGTTTTTCATAATATGTCCCCTTTAAATTCCCTTTAACTAAACTACAAATGGTTAAAATGTATGTGTCATTCAATAATAAAATTAACCATTGTAATTGTTGGCAACTTTCTGTGTAATAAGAGAAATAAAACACTTTTTTAGGACATGCTGGTCCTAACATAATCAACTTTGGGTCACTTCAGTAACTCCTTGTTGGGTTGTATAACACTACTGCCCCCTTTCCACCAATATTAAACTAGGCGCTAGTTCTGGGCTTATGCTTGTGTCTGTTTGGACTTTGTTCAACTTGTGAATCTTCTAAGAACTAGTTTGCTTTTCCATGGGCTAGAGACCCACCATAGTCATTCAATTACGTCACTGTATATGTATCCACTTTTCCAGCAAAGCTAGTGCCAAGAACAACAATGGAAGACTATTGGATTAGGCAGACTAGATGCTGCACTAGCTGTTTTTTTTTTTTTTTTAAATGGCAGTCACAGTTTTAGTTCTTGTTGTTCACGATAATCCCACCCCCAGCCCCTGACATAAGCAGTTCTTGGTTCTAGACCAGCAAAGTGTTGTTGCTGCTCTTGAACCAGTTTTCCTGGCCGAGAGCCGGTTCTTTGGCTGTCGAAATGCGAAGAGCTGGTATGAGATTAGGCACCGGTTCCAAACCGGCCCTCAAACTGCCAGGGGTATCTCCCATTGTTGATTATTTTCTTATAACAGCATGTCCGATCATGGACAATATCTTCCAATTTTTTTTTCAGCAGGGATCATGATTTTCAAATATTTTAATCAAAGATAATTTTGTGCTGTGTGTAATTTTAATTCCTTTTCTACTTTGTTTTCCAGGGAATTCTGCATTTAAAGTTGCTTGAGAACTTGAATCTGTACTACAACAGAATCTCCTCTCTTCAGGGCGTCCTGTCTTTAGGCAGCCTTCAAAATCTAAAGGAGTTGGATCTGAGACTGAACCCTGTTGTAAAAAAAGATCCCTATTACCGCCTGTACTTAGTCCAGGCAATCTCCAAGCTTCGTAAACTTGGTACATGTTTCTTACTCAGTACACTAGACACTAGTGTTGGTCTTGGATATATGTAAGTGCATGGTTTATTTGTTATTGTTCTTATCTTGACAGATGACTCTGTTGTGAGAGACAGAGAGAGAAAAGCAGCTCTCATGCACTTCTCTGCAGAGTTGGGACTCGAGTCCAGTCAGAAATCTCCACTTTCTACAATGGATATAAAGAACAGGTGATTATATCTTTTATAGTTTCAATTACCAGGGGTGTAGAGATTGACTGATCAAAATAATAATCCATACAGATTCAGAACAGTGTGTATTGGGCTTGATAAGTTGTTTAGATGAAGTCCATTTTTACACATGCAGCTCTTTATTACTGGTGTATTATTATGAAGGAGGCGTGGTTTCTATGCCTGTCTAAATGGTATTGTCTGGAACCACTGGCTAACTCTGTTATACATGCTATAATAAATATTGTTGTATTGTCTCAGAAACGGACACCCTTAATTCCAAATCCTGAGCTACAAAGGAGCAGAAAAAGTAAAACCATATAAATGACAGTATTGTTTTTCTATGAACCCCTCCCCCTCCCCCCACAGGAGCAGCAGTTCTAGGGTTGCCTCAGTAAACAAGATGATGATGTCAAAGCCCATGCTTCGAAAAGGTAATGAGGAAACGGTGCTAAATCACAACTTTGATGGGAACAGCAACATACTGACACAAGATGCTCACACTGAAGAGAACAGCAAACCAGAGTCTACTCATTTACAAGGTAGCCGAGATCAGTTAGCGAAAATACTGACTTTACTAACAATGAAAGAAGCTGTTATCTCACACATGTCTAATTGATCATTCATTGTTAGTTCTAGTTTTGCTGATTTTTCACATAGCCTGGCATGTTTAAAGGGAAGAATATTTAATATTTAATATTATGTATTGATGTAGTTTTCCACTCTTTTTCAGAAAATCCCTCTGAAATTCTAAATTTACTCAGAGGTTATGATTCAGGATTATTGTCTTCACAGAAACAGGTGTGTCTTGTTTGAATTTTATGATAATGAAATTTGGTGTTTAATAATTTAAGTCATTAAAGTGACAATTGTTCATTTCTCCATTTAGGAATTTCAATCCAAACTTAGGAAACGTCATAAAGCTGGTGAGTGTAATTCATACCCTATTTAAAAGTCTGTGGGTCCACAAGAGGGTGCCGTTTCTCTTCCTCTGTCAGAACACTCTTTGATCTTTGGCGTCTCAAAATATTGGCTCAGTGCAAATTATACTTTTAACACTTTCTTCCTCATAGTTTGTGTTTGGAACATTGGAACTAAAATGTCCCATGTTGTACATGTATAGTTTCTTAACTATAAATAAATGTTAATTGATACTTTTTCAACCATCAGAGACTCGCCACACTGTCGGACTGCAGCCCTCGAAAGATGCGCCCAGAGTCACCTTTGTTGAACCGTCTTTAAAAAGATGCACTTCTAGTAACCTCACACCCATCAGAACACGGGCGGAAACGTATTTCACACCACATCCCAGCAACAAAAATGCTTCTTCACAAGGTATTTACATTTGGGATTGAAATGGTTTCTTGTTATTAAAATATGAATAATATTTTAATAATTTGGCTATTAGTAGACATTTTAAGAGATCTGGATGACCGAAAACCTTCATATTTGTTACGGCAAAAACTCATTTCAGCCCTTGCAACACTGGCATTTTTCTGAGCCTTGAAAGGCCGAAAACCAAAAACTAACTGCATCTATTTTTGTAGTTCTACTCTTAGTAATGCATTTTTATATTTATAATACGGTACATGGGCCATGTTTCTAAAGTGTTTTCAGACCCACGTCATGCACAGTATCCATTTTGTACAGTATTTCAATCCTCAGGATCTGTCAAGTCCAGGTCCCGTTTTTTTGTTTTTTTTAAGTCCATAATGTTGAATTTAAACTCCACACTTTAACTTTCTCTGTGTTGTGAATTTTATTTAACATCATAATCTGTAATGATGATGCTTGTACCATAATGAATGATCCTTCTGCCGAGGGCTACTGAAACGGAGATCGGCGCCGCCTGATGTGCCTTAATGGCACGGGAAGGACTTTGAATGATACTTATGTCTAATTGGAAAAGGCAAATATGTAGCTTATTCATGTCACATTTTTCAAGTGAACTTTATTGTGAATACAATTTTCCCAACGTCAAAAGTCCACATCTCTCACTAAAACTGCGTGTTAGTGTTAGTTTATAAAAAGTGTCACGCAAACGTGGACTGGGCGGACAGCTGGCGTATGCATATTCATGGCACCTGGTGTGACTTCTAAGTTACATTGGTCCAGTGTAAAACTGTTGTATAGTAGTGTATTATGTTCCAATGAAATATATTTTTTTTTGCAAGTTCACATGAGCCAAATGAAATGAGTCTTATGTTGGGTAATTGATGATAATTACTCTCTTAATAATCTCTTAAAGGAGATGATCAGCTAGCCTGTTTGTTAAAAGATTGCTCTGAGAGGAAACTGCACCCACCTAGACTAACATACCGAAGCTCTGATGATGGAGAACCAGAAGGATATTCATATGCACCTGAGAGAGCCAGAAAACCCTGTAAGGTGAGTGAGAATTCATTAACCAAGCATATTTATGAGCACTACTTTTAGAAGGTCTTGGCCTTAAGCGTGGTCCACCGTGTTATCTAAAAACCATTAATGCCAACTTTGATGCCAGCCAGGACTACAATAGGGCATTGCTAGATTAACAAGTAACACTTGTGTTCAGGGGGCGTATAGGAAACCGATGGAGTTGCTTCTCAGTTTGGTGGATGAGTACTGGTCTGGCGAGATGAAGGACCACAGCACCAGGCACTTTTTCAGTGAGTGAAAATCCTCCATGTGGCATTTATGCCTACAGCAATGCACACACATTAATGGTTCATGTATGCACTCGGGACTATGGGTGCCTTCTTCTGAGATTATATGATGTACACAATATGTGTTGGATATATGATACATTTTACGTTAACAGCCAGTGACTTAAGATATATACAGTATGATTCTTTGATGCTTTTTCAGTGCACAAAGTTTGTAAAGCTGTGTGTGTGTTTTCTTCCCTAAAGCCAACTATTGCCTAAAGCTGGCTACTGGAGGGCTTGATGTCTTTTTCTCACTGGTTCATGAACCAGGAGGTTCAGTTTCAACCAGACCCAAGTTGCCATGGATCATGATTTTTTTTAAAATTTATTTATTTATTTTAATTGCTGCAGAACTTTTTGTTTAGGAGTAGAGACAGCGCAGCCTTGAAATTCTCACTGCTGCTTTAAGCTGTAAATTTTGTTCATGTTGGAGTACTTTATGTAGAAAAATTGTGTGCGCTCATAGAGATCAGTCTTAATTTCATATACGGGCACTTTTTTCTGTCAGTGAAAATGCGATTTACACTCACAAGTGATGGCTGTGCTTTATGTGGTAAATCTTGGGATACAGTGCACATTGCACATACTGCTGTGAAACTGGTGCAGTTCTTTACACCCCCCAGTGTGTGGACAGGCTAAGCAAGAAAGTGATGCACCTACATGGTGTTTGTCTGGTTTGTTTGCTTGCCCCGTGTGTAGTGCACGCTGTGCGGATCCTCTGTATGATGGAACACGAGGTTACTAACGGGGAAAGCGAGATGACTGCTCTGAGAGAGAAGATCCAAACGCTGAGCGACCAGATGGACGTACGGAAGAGAGAACATCAGTCAGAGATGCGGAGGCTTTCCGAGCAGCTAAAGCAGGCCCATGGCAACATCGTAAGTCTGTGAAAGTGGTCCAAATCATTTTCACACGTTGAGTCCAAATCAGTCAGAAGGAATCGTACTGAAGATGATTCGGACTCGATTCAAAGCATTATGAGAAATGAGCATTTCCATTTCATGTGATATTATGTTAAGAGTGATGCTTCGGAACAGGTCTAAATCGTGTGTGTCTGTCTCTTTTGAACAGGAGCACCTTGATCAGGAGTTGAGGAGTGTTTTGGAGGAGAATGTGTCTTTGCAGAAACAGCTGATCAGATTAGAGCAGCAACTCCTCTCTGATAAGCTGAGGGAAATGCCAAACACACAACGCCGAGGTGATTTCAGAAACCAAGTTTAGTCAGTTACTCAGAACATGCTTATCTTGTACAGATCAGAATGAGAAGCTTTTTGTAAAACCATACCCTTTCTAAAATTCCCTAAAATATGTACTAGTCTTTATTTCTGATGAATTGTCTCTTTGGTGGCTTAGTCATATGAGAATAGCAGGAAAGGTTTTGACGCATTGGTTTTATGAAGTTCATGTGAACCCTGTCTGTCTCACACACACCCACTTCTTGAGCAGATCTAATTAAATGATGTCATTCACACTTGGCCAAAATTAGACCCTATATCAGTTGTTTCTATCGGACAAGGCTTATTTTGTCCAAAGACTGACAGAAACGAAAGTGGTGTTGCACGCAATGTACAGTAACAAACAAATGATCTCTTATTGTAAAGTCAGTTAGGGATAATTAATTCATTAGGAACAAACATGCTAAAACTTGCTAACATGCTACAACATTATACAGCTCTTTTTTTTTTTTTTTTTTTTAAATACCACGCTCATTTTCAGGTAAGGAATCAAACTGTTTTATGCTTTTAAATTTGATGAAGTGCACAAACATAATGGGGGGGGGGGATTATTAACACCAAAACCAAGGCCATCCCTTTCTTTTCTTTCTTTTTTTTTTATTCAGAACAATGCTACAACACACAGACAAGTTAAAGGTCTGTTGAATGTTACTTTAAACACATAACATGCAGCAGGGCACCGTAACACATAGAAAAATAGTTATATGAAAAATAAGACAACATTTTTGTTCCTTCGAAAACGGAGGGTTTACAGTATTTGGCGTCAAAGCACACAAAACAGCAACCATTTATTAAAATACAACGACAATATTTCAAACTTGCTCTTTTGATATAAATATGAGTCACTTTCCAAGCAGGAACAGGAACAGTGTGACACTTTGTACTGGAAAAATAGATGTTCTGTAGAAGAATATGTCTATACATGCTGTCCTCTTCCTTCCAAGAAACCTGCTGCATTTTTTTTTTCTTCCCGTGTTGCTCAACTGAAACGGTGTGTTAACCATGTAACCCAATATTTTCAAAGAGGATGACATTAAATACCACGTTGGCAGCAACAGCGCAAACGTTTAATTATTTGCATTGGGAAGCTGTTTGTATTATTTATAATCAATATACTGAGATTTACCCTGTCGCATATTTCAAGATATACATGCTTTTATTCTTTTTTGGAATTACAATTTCTGGGTTCTATATCAAGTTTGAGTATGTAATGATGAAACATTAAAAGGGAAACTTATAACCTTGGGACCATTTAAGGTTATTCATGTTATTTGGCTAAAATGCACCCATTGTAAACATTGTTCATTAGACCGGACAAATTGCACTTACTAAAAGGTGCCATGATATAAAACGTCTCTCAACTCTGAAACCACAAAAATGTTTTTAAGCAATTTAATTTAGAAAACATTCTAATTATTATTACGAGTATTAACCAGTGTTTACAAATATTATCTGAATGGTTTGGTTTAATTCTTAATCATGGAAGTCGATCTCTTACTTAGGCTTTGGAATGAGATTTGATAATCGGTAAGACGATATATTGTGTTATCGTTCAACCCAATATTGTTAGCTTTCAGTCAAGAGGAGGCTGCATGAGGAGGCACCACGTTTTGGGCTGCATCTCAAGTCCCAGGATAAAGTCTGTCCTCTTTGGAAGGCAGAATAAGAGAAATGTGACAGGTGTGTCTATGTAAAAGAGGGAGGAGCTTAATATAAATTTCATCAGACGATCACAAACATTACGTTAAATCACATCATCTCTAACGCTTGGACTTAGTGGTAAAGTTACACTACATGCACCTTTTTAGGTATATACTAAATGCCACGTTCTACAATAATTAGCTAGCTAACAGTAGCAAGGTAGATGATTATGGTTAAGGTAAAGTATGGTGAAAGTTTGTGACTGGCTGATAAAATTTAACTTAAGTTCAGAAACAGTGATAAAAGATCAGTCATGATATAAAAATGTAATATCAACACGTCTGATCTGATCAGTAAGTGATGGTTGTGCATAGTAGTATAGATTAGTAAATTGTGCTAAGACAGTGTTATCATAAACCAATCACATGATCGACTCCTGACTTCCACCTGTCTAATCTCAGTGCTATTTTTTTTTTTTTTAAATGATGGGTGTCAGCAGAGAAGAAACTGGTGTATCAGCCAGTGTATCATTATGCCATCAAGCGTTAGCATAAAAACACAATTATAAACACTATTAATAGTTTCGACCCTATATAATGGACAGAGACATTAACCATATATTATATATAAAATGTAGCTCACCAATGGTGATGCAACAACCGAGCAGAGCGTATGAGCTGTCAAATTTGGCGACTGTTTAAGGACTTATGCACAAATTCACAATCTAATATCAGTAGACATCAGCTCATGGATTCTGAATATGGCACACTATACAAAAAAAAAAAAAAAAAAAAAAGTAAAACAAACCTGTACAAGTCTAATCTGATCACTAGCAAAGATGCACTATAAAACACACAGGTATAAAGGGCAGTATTAAACATTGTGAAAGAACTAAAAAGCTAAATCAGAACAGTTTGTTTTATATTTTATACCAGATAGCAAAGAGATCACAAATGATGATGTAGAATATGAGGTCTGATCAAAAAGTCCTAAGACGACATGGAGAATACTCATTTTTATATTTTAAGGCTGCCGTACATAAGGAGTTTTCGAGACACTGATATGCATTCCTGATTTTATCATGTTTATGAGAAGATATAGATTTTTAGGTGCAGAGTTGGGGCTTTCAATCAGCTACTCCTTAGTTTTGTTTCTTTTTTTGTTTTGCACTGAATCATACAGATCTTGAGTGAGTGGAGATGTGGATGTTTTCCCTAGTTACCCTCATTGTTAATAATTAAAGTATTGTCCTGAAATGTGTGTATCAGTGCACTGATCTCATTAAAACCAATGGCATGTGGTATGTTTTTGATGGATACCTAAAATCCTTGAGAGTGAAGCATTATGTAGATCAGTTTAAAAACAGTTCCAGATATAAGGCTGGGATGTAACCATGACGACAACCTTAAAATGTGGCTTAGCTAAACTATATTTTGCTGCACTTTCATTTTCGCCGAAAATCTTCAGTATACGTGTTGCTCCTTGTTTCTAACCAATGGCTTGTACCTGGAAGAACTTGAATACTTCCACACAGAGCAGTTCACTGCCTCCATACTGCAATCTGTAACAAATAAGGCTTAGAAATTTTTGACTAGACCTCGTATGTGCTTTTCATACATTTCAAATGTTTTTAGTGTTTTCCTTGTTGATCTTTTGCATTTTCATTCATGACTCCTTCGTATTTTTGTGTTCTCTGCTCTGTTCTGCCCTTCTGAAATTTCAGAGTATGATGATAATCTTCATTCTTATTGAGGAATGTACCAGCCGACTGCGTCTCTTGTGTATCGATGTAAACATTGTTCCAGTTCTCCAACAGCGCAGGAAACGGAAATCTCTTTCACAGAAAAAAATGATGCATATAAACAAACGGAAATAGCAAATATGATCCTGTTGTGCTTTGCTCCGCCCCCCCCCCCCCTGTTGATGGAACAGGGGGAAATCTCACATGGGTTTTTGTTGCGGTTTGCCCTGGACTTTCTTCTCATATGAGCCTGCATGTTTGTAGCCAGAGACGTAGCCGGAAGTGTCGACCATGTCAACACGGCCCGCTTTGCCTTTCCCGCGGCCTGCCTGGTCAAAACGCTCCTTATGAGAACCTGTGAACTTGGTGGTGTCGGTCAGACGGGATACAGTGGGGGATGCCACGGCTCTCTGAGCAGCCCGAGAAAAATAGACTTAATGATCATGATCATATCACAATTATGATTTTGAAATTCGGTGGTTTGTGTTCTTTCTGTACCATGCTAAAGTCATAAATAATGTTTCAACCTATAATGTTAGTTATATGGCCATCCTTTTAAAGCAGTAACCCTTAATTCCTTTGTTTTTTGTTTATAATTTCATTATCATTAAAAGTCTGAATACAAGTATTGCAGTAAATGTTTCTACTTTGCAAAACCCTAAAGATGAGCTGCGCACACAATGATGTTTCAGATGTTTGTTCAAATTTGTAATGAGTTTCTAATGATAACTAGGATCTAATATTCGTCACTTTATCATGTTAGTTTATTTGGTAAATCTGTGAGCGTGATTACCGTGACTCCGGATATAATTGGCGACTTCCCCTCAACCATCTTGAAGACCTCCTCCGCTGCCTCCTCGCTGCTTTTATCTTTGAAGCGCTTCCTGGCCAACTCAGAAAGAGCCTCCTTGAACTGGTTGTACGTGACGGTGCGGGCCGACTTGTTCCTGCAAAATGATGTGGAAAACCAGAGCAACACAATTGACTGCATTATTACACACAGATGCACAAGAAATAAATACGCACGCGTTTAAGTTAGCTGTTACTCTGATTTCTGTCATATTGGTTTTCTAGCTTTTTTTTGTTTTGTTTTAATCTTGCTCATTTTAAGAGCAATATTTTTGTAAAATTTTGGGTAAACCATCTTTTTGACAACTCAGGGGAAATCTCTGTTCTTTTAGAGCTATTTATAAAGCCTATATTCATTCATAATAATATTTCTATTAGTATTATAGTTTAAATATAGATATAAAAAACAGCCGTTCAAGTGGGTCCTTTTCCTTCTCAAACTCTAAACAGCTCAGTCAGACTTTTGACTTTTTTCCCCTTTAATTCCTGTACCAGTAGCTTAAAGGAGGAGAGCATAACACCTTATTCATAAATAAATAGTGGCCCAGTGTAGAAAGAACACATTGAAATAAGCCAACAATTCCATATGATGCCATTTAGAGCTGTGTTGATAAAATCTTGGACTTTGAAGTCACGCCTTCACTGAGACTGACAAGCAAATAGGCCACACCTCCTTCACTGGGGCTGACAAGCAAATAGGCCACACCTCCTTCACTGGGGCTGACGAGCAAATAGGCCACACCTCCTTCAGTGGGGCTGACGAGCAAATAGGCCACACCTCCTTCAGTGGGGCTGACAAGCAAAGAACCCACACCTCCTTCACTGAGACTGACAAGCAAATAGACCACACCTCCTTCACTGGGGCTGACAAGCAAATAGGCCACACCTCCTTCACTGGG
>JAOTRR010000028.1:15203774-15217643 GCA_028570945.1 Gogo arcuatus | reverse complement strand
GAGACACTAAGTCATTATTATGAGACAAAGTCATTATTATGAGACACAAAGTCATTATTATGAGACACTAAGTCATTATTATGAGACAGTCATTATTATGAGACACAGTCATTATTATGAGATACTAAGTCATTATGAAACAGGATTTCATTATTATGAGATAGAAAGCCATAATTATGAGAAAATAATCTCATTATTATGAGCTATTAAGTCATTATTATGAAAACTTAAGGCTTAAGTATGAAAATCTTTCTCATTATTATGGTGGTGGAAACAGGCTTCCATACCTGTCTAAGATGTAGGCTACATTCACATTATATCTTGAATCATTGTTGTAGAATGTACCAGCTCCTGTACAATCACGGATGAAACAAAACACACACACACACACACAGACACACACACACACAGACACACAGTTTGATTCACTTAAAGTGATTTGTCCAAAAGAACCGATTCACTAAAACGACTTGTTTTGGACAACTAGGATTCTTCGTCCTGTGTCCGAAATGCTTCCCTAATCCCTACACAAACGGCTACTGCATTAAGTGCATTATGGGTATTCAGTAGCCTCTAGGGCAGGGCTTTTCAATTCCACTAGCAGGTGGACCATTGAACAAACACTGACTGGAAGCTGGTATATACACTTACCGTCCACTTTAGTAGGAACACTTGTACATCTGAACGTTAATGAAATTTTCTAATCAGCCAGTCATGTGGCAGCAGAGTAATGCATAACACCATGCAGATACAGGCCAAGAGCTTCAGTTAATGTTCATGTCATACATCAGAATAAGGGGAAAATGTTATCTCCATGACTTTGACTGTGGCATGGTTGTTGGTGGTAGACAGGTTGGTTTGAGTATTTCAGGAACTGCTGATCTCCAGGGATTTATATGTACAGCAGTCATGGCGCAAAAAATAAAAACGTTCAGTGTGGGGCGGTTTTGTGGATGGAAATAGCTTGTTGATGAGAGAGGTCTGTGGAGAATGGCCAGACTGGTTTGAGCTGACAGAAAGTCTATAGTAATTCAAATAACCACGCTTTACAACCGTGGTGAGCAGAAAAGTATCTCGCAATACACAACATGTTGGACGTCAAGGTGGATGAGCTACAACAGTGGAAGACCACACTGGGTTCCATGCCTGTCATCCAAGAACAGGAATCTGAGGCTACAGTGAGCACAGGCTCACTGAAATGTTGCCTGGTCTTTTTCCAATCTTCGACTGACTAGTTTTGGTGAGATTATTGACTGGGACTTGTACCTAACATCTTGGGCTATGTATGCACAGCAAATTTGTTCTAAGAGCATCATTACCACATAAAAACCAGTGTCATTGTTCTGGATGTTAAAGCTATGTGTGATCAATTAACCAGTCTATTCTTGTCAATCTTCTTATAATACAAATGCATTGTTGACCTTGCAAATTGAAACAGAATTGTAGTCTGTACAATTACTGCACTGATCTTGATGGGTAGTTGTAAATGTTATGTAATCTTAACATAGTACTGATGTCAAAAGGCAAATTTTAGTATTCATCTTTGGCCACATGCCTAGTTTTGTGCTAATCTTGATGGACATGCCACTGTGACAATATACACAATGAATTTCATATGTCTACATTTCTGGCATTTAGTCATATGTACATTTTCTTACTTATTATATTAGTTGGTGGCAGTCTGTTGAAGAATGTGGCTCTAGGGTACATCATTTGGAAACTAACCTAAAGTGCATGCTGGGATTTCACTGTGCATGGAGTATACTCCTCTATGCTTTCTGGCATGGATAAAAATGGCAAAAAGTCTAAAATAGTGAACTATATAGTAAATGTAGTTCAGGTTTAGATATGTCCCACGCACTGAAGGGAGGCTGTTCTCGTGGAACATCATCATCCCATGAGATACTGTGTGGTGATCTGTCCTGTCATTTCCATTTAGGACAGAATGTCAGTGTTTGATTTGGGACAGGACCACCCTGCAAAATTACAGGTCTTAGTACACAGTACACAAAGTACACAGTTTCTGGTTTAAGAATAAAAGTGCATTTTTGCACAATTTGATACGCCTTGGACAACAAAGCAGAGAAGCAAGGCGTGAGTAATCCTGCAGGGAATAACCTATGATAGAAAAGCTCTATCACAGACCTGGGAACTCTCAACACAGAAAGGATCACTCAGTAGCACCATCATGTGGTCAGGATCAAAATTCAGGGTTATCTGAATTAGCTATCTGTTCAGCATGGTGGTGCAGCAGGTTGTGTTGCTGCCTTGCAGCTTCAGGGTCCCTGGTTCAAGCCTGAGTTTGGGTTATGGTCTTTGTGTTGTTTCAAATGTTCTTCCCATGTCTGTGTGGGTTTCCTCTGGTTCACTTGGTGGACTGGCTACAATAAATTGGAGCCTCTGGATCCACCATGATACTGATCAGGATAAATCACTCACTGAAGATGAATGAATACATGCAAGAAAGGGTGCATAGTAATCTGAAATAAAAACAGAGAAGAGTTTTCATGTCCTGTGCTTGTAAAAAAAACCCCCAAAAAACTGCAGAGGCTCAGCCAGTGAAACAGTTCATTCTGTATGTGTGTTTCCACAGAATAGCTGAATATCCTTGCAGCCGTGTAGCTCTCGAGCAGGTCAGTGTCACTGCTGTGGCTTAGTGTATATGCTACTGATGAACCTCAGTGGTGTTTGCAATGGAGGTGCCAAGAGGACTCTGAGCAATGGGGTTTTCACTTTGTTCAGTCGATGGTCTCTCCATCCGTCTCATACTCACCCTCCAACCCACTGGAGCTGCACCTGAAACATGCACACCAGGTGAAATGACATGTTAGAGTGAAGTTTTGGTTTTAGTTATTGTGTAGCAGTGAATAGTGAACAGCTCGCTTGTATCACTTTTCAGCTCAAACTCACAATTTGAACCCCTTTCCTTCAGTTTGTGCTTGTTTTGCCTGACTTATTTATTTATTTTACTGTTTTATGGTCTACAAGCTGTCCACATAGTTTTATTGTTATCGAGAGCTATCTGCCTCAAAGACGGGTTGAATGGCAAAAGCTTCTCTGTTATTATGCTTTCGGCTCTGTGTTACACTGTACTGGAAATTTGGGGGTGTCTTTGGCTGTACTACTTTCAGGCTCAATGATGTCGTGTATATCTGAGCTTGATGATGTACGATGTGTATATTTGAAATTTTCCACCAGTCCGAGCCTGACAGCACTGATTTTGTGAATTTACTGTTGCAGGATTGTCACAGCAGCTCAGGAGCATCATGTTTTAGAATATTTTTTCTCCTCTGACTTAGTATTGTTTGTTTTTAGACTTTTAACCAAAAAATCCTATGCACTATAGCTGTAAATGTTAGATCAGTCTTTAAGGTTCATAGGGACACCTGCTCAGCACTGCCTAACTTGAATTCTGTCTAATTTGTTTTGGATAAATCATAAATCAATAAATCGTACCACTCATGGGATGTTACTTTTAAGAACAAAACAATGAATGAACACTACCTGGTATCACTTCTATTTCTGATTTTGAGCCATAGTTTGGACAGTTCTCTCCATCAGCTGACTGAGGTTTTGTCTGCAGTGAGAATACGTTTCAGCACCACATCTGTATTCAGTAATGCCGATAGAAAAGTGCTAATCTTAATGATCTTAATGAACCTTAGAACAGATGTTTCTTGAGACAGTTGATTGTACTCTGTCTTGGTACTTGAAGATACTAAAGAGAGGGAAAAACATATTAACGGAATATTTGTAAAAATAAAACATCATTAGACTACAGGAAGAAATATGCCTTTGCCCTTAATAATCCAAATTATATCAATATGTAATCCAACATGCACCAGAATTTAATATACTCTTCTGCATATTGCAATATAATTGGCTGTTATATTTTATGATGCAATTATACTCATCAGCCGTATTAATCACATTTTAACCAGTCACATTAATTAATCCCCAAAAGGGATTCAGTCATAAAACATGTTTTAGAGTGACTTGTAAGTTATCTATTAGCTAAATCCCTTAGCCTATAGGTTTTCTCATGAATACTCTGAAATTTACCTTGATTTGCTGGACGCTGGTGCATTACACCCTAGAGACATCTCAAAAGGTCTAAGGTTCTGAGAGAAGAAAAGTAAATGTCATTAGCATCATGGTACAGGGCAGGGCCATGATACCGTAGACTATACTCAGACTAAAATATGATTCACAGAAGAAGAAGAAGAAGAAAAAAAACCCAGAATCTGGTCACAAGGTAGTAAAACACCAGTTTAGTTTAGCTTATTTATCTTTGAAGAATGGAACAACACAAATGCAACATGAAACCTAGTGCACTAGGCTCAGTTCTGTAGTGAACATGTAGTGTAGTAGTGCTTGTAAATCGGAGCGCTATCCATGTATATAAATTCGCTCCATCATTGATTTCCATTTCCATCGAGATTGTTTGAAATAAATATGCAATGTACTGTACTTTCTACAGTTGGGTTGATATAAGATATGAGTTGACCAGGAGCAATGGGACACAACCAGAGGGTTAAAATGTTAGAATGTTACACTGTATTAAAGTGAGGTACCAGAGCCTGAAGGTTGAGAGTGAGAGTAATAAAGAAACGTGATGTTATGAAATCTCAGATGTGGCTGGATGATGTTACCTGAGATGCAGCTCTGTTAGAGGAGGACGGCTGTGTGGCTCCTTCCTCCTGCTGCCTGGAGCTCTGCAGCTGCCGCTGCTTCATTATGTACTCATACGTGCTCATGCCTTTATATACTAGAGAGAGAGAGAGAGAGAAAGAGAGAGAGAGAGAGAGGGATGCAGATGAAGAGAAAGTACTGTATTTCTGGAGATTACAGTCCAAATACAGTCCAAAGACTTTACTATATACATCATCTTGAAAAACAAATCCTAGTTAATCCAGATGTTGTCAAAGCTTTGTGCTTTTAACTTCTCTGACATTGCTAGCCAAAAGAAAAATCCAGGTTCTGGTTACTGATTATTTTAAAGGAATCATTTCTTTTTGCTTGAATGGTTCAAAACTATTTGGAGCATCAGTAGAGGAAACACAGTAAACAAAGACGTTGGGAAAAAACCGAACAAAACTGACAAAACAAGATTTAGACTTGTGCTAAGGAACATACAACCACATAAGGTATAAATACAGAAGTCAGTGAGGGGTAACGAGGAGCATGATTAAGTAAAGTGAGAAAAGTTAAGTATTCACCAGGCAGATAATATTTGTAATGAGGGCAGGAAACAATGATCTAATATGAAAAGTGGAACGCAGAAAGAGTCAGACGGGGAGCGGAGCATGAGAAGCCTTAGGGGTCAGACGCATAGGTCTCTTACAGGAAAATATGGCCTAAGTGGTAATGTTGATGGTACACACATATTGCATGTCAAAGAGAGGGAATCATGCATGAAAAAATCTGCTGCCAAATTATTTTGGCTATTATTATTATTAGTAGTAAGCCCAGTGTATATTATTATGTCTTTTAACTTATTATAGACACAGGATATGTTAAGTATAAGTCAGTATACGTTTCCTTTGTCAAAAATAACAACTTAAATGACTAAATAGATCCCTACCTCGTTTAATTTAATGACTTTGAGTAAGCAAATGACTGGGTGAGCTTGAAAACCCCTGGGACATGTGCACTCACACAGGTATATGTGGAAGATCAGTAAGTGACACAGCAGCAGGAATGAGGCGAGTGCAATGATGACAGTGATGACAGCCAACACGAGGAGACTGGCAGAACTGGTCTGTACTGGTGCTACAGGCAGGAATGCTAACCATGTCGTGCTCCCATTCACAGCTGTGTAGAGAAATTACAGAGTAACACTTAATCACACATTCATTTCATAATTAATAACACAAGAAAATGCTAATTCTGATCATAGAAAGTGCTTTCAAGCATTATGCAAACACTGTTAGCCATACTAACCTTTAATAACACACCTTGAGTTTTGTTTTTGTGCTATCCTCCCCCCCCCGCATTTGTCACCTGTTGATATTTCCGTCATCATAAATGAATGCACTGTGTTGACACCTCCCGAGACTCCCTCTTAGCGCACATGGAATAACTGACATGACTTCTAACTGAAGTTCAAACAGTAAAATCCACCAAAATTAATCGGATCTTGCCAAGTTTCACTGGCAAAGCTCACAACCATAAAGGGCTAATAAGCCGGTCCCTACTGTTGGGCAGTAATCAGTGAATGAGAGCAGCTCATTTTTAACAAGATTGTACATAATAATATACAAAGAATTTCTTAATATTTAATTTAATATTTAAAACCATGTTGCCAAAGTCTTTAGTTTTGTTAAACTGAACTCTGAAACTCCTGGCTTTCATTTTATTGGCTAGAGAGTGTCAGGAATGTCCTAGAAACTTTATTAAATCTACTTCGCTCTTATTTGGGACACAACATGCAAGTGAGATGTAACACCAAGTTGCGTATAAGGATTGAGGGACTGATCGGGGCACAGGTTAATAGGGTGATTCAAGTTTTCACCTTGAAAAGCTGCTGCTGTACGAAGAATCGCAGGATTCACAAAGTGTTCGATGAAGACAAATGAGATTACGAGGATGAGGAGGAACGCTCCACAAACAGCTGAAAGCACAGTCACAAAAAATAGCCTGGGGACAGAAAACACAGGATCTGTAGGAAACACTGCAAACTATATTTACCATGATTTCTCTTGCAAAAGGATATTTTTGTTCTGGATATTTACCAGTAGTTCCTCCTTCCTACACAGTTGTTGAGCCATTTGCAGTGGTGGTCAAAGTCTGCAATGCACTTGTTGCAGCTGCTGCAGTGTTTCACTTTAGATCCCCTGCAGAGAGACAGTAAACAAGCTGACTCAGACAGGATGCTGGGTTTCTCTTTGTTGTAGCAACAGTTATAGTGAAAACAACAATACAGCATACACTTCACGATTTTACGTGTCATCCTTGTGCAGGGGCCATGCTAATCTTCTCTGTCTCGTTCCAATTTTAGTATATGTGCTGCCGTAGCAAGCGGCATACAATGTTCCCACTGCGAGGTGATAATTAATACCTTACAATCACATCACAATGGGTATATATACAATAAAATAGTTGAACAAAAATGAATCTCTTACTGTTTTTTAAAGGTTAAAGGGTTGTTAAAAATTCACTCGGTCTTAACTATAGCGCCATCTGTTGTTTAAATAAGATACCAGACAGGTTGGTGTAGACAGGTTTAGATCTTACTTGACCAAATGTTACCAGTTTGTTAACATTATCAGAGATTCTTTAGAGTGTTAAAAAAAAGTGCAACATGGTGTCCAACATGGTTCTTTTCTAGGTCACCTACTATTTACCCTTTATAATATATGGGCATGTGTTTCACAAACATAAGGTCTCCACTTCTACGCAAAAGATGATACTTTTCAATTACTTAGCAGTTATATTTATCAGTTTCACCAGATTCATATGGCAAGACTGTGTAAACGATATAAAAGTTTGCATTAACAGAAACTTCCTTCCACTAAATTTTAATAAAACAGAAATACTGATGTTGGGTACTGATTTTCAGTTGCTGAGTTCAGCCTAGAGCTTGACTGCTTTTCTGTGAAACATAAAGCTACAGTTAGGGACCTTGGTGTACGTAACTCTAGACTCTAGCTTATCTTGTAAATCTCTAAAATGGTTTATTATTTGAGAAACATAGTCAAAACTAGTAGAACTTGAAGACAAGAATGTCAGTGGGGATACCTCCGTCCTTCTCCTTACTAATTTGGATGCCTTAAATACCCTTAAAATACACTTTAAACAGAAAGGAAGCTATTGAAGCTGTTGATCTTTGGATCAATTCCAAAATGTAATCAGTTTATCTCCTGGTTACATTGATAATTCCATATAAATCCTACACACATTCAACCACTCGAGATATTGTGCTAACGAACGCCTCAGACGGACTGCACCAAGTGGTGGATGCATAAGACATATTGTAACCCTACAATATGCTGAGAAGCTAGTGAATACTTTCATAATCTCTGGATTGGGGTATTGTAATGTGTTGCTGGCTGGCTACTCTGCTTCATTTTAAGTAAGATTCATATCGCTCAGAATGCAGAAGCCCACATCCTTACCAGGAAAACCTACACTGATTGCCTATTAAGTTACACTTTGACTACAAAGACTACATTTAAAGCAGTGAATGGTTTAGCTGCAGCATAATGAATGGTTCAGCTGTGGCATAACTTGCTGTTCTACTGAAGCAGTATAACTCATTCTGAGAACTTTGCTCATCTGATGCAGACTTACTGTTAATCTTGATGATTTTTCACAGCTATGCCAATGAAAGATGATTTTCATGACCCTAAACTCTGGACCAGTGCTCCAGGGAACATTAGGAATGCCAGCAGTTTTCAAGTCTACATTAAAATCTGTAGGCAGTGTAGAGTTGGCTAGTCTACTTGTATTTATTTAACCTGGCTTAGTCCTGGAGCAGTTGAGGGTTTAAATGTGTTGTGCACGGGGCCAATAGTGGCTCTCAGGCAGTCCTGCAAACTAATAACACATTATTAAAACAAATATAGTAACATAAGAGACCATGACTGGCCTTGAACTGTACATACACATCGACATCACACAGATTGCAGTGCTGATTGTGTATGACATGTGGTTGTCTCTTCCTGTCGAACACAGGCATAGGGCTGGAGTAATCCTTCTTCACACGCACAGCATAGTCGGCCGGGTCCATGGTCACCGCCGCCAGATGAGTCAACAAGTGCAGGACGAAGACTGTACCGATCACCTGGTTGGATCTATGTTAAGGCTTTACACTACATCTAGACACAAGGTAAACTGATCAATTGAGTGAGAGCAAATCATAGTTTGTGAAGTAATAGCAGGTTTTATGTGAATTCAGAAAGTTTCAGATAGGGCAGAGGGTCAATTCAAGAAGTTTTAGATATTGTTGCTTGTGGCACAGCCTGCTTCCTTCCTTACATAAAAGTACCATCACTGTCTGGGTCATGTGACTAAATCAACTCAGTGTATTTTCCAATTCTAGTTTTCCAAACTACATACAGTTCACTTGGACTAATCGTATTACCCATGACTCTGTGTGTGTGTTGTGAAGAGGAGAATGAGACAAGTCTATTGTGTATAACTCTGAATTCCAGCAATTACAGTTAACTGATATAAGGTTATATCTGTACTGGAACCCAAATCTGTACAGTACAGTATAGAGTCCATTAGTATTGGCACGCCTGAAACCTGACATTAACTCAGTCATTGTATTCCTCTACTCTACTGAAACCCGTTTGCTTTAATAACAGTAGGCTATAGCAAAAGTACCTCAAAAACTGAGCAGGATACTCCATATGAAATGTAGTTCCATGGAGGAGGCAGGAGTGGGATATAAACTCCAAAGCCTACAATGCCCATGAAGCTGTATATGAGCCACGCCACTGCTTGGAGAACATGAAGTGGTGAGGACCATCCGTTCGCTCTTGCGTGAATTGGTGCTGTGACGAGTCCATTGCTGCTTCCTCCCCACGTCGGCACTGTGCGTCTGAACCGGCGTTCCAAACAGCCGACCTGGAACACAGCGATTTAGCTTTACAAGGCTGTGAGGCTATCTAAATTGAAATGTTAATTGCATTTAACATTATTATTTATATTGAAATTCATTCTTTAAATAGGAGGTTCATTTGTATTACCATTTAATCTAAGAAAACTTAATCTGGCTTTTGGGAATCAGCCTTGTGTATATGTATATAAAAGACTGCATAAATTAGATATAGAGATACATTTAAAACAGCCAACATGCCTCCTTCACTGTCATGCACATACAGGAGGCCACACTGAAGCTGAACTGCACTGAACTTGACAAGCACAGAGACCATGTCTCCTTCACTGAGGGTGAGATGCATCAAGGCCATACCTCCCTTACTGAAACTAACAGGCACACAGATCATGCCTTCTTCACTGACACTAAAAAGCACAGATGCTTCACCTTCTTGACTGGCACTGATAGGCACACAAGCCATGCCTCCTTTAGGGAGACTGACCACCACAGAGGCCACACCTCTACTGGGACTGTCAGACAAAGAGACTACATCTTCACGGACACTTACCATGTGTTGCCAAAATACTCTCACCAGAAGACGCTAGATTGCGTGATGATGTCACACAATATGTAACCACATCTAATTTGCATAGGTCATGTAGCTGAACAGCATCCTATTCTCTATGTTCTTGCAGGTTGGATATTTTCTTTGGTTGTTGGTTGTTTTTTGGAGGAGCGGGGGTGAGGAAGATGGGTGGACCATGTGATATTTACCAATGCAGAGATATCCAAATTCATTCTGTCATCATTGCTAAACAGTTTTATCCACTGCGCGCTGCTCTGACTCAGTGCTTATTTATACCTCTACAGCCTGCAGTTTGAGCTCCCTAATACAGGATGTTTCTGTTTTACAGAGCTAATCTTCAACTCAGTTTCATTTGCCAGTGAAATGAGCTACATATATAAGTTTTGAAGTTGCAAGTCCAAATGCTAATGCACTGTTTACCCAGGAAAATGTTACTGTTAGAAAAATGAAGCATGTCCTGTCACAAACATGTCTTCCACAGCTTCATGATATAGCTGATTGTGTTCTAGGTATAACAGGTTATTACCCCATCCGTAGGTACTTTTACTTTATGAACTCGATTTTCCCTGGAGAACAAAATACTGTTTCTACTCAGGTTTGTAGTCAAGCAAACCAAGCAACCTGACTAAAGAGAGACCTGTTTAGCTGTAGGGAGGAGTTCTTTGTGCCAATCGATGTGGAAAGTGAGCAAAGTAATTGGGTTGCCTAGCTAATATAACCACAAATCTCCTATCATGTAGTACGCTCCTGCTGAGTCAGGCCAGTGTTTAGTCCACCATGTACCTGTATCATTCTTTCAGCTGTATTACTCTGTTTTATACATGTTTAGTCTTTCTTTGACTTCTATTAATCGTTTTAGTTGTGTTTAACTAAACATTGTGTTAAAACGGTATCACATGCATTTTGTATGTTAGTTTATTATTTTATCTGTATCAGGGTTAGACCTAATATTATTTTAATACTGTTTCATCTGCGTTTAGCATACCTTTTACTTTTATTAGTCTCCTGCCTGTGTTTGTTCAACATCCAAGCTAGAGTATATCAGTCCACATACTGCCTCTTTCTTGCGTTTTGTCCATTTTTTAAAAACCCGTATTAGTTTATCTTTTACCTATATTTCATCCGCCTCCTGGTTATATCAGTGTTTAGTCCAGATTGCCATTTGGTCTATCATTTATCTGTATTGATCTTTCATCTGTATTTCGTTTGCCTTTATCTGTGTTTAGTCTTTTTTTTTTTTTTTTACTTCTATTAGTATACCTATTGTAACTGTCTAGGTTAGTTAAAAAACATTTTGCCTGTATTAGTCCTCTTCTTGTGTGTTGACCTTCTGTGTTTTTCATTTTACCTGTATTATACATATTTAGTATATCTTTTATACGTCTTCTGCCTGTTTTTGACCAACGTCCAACCTGTAACAGTTTACGTTCTGCCTTTATCATATTAATTTAATGTATAATTTCTTACCTGTGTTTAGACTATCTTTTCATTTATCTCTTACTTGAGTTCTACTGTCTATATTAGTATTTTAGTATTTGCGTTGTAGTATTTTTACCTGTATTTTTTTAGTATTACTCTTTTACCTGTATTAATTGACATTTATCAACATTATACCTGCTTCTTACCTTCCTTAAAGTCAACATTTCATTTGTATTAGTTGTATTTAGTGCCTCAATTTGTCTTCCAGCTGTACTAGTTTTATTTATTTACCTGAGGCGTTTAGTCCACCTGTAATATATGCTAATGAGGCGCTGTATCCTAGCAACGCTTTACAGCGCGTGAGCTAACTTGATGGAAATATAGGATAAATATATACTAATGAGCAAACAGATTCAACTAGAACTCATTTTTATCTACAAAAGCACTTATCACTATTATTCTTACATTTCTAATCGTTAGTTAGCATTACTGTTGTTTTTGTGAGCTAACTTTTATCAAATATTTACAGTGGGATATTGTCTAAATAAGCACACAAATATAACGTTACATGTTAAAAATACTTACGTTCGTCATTTTATACTTTTCTTAGCATTCTTATATTTTCATATGAAATAATTCGTTGGTCAGCCTATATCCTAGAAAACCGTAGCTGGGTAAATTCCCATTCCCAGTAGGATATCCAGCGTTGGGTTATTAACTAACAAAGTTTTTTCTTTAAAAAGTGTAGTTTAGTTCAGCACCGCTCAGGATTAGTAACACGAATGAACATTGTACACAAAGCACACCATTAAACCCTCACATCAAATGTCTAAAAAAAATCCCACACTAACTTCCCAGGCGTGTTGCAGGTAGAGTGGAAGAAGTTATACGTTTCCACCTCCTCAGATGCACACTATCGCCTGGATACGAGTCATGTGTCGTTTGCGAACGAGTCGGTTCTTTTTGGTGAGCCGAATCGCGTATGAAAGCATTTTTATTTCTTTTGCTACACATCTGCGCTAAACTTTTAGTGGGGATTTTAAAATTATCTTAATAATTACCTCGTTAAATACAATCGTATTTTCAGCAACTGCAACAGGTAGGCTATAATAATATTAATGGTTGCGTATTTGTGAAAGCACACGACGCATTGGTGTTTAAAAATATATAAAACCAATGCAAAATAATGTGATTTGTTAATTAGAAGGAAGAATGCGGTATCATTAAACAGTGTATGCGATGTGTAGGCAAGTACGAACAACCATTGGTCAAAAATATCGCAAATATGTCTGGTTTTGGAGGGGAAAAAAGAGTCATTGGTGAGTCGAAAGAGTCGGTTCTTATTGGTGAGCTGAGCCAAATGATCTGACTCCCTGAAAAGAGCCGAAATTCCCTTCCGTGCGCAAGCGCAGTAGCTACAGCGTGCGTCCTGTCAGCGAAAATCCAAATTAAATGGTTAATAAAATCACCAACCTGTTGGCTGACCTGTTTTTAGTAATTGTAACTGTAACAAGCGTTGGTAAGTGTAAATATTATCTAACTTTTAAATATTTACATAAAAGATTCTAAATTGTGAGGGAACCTGCTAAGAGGTAGGTGTTATCTATAGAAGCAGGTTTCCAGCCTTTTTTTGTCATAATTATTATTATTATTTTTGTCATAATGATTATAATTGTACTTGTCATAACAGTGACTTACTATTTCATAATAATGAGAACATTTCAAAATTATGACTTAATATCTCATTATTATGAGAACTTAAGTCATGATGAGATACTAAGCAATCATAATTATGAGATACTAAATCATGAGATAGTATCTCATATAATAATGACTTAGGATCTCTTTATTATGAGACAGAAAGGCATAATTATGAGATATGAGAGTCATAATTATAAGAACATGATCTCATTATTATGAGAGCTTAAGTCATAATTATGAGAAACCTTCTCAATATTATGGTAGCCGAAACAGGCTTCCACAGTTACCACCCATTCTGGCTAAATTATTATTATTATTGTTATCTGTGTTAATAACTTGTACAATATAATGTAATAACCAATGTTATTGAAAATCGTACAGAAAACAACACTGCATCATGGATAGTTACGAGTATTCCTCATTGTCTTGTTACCTTATGATCAAATCTGAAATAATACGCTTGAGAACAGACCAAAATAAATACAAATTCAAATACAATCTCATGAGGAACATTTATTGTAAAAGGAAAAAAAAAAGTGACACCAAATGCAGCTAATCTGTACAAGCTCTCTCTCTCTCTCTCACACACACACACACACACACACACACACACACACAC